>OY744547.1:22504594-22544594 GCA_963556195.1 Sepiola atlantica | reverse complement strand
TGTCAAATCTGGGCTGGTGCACCATCCACTAGTCTCTCCCTCTTAGACAAGGTCCAAGAAAGAGTCGCTAATCTAACAGGTCCCTGACTATCCACCAAGCTCCAGCCTCTGTCCTATCGCCACAATGTTGCATCCTTGTGCTTGTTTTACAATTAGATGTGGTCCGAGTAACTTGCTGCTCTGGTGTTCCCTTGATGTAAATACACTCGACCAGCCCGATAGTCTGCTAAATCCCATCCATTCACTGTGGAAGTCCCTAAATACCGGAGAAACTTTTACTCCACTAGCTTTTTTCCTCGAGCTGCCGGTCTTTGGAACTCCCTCCCTGCAAAAATAATTTGTGTAAGAGTTTATTTGTTTGACATTTTAAATATGTAGTAGACCAGTCGTGACCCGTTGGATCAGTATTTGTTATATATATTTTTTAATCACTTTCTCTCTGTCTCTTGCCTTTCTCCTTCTCTCTTTTTACTCTTTTCCTATTATTATCAAGAAAGAAATCTGTATATAATAGCAGGGCAACCCAGTGTTGCCTGGAGCAAAAGTGTTACATATTTCTATCAAGACTTCTATCTCTTTATCTCTTTCTAACCGCCTCTCTATCTTTCTCTCTTTCCCCTCCCCTGTTTTCCTGTTCCTCTCCCCGACTCCCTCTTTCTCCTCTACACAGCCTATATTTCTCTCGCTGGACATACACACACATACACTAAGACAACTCTTCTTTATCTAGATTCCTTGAGGAATGAGTCGGCATAAGGGAATTAACTCCTTGATAAAAAAATCAAAGTTATTTCCCTTTATTAAATTAAATGGCTGAATAAAATGACTGAAAAACCAAGGCCCCTAACGGAACCTTGGTCAGTTGACCCCCAATAAATGAATATATTTATTTTAATGTTTTATTCATTCCGGGCAACGCTGATCAAGCATATACCAACTTTGTGACTGTTTGTTTTGTAGTGTGAGATTTTTAGCTGAACACACACACACACACACACACACACACACAATATAATAGATAATTTAAAAATGGATGATGTTATAAAGGATGAACAGTTGCTTTATGACGTCATTTATCTCTTTTTGTGACGTCATCCAGTGTGACAAGCAAGATACAAAAAACATACAAACAAGGTATTTATCTACCTCCCACAGCGGTAAGATGTGACACAAGGTCAGAAAGTGAGATTTGATAAGTCAGCACCCTAGAGGAAGAGCACTTATGACGTTTAAAAATTGCCTGGGCAGCCCCGTCGGCATTCCTCGGTAGGGGCGCCTCAGGTGATTAGCAATAAACTAACCCCTTCTCAAAGGGTGAGAAGGCAAAGCCTGGGAGGGTAGACCTCCTTGAACTGCACAGGACAAACACACAGACCGGCAGAATCTAGGCCCGAAAGTGAAGACGGTACTGGTCTATAGGTGTAGTATCCATCGGAACAGATACTACACTTTGATCCTAGCCAAAAGGCCAAGAAAGAGCATATTAGACCACCCATTACCATTTGTTTGTATTATTTGGATTTTCCGACTACTGTTCTCATCTTGGATGTTATTATTACAACGTTTCTGCCGATGTAACCTCCGACCTTCTTCAGGTGGCATAACAAATAAAGTGCTATGTAATAATCAGTTGTAAGTGACAGTCTTCTGGAGGTTAAAGGTTCAATCCTCAGTGCGGGCGATACTAAGAATGCAATTACAAATTACTTAAGACTTCTACTCGGTCATGGCTGATAGAACAAGTGCAAGCTACCTCCAATAGATTAAATAAACGGTTCCATTCGAAATTCCGTACAGATTCCCGAGTTTGACAAGATGCACCTGAAGAACGTATTGTGAGAATAACATAACAACGGTCTTAATTACTATTTATCTACCTCCCACAAGGTAAAATGTGACACAAGGTCGGGAAAGTGGGATTAGATAAGCCAGAGCTCGAGGTGAGTATTCTGGCCATTTAAAAATTGCCTGGGCAGCCCCGTTGGCATTCCCCGGTAGGGGCGCCTCAGACAGTAAGCAATAAACTTACTCCCCCCCAAAGAGGGGAGGCGAAGCCTGGGAGGGTGGACCTCCTAGAACTGCACAGGACCAGACAACCCCTAATAGACCGGCGTAAATCCAGACCCAAAGGCCAGGACAATACCAGTTTATTAGGTGGGTTAAAAAACCCGTGGTTCTGAATAATTCAAATAATAAAAATTATTGATATTTATTATATATTATTAAGTATCTCTCTCCCCCTCTCTCTCTCCCTTTCCCTATCTATCTCCCTTTCTCTATCTCTCTCTCTCTCTCCCTTTCCCTATCTATCTCCCTTTCTCTATCTCTCTCTCCCTTTCTCTATCTCTCTCCCTTTCCCTATCTCTCTCCCTTTCCCTATCTCTCTCCCTTTCCCTATCTCTCTCCCTTTCTCTATCTCTCTCTCCCTTTCCCTATCTCTCTCCCTTTCCCTATCTATCTCCCTTTCTTTATCTCTCTCTCCCTTTCCTTATCTCTTCATTTTTATCAAGACGTAATAAAGGATTAATTATAGCTTCATGACGTCATTCATCTCTCACTGTGACGTCATCCAATGTGCATGGTGACAATCTACAAGATTCAGAGAGTTTTATAAGTATACTAGACGTACTCATGACCCGTTTCGTCACAACCACTACCACTATTTATTCGACATTGATTTCATTCCATTTATTTATCTACCTCCCACAAGGTAAGATGTGACACAAGGTCGGGAAAGTGGGAATGAACCAGAGCTCGAGAATTTGAGCACTCTGGCTGTTTAAAAATTGCCTGGGCAGCCTCGTTGTCATTCCCCAGTAGGGGCGCCTCAGGCAGTAAGCAATAAATTTACTCCTCCCCAAAGAGGGGAGGCAAAGCCTGGGAGGGTGCAAAGTTATCCCTTTGATTCCTATTTCTCCTAGTCTTTTCTCCATGTTTTGGGGGACTGTTCCTAGTGCTCCTATGATTATTGGTGTTATACTGACTTTCTTCATGTTCCATATTCCTTTCAATTCTCTGGCAAGTTCTGGCAAGTTCAGTATATTTGCTTCTTTTTTCCGTCTCTTTGATCTTCACTCTGTGATTGCTGGAACGGCAAAGTCTACGATTTTGCAGGATTTTTCTTTCTTGTTGATTATTATCATATCCGGTCTCCTTGCTGTTATGGGTTTGTCTGTTTGTACATTCATATCCCATATGATTTTGTGTTTTTCGTTTTCTAGTACAGTTTCTGGTTTGTGTTTGTACCGTTTTTTTGCATATTCGAAATTCAGTTGTTTGCACATTTTCCGGTGTACTTCTTTCCCCACGCTGTCATGTCTGTTCTTGTATTCCCTTTGTGCTAGCTTGCTGCATTCACTTATTATATGATTTATCGTTTCGTCTCTTTGTCCACACAATCGGCATTTGCTGTTTTCCTGGGTTTTATCTATCTTTGCTTTAATAAAGTTTGCCCTAATCGCATTGTTCTGTGCGGCCGTCAGCAGAGATTCCGTTTCTCTGTTCAAGTGTCCTTTTCTTAGCCATGCCCAGCTGTTTTCATTGGCTTCATCGCTTGTGAGTCTTATAAAGCGTCCATGTAGTTGTTTTTCTTCCCACTTTTCCTTTCTTGTCTTTTTGTTTCTGGGTTCAGTGCTTCCGGAGTTGTTTGTTGGGCTGGTGTCTTTTGCTGTGGTGATCAGTCTTTCCGTGTTCTGGGTTACATATTTCTCCAGCTCTTTTTTGGTGTCTTCCACACAGTCTTCTATACTTACCAGTCCTCTACCTCCTTCATTTCTTTTCATGTAGAGTCTGTCCGTATCGTCTTTTGGGTGCAATGCATTGTGCATAGTCATTAGTTTTCTAGTCCTTTGGTCAAGGTGCCTGAGTTCTTCTTTGGTCCAGCCTATGAATGGTCCAGAGTATCTTATTAGTGATACAGCCCATGTGTTTATCCCTTTTACTAGGTTTCTGCTATATAATTTAGTTTCTAAGAGTTTCCTTGTTCTTCGTAGATTTTCTTTTCCAATCTTCTCTTTCATTTCTGTATATTTGATTGTGTCTGCTTCCAGAACTCCCAGGTATTTATAACTATCTTGTTCTCCTAGCGCCCTCATCTCCTCTTGGTTGGGGAGTTCTATACCTTCTGTCGTCTCCAGTTTTCCTCTTTTGATCTCTAGCAGTGCACATTTTTCTATTCCAAACTCCATTTGGATATCCTGGCTGAATATCCTGGTTGTGTTTATCAGCTTTTCCAGTTCTTTTTTGTTTTTTGCAAACAGTTTCAGGTCATCCATGTACATCAGGTAGTTTATTCTTTGTTCTGTATCCGTAAACCTGTATCCGGCATCACACTTTCTGAGTATGTAGTTGAGTGGCATCATGGCAATTATAAACAGTAGTGGTGATAGAGAGTCTCCTTGAAAAATGCCTCTCTGTATTTTTATCTCAGACAGGTATTGTCCTCCGGCTGTCAGTTTTAGTCTCCATGTTTCCATTGCTTTCTGGATGAGATTAATAATCCTGTCTGGTATCTTGTATATTTTTAAGCATTCAATTATCCATGTTTGGGGGATTCTGTCGTAGGCTTTCTTGTAGTCAATCCATGCCATGGTTATGTTCTTTTGTCTGCTCTTCACCTCCTTCAGGGTCTTTTGATCAATGTATAGTAGATCATGTGCCCCTCTTTGTCCTTTCCGGCATCCTTTTTGTTCCTCGGAGAGCAGTCCACGTTTGTCCAGGGATTGGTAGATTTGTTCTCTCAGTTGTGCTGTGAGAATTTTCCGCATTATTGGTAGACATGTTATCGGTCTGTAGTTGCTGGAGGTCGTTCCTTTTTTTAGGTCTTTTTGTATTAGTGTTGTTCTTCCTTCCGTCATCCATTCTGGTACGTCTGTTTTGCGGATACATCCACTCAGTTTCTGCGCTATTCTTTCATGCAGGGTCGTGAATTTCTTAATTTAGTATGCATGTATTCCATCGTGGCCTGGTGCTCTCCAGTTTGCCATTTTTCTTAGGGTTTTCTTGATCGTTTCTTTGCTGATTTCTGTTTCGGTTCCTTCTTCGATTTCCTGCAGTTCATCTTTCATGTTTTTCAACCATTGGGCATTCTTGTTGCGCTTATTATTATTATTATTATTATTATTATTATTATTATTATTATTATTATTTGCTCACTAGGAGTTTTCACACAAGTCATTATCCGTGGTGTTCCCTGGAGTCTGAGTGACAACAAGTCTGACTCTTTCGATAACCGTCGCAAGTCATTTTGCATTATCGCAACAGCCGGTTACCATTGATCTTTATTCTACTCTGATTTAATTCTAAAATTCATAAACTGTGTCATATCTGTTAAGACATTCTTCTTGAATAACTAAAAATAATACTTTTATATCATCCTTATTCTTGGTGTACATGCTCTGTCAAAAAATGATGGAAAAAAATTATGCTTTGCCAGTGTTCACACTCGCCATTTATCTAGATCAGAGGCGGGCAACCTTTTCAGAGTGAGGGCCAGATGAGACTTTTGGAAGGAGATCGCGGGCCGGAGTGAAAAACGAAATCTCAGAATTACTATATTTTGTTTACATGAATAAATTGTACAAAAATTGCATTGGACACTCTACAAATCTTATATTTTTGCTCAAGAGACTTTTATATGTGATGTTATAAAAGGCGCCGACGAAGAGTCATTTTGGAATCATAAAAAATAATAACGGGGGAAGTAGCAAATTGATCCAGCATTCGTTTTGACACACCTCATATAAGTTCTATGTGTCATGACCTTTCCTCGTCTCTCGTTTCCTCTTTGCCTCTCTCTTTCTCTTTTTCTATTTTGATCTCAGCCCAAGGATTTGAAATTAATAGTTAAAGAAAAATGAAATATACATGCATCATCGCTCGCTGATATTTATACATTTTCATCCCACTGTAAATCTTAATTGAAACCTACTTTTACGTCTCTGTCACAAAATGATATGAGTTTTACTGGGAGGTCCGCGGGCCAGATTGCAATAATAAAGCATAGCAGGGTGGCGGGCCGGACGCTAAGCCTTCGCGGGCCGGAGGTTGCCCGTCCCTGATCTAGATATATTACTAAAATCATCATCATCATCATCATCATCATCAGCAGCAGCAGCAGCAACAAGATTGCTTTAATGTCTGTTTTACATCGCCTCTTCACTGCACGAGATTCATACGCAATGATCGTGGTTTGGTAGTTTGGTAGTTTTGTTTTACGGCATATCAACCCTTTTTGGGTTATTTAATGCCGAATCTGGTCATTATAGTAAAAGTTTTTATGCTTCAAGTTCTTTATATCTTCAAATGTTAAATCATCGTTTTTGGTTTGGTAGTTTTGTTTTACGGCATATCAACCCTTTTTGGGTTATTTAATGCCGAATCTGGTCATTATAGTAAAAGTTTTTATGCTTCAAGTTCTTTATATCTTCAAATGTTAAATCATCGTTTTTGGTTTGGTAGTTTTGTTTTACGGCATATCAACCCTTTTTGGGTTATTTAATGCCGAATCTGGTCATTATAGTAAAAGTTTTTATGCTTCAAGTTCTTTATATCTTCAAATGTTTAATCATCGTTTTTGGTTTGGTAGTTTTGTTTTACGGCATATCAACCCTTTTGGGGTTATTTAATGCCGAATCTGGTCATTATAGTAAAAGTTTTTATGCTTCAAGTTCTTTATATCTTCAAATGTTTAATCATCGTTTTTGGTTTGGTAGTTTTGTTTTACGGCATATCAACCCTTTTTGGGTTATTTAATGCCGAATCTGGTCATTATAGTAAAAGATTTATGCTTCAAGTTCTAAAAATAAAAAAAAAAGGGGAGGGAGAAAGGGAGAGGGGCTGTTGTTTTTGGTTTTGGTTTTGTAGAACATAATTAAGTTTTACAAAAAAAAAAAAAAAAAAAAAAAAAAAACGTCAATGTAGGTGAATTTCGTCTCAGGGAGCCACAGGGCAGCCTGATCTGGTATCACCAGGCAATGATCGTGTTTTGGCGCGAACACAAACCACCTGATGAGCGGAGATCTCCAGTTCTAGTCTTTCTTTCAAACAGACAAGACGTATATTCCTGCACTCTCTACCAGGCCTGCGGTAGAGGAATTGACGGACTTCAGGATAAGGTTATTTTGTTTTAATCAACTCATTGTACGACCTTCATTCTGTTCCTGTGTTTCCAGTAAATAAATCTGCACACCTTTTCAATTGTGAAGCCATTGTTTATTTCGCGAGGAATGGTGATCCCGTTTTGCTTATTCTATTTTAGTCAGACATGGCCCGACGAATTACTGTTCCAAATAAGTGGTCGTTCTGATTTTCTTCTCGATTTAAACCCCAAATTGGAATCAGCTCCCTCAGTTAAAAATAACTTGCAATCATGTAGCAGCGTAACAGAGCAGAAATCAAAAAAAACAAAATATATAACAAATAACTGCTAACAAACACATTAAAATGTCATTTTCTATCGCCCTGTATAGTTTTAAAGTTCTTAAACTGTTTGTAAGATTTGTTATTTCAAAATTTGTTTCATTATTTTCACTTGGCCTAACACGAGTCAATCTAATGGGGAAGAAACAAACTCCCTATATTATGCTTAAGTCACAAAACTGTCGCACGGAAAGAAAAAACAAAACTTATTTTATAACAACAAATAAAGGGTTTATTAAATAAAGTCACCTACGCCGTATGGTACAGTTAAAAGAAGTTGGACAGTGTCCAAATGAGGAAAGTTCTTTGGGCTGCCGAAGGTCTGTCGGTAAATATCTTCAGACGAGGATAGTAGGTGCTGTAGCGTTCAGTGAACCGGGGCAGGAGAGTGAATGTAGGCGTGTTTCCTTGTTGCTGGCAAGTGTCTCTTTGCTGACCGATCGTGATTCCCAAAGGGGCTGAAGTAGTTCTTCAGCGGACAGATGGAATCAATGCACCCTGCAAGCTGACTAGTCAGTGTGTAACCAGATCACTTAACAGGGATATTTTTCAGAGGGAGAAAATAGTTCTTTGTTTATGACTGCTACAAATCAAATCGATTTTTTTAGGTGATCGCTAAAAAAAGGGGAGGGGGGTAACGGTTTAGTTTTAAGTTTTGGAATAAAACATTATGTATAGGCGATGAAAATGGTTTTATGGGTTTGTTTTTAAATAATATTAAATTAGAAAGTAGAAAGTGAATCGTGGGTTTACTTCCGGCAGCCTCGTAACTCTAGCTTCCCTTATTTTGTCCTTTAGTCCTCACATTCGATGAGAGATATTTCTGACAAAAGGAGAAGAATTGCTGTTTTCTGGGTCGGAATCTATCCATCTAACACTTATCGTTGGCTAGTTTTTTTTACCTTAAAGTAGTATTTTTTTTTAGCTCCTTACATTAAGTGGCTTCGTGCCTTGTCTGGAGCGATTTCAATTAAAAAAAAAAATGAGGAACCATTTCGAGAAAAATATCTACTTATTATTACCCGAACTAGACCATTACGAAAAAGGCTTCAGGTACCACTCACGCTAAGTCTTGTGGGAATCCCTCCCCCAAGACTTAGTCTAATTATTATTATTATTATTATCTTTTAAGCCTGAAATTAGCGACCACCTACAAATTTTGCAAAGTGAAAGTAGCAAAACAAATCTTAAAATAACAAAACTTACTGTTTCAGAACTTTTACGAAGGTAATAGATAGAAAATTTTAATGCGTTTGGTAAAAGTTATTTGTAGTATATTTGACTTATTTTTTATTTCTCGGCTTTTAACTATATCCCATGAATGCCAATAACGTTTTTGCAGATATGTTTGTATGAAAAAAAAATAGAATCTTTTTTTTTTCGTATAAAATCGTTGAGCGAAAGTATCTAAATTTACCGAACGAAAAAGACGTCTTATTTGTTTAAAACTAGAGAATAATAATTAAAACTTTAAAAAATACAGAATAAAAAGTAGCGTATGTTTAAAGGAAGTTACTAAAAGTAATTCAGTCGAATAAATTCAATATTATTTATTTGCAACTAAATTTTACATGGAGAGTAATCGGCCATTAATGTAAACTTAATAACATGGCAACAAAACAAAGGGAGTAATTATTATAATATTTTCACATTTTAAACATATAGAATTTCTAAGAGAAAATATTCATAAATATATCAATATTAATAACGTAAACTACTTAAATATGCTAAAATATGTTTACGAAACGATAATTTCTTTAAAAACCTTTAATAAAAACAAACATAAGACGAGATATATAATAACCGCTCCCTTGATAGCAGAGTAGTGGTGCATGATGGGAGATAAAAACGTATTTATTGTTTTTTACTTTTTCTTCCTTAAAGACAATTTATTTATTTTAATGTTTTTAAACTATCTTTTGTGTTAATTATAAATAATATAATAATTTTAGTAAAACTAAAAGAAATATCATTCTACTATTAACAATATTGTTTGTGGTTTTGGACCGTATTGACCAATCAGGATAAACGTTGTCATTGGAATCAGCCAATTAGAGACGGAGCGCTGTTATTTGAACCAACATTGTTTCCATAAATATCTGTAGCCATTTCCTTGGTTTTCATCGTTGGTCGTAACTGGATAATTTTTTTGGCTTTTGCTGCGATTTGTTTACCGTAAAAAACGTTTGACTTTTAAAAAAACAATTTATATCACGAAATATGGCGACATCACATCATTCGGTGAGTATTTTGGACACCTTTGAATTAGCGATGTGAATTTTTAAAATTGTTATTTATAGTCTGTTCCATGGTTACTCGAACGTTCCTATATAAGTTTGTCTTCATGTCCTTCCGTTTTCTTTTTTTTTTTTTCATTTAATCTTAATCGTTTGTTTTTTTGTTTTTTTTATAAATGGTTTAAAAATATTAGTATTTAAATACTTTTCTTAATTTGAAAGTTTAAATATTAGTATTTTGTTTTCTTTAAATTTAGGCGAGGGGGACGCAAAAATAGTGTTCGTCTTCGGCGCCCCAAATTCTCTTAATTGTTGAATTGTTTTAAAATTATAGTTGCATTTAAAACCTGACAAATTTTCATAAATGTCTGATTTCATTTTTGGTTGCTTTATTACATTAGGACCCGCTCTTACTTTGACCCCGTCTTTAGGATCAGGGTCAAAGTTAGCGCGGGTCCTAATGTGACAAAGTACCAATTTTTGTGCATTTTTTTTTTTTTTTTTTTTTTTTTTTTTTTGCGAACTTTTAGAAGTGAAATACTTTTCACTCTTTATATATATATATAAGGACGATAGCTCCTAATTTAAGACTTAGCTTTTAAAAATATTTGCATGTATTATATGCAAAGAAATTTATTCTGTTTGAGAATCGATATTTATATTTTTGCATCTAAACTGCAATTTTTTTTTTGTTTTTCTAACTAAATCAAATCAGATGAGCGTCTTTTTGAAAATTGAATTTTCAACGCTGAAAAAACGGCGGTTCCTTCGGCTTTTGCTTCATCGATATGGTGCTTCACATGTTTCAACCTGGTAACCAAATCTAACGAACTTTTCCATAATTTTTTCAGATGAATTTACTGTCGCTATCTTAATTTTCGGGGGCAGTAATTGAAAAGATACTTTTTTTTTTCTGTCGGTTACAGTTAATTAACTTTTCTGGTGTTTTAGATTTCAAAGTTAGCAATTTCTAAACAAATAGAATATGTTAATACAGAACTACTGGGGGTTTTCCGTAAAAAATTTTTTTTTTTATATATATATATATATATATATCGCCTAATTTCTTGTAATTAGAATTTTTACTTCCAGAAGCATCCTGGATATTTTAATTGGCTTCATTAAATATATAATGGATTTCATTTTAAATTAAATGATTATGGGCATTTATTACGAACTGACAAAATAAGGGGTGAAATAGCCAACAAATGTTAGCAAAGGCCAGTTTGAAATAAAAGGTTCGAAGACCACGTTAGAATGAAAAGAAAATAACCACCTGGCGAGGCCTCGATAATCGCCTTTAAAATCGAAAATTAAACAAATACAACTAATATGTTCAATTGAACATAAAATTATCGCCCGATTGGTGACATTAGTTGTATTTTTATTTCATTTCCCATTTTAAGGGCGATTTTCCAGTCCTGATCTAGTCACTTTATTTTTACCCATCTTATAAATGGTACTTGTACAACTTTTGAACCGGACAAAACTAGGATAGGGTTTAAAAAATTTTTTTTTTTTTTTTTTTAAACTCCTTTGACCCTCTCTAAAAAAGACTCTGGCTTTGCCCGATTCAAAAACTGTACCAGTACCCCCCTCTCTAAAAGAAGTCCGTTTTCAATAAAAACAATTCCTCTGCACTTATCGTCCTATGTTCAACAATCGATTCTAAGTTGCGTTTGTTTTAACGTCCCAATTTCTCTTTTGAAATAACTTGAATATAAGTCAACAAGAGTTATTTCCCTTGTATCGGTGCTTTTCTCTGCAATAGCCACTTACTTTTCTATATTGTTGGCACTTTAGAATTTATTACTTTTTTTTTTTTTTTTTTTTTAAACCTTTAAACTAAGTGTTATGGACGGCTTCAGTTTTGTTTCTCAAACTATTTCTGTTAATTTTTAACTTGAACTATTTAAAGTTTCCTGCCCAGTCTTGTACGAACACGTCTCTTTGACCGTTTACACACCAGAGTTATTACTCCCCGTCTCTGACCCTATTTAATGACCCCTCCGCACGTAGACACTAGGGTGGGTATCTAGCACCCCCCCCCAAAAAAAAGTGACACTTCCCGAAGAAAATACCCTCCCCCCCCCCCTCAACTTCCGAAGGCTTTCAATAACAGCCCAAACACAATTCTAATAACCAGTTTATTCGGTCAAGTTAATTCATAAACTAAAAAATCTACCCGATTTTTTTTCTTAGTTTATGAATGAAAAAAATCTACCTAGTAACCAAGGTAAGTAAACCTTATCTTTAAGCCGAAGTGACATTATATTCTATACTACTGGCTTTGTCGGCTCGCTATCGCTTCGCAAAGTTTGCTACGTGAAGAAAAAAATGTTTAAACCTTACATTTTTTTTTTTAACAAGAGCCAACAAAAGCGGTAAAATAGTCAACAAATGTTACCTAAAGCAAGATAAGTTACTTTTCTACCTACCTGACTTGTGGGAGTAAGATAAAACTGGCCTTGTGCCTATCCTCCTGGAGAGGTAAGTGAATATCTACCTGAATAAGTTTATTTGTGTTTTTAAGTTATTTTAAAACGTTTTCTTCGTTCAAAACAAAACTGGTGTAGACTTCAGATAGAACGAAAACAAAATGTAGGGATGTGACAAAAATTTTCAAAAATAATTCATCACATATTTTCTAATACCACATTAAAGTGCATTTAAAAAGCTTTCAAATGATGTATAGATTATTGTTCTGACAAATAAAAAGGAAATAATGGAATTTTTAATTACGGAAATATGAGATTTTCTGTCTCTAATTACACAGTTAAGTCAATGGAGATCTGTGACCTAGTTCTATATTCGTCCAGTTTAAACTATCATAACTTTCTTAATTTTCTTAATTTTTGGCAGATCTTAAAAAGTAAGGTACCACTAGAAAGCTTTTGAAATTCTTAATAAGAACAGAAAACACAAACAAAGATTCAAAGTAATTGACTGATTTTTATTATAATACGAATACTGGAGAGGTGAAGTCTTTGAGGATGGCAGACTGTAATCCACCACATGAAACTGTGCCTGTAGAGAAAAATTCTGAGAATGTTTCATAATGAACTACTAATTTTTGAGAAATGTCAAATAATATATGTAATCTGTTTCCTCTATATCTTGGCAGAAACCCCTTTGGTAAGCCAGACTTCTCTAAAAATGAGATAAATCCCTTTGGACCTCCCTTACTGTCCTTATATCTGAATTTATTGATGGCCAATACAATGTTGCCAGCTACACAATCATTTCCTAACAAATGGCCCTTATCAGTTTCAACAGCTTTAAGTGCAGAACGTGTCCCACTGGCAATACTTTCCAATGGATGTAAATGACAATTCAGTTTATTTAAAGATACATTCCATGTCTCCTCTAGACGGGAAATTGTAGCGAAGTTGACAACCACCCTATCAGTGAGAGTATTACTGATCCTTGAAACCACACTCTTCCTGGTTGTCTCAAAATCACAATGTAAAAACTGACAATAAACATTAACCATACGATTGATAGAATATAAAACATGGTTTTCATAGTCTTCAGCGATCATTTAGTTGAATATTTCATATATCTGTATTCTTGAGTATTTAGTGTCTAAAGCAAAATATAAGAGACAGATTAGCAAATATCAACGATCGAATGCAGGTGGATTTTCGTCAGAAATCAAAAATGGCTGTCACTGTATACTCGGGGGGGGGGGGGAATTTGCGAGGTCTAGAAATATATGTGCTAATGCTCATTTTTGCATGAAACTTGGCAGTTATGGAGAAAAATAAATATTCTACCACTTCTATATGTTATAAAAATACAACTTACTCAACTTTATAAACTGTAGTGTTAGAAAAATGAGCGTAAACGTCACTCAATTTTTTCTCCCGTTTGTCGTGGGCGTATTCGAAAATTTAAAAAAACAGCATGGAGAGGAAAACATGTGTAAAACGGCATCATAAGCTGCACAGCCTGAAAAGCCCTCAAAAACCGATTACGTACTTCAGAAAAATACAATAACAAACAACTACGAGCGCAGAGTTTGCTCGACTCACTGAACAGAAACAATCGAACTAGAATATAGGTCACTGTAGCGTACCTACAAAATGGCTGGCCATGAGCCCTGCACGAGGACCCTTGATAATCGCTCAAAAATCGGAAACTAAACATAATACTGGTAGAAACGCATCTAATAATCGTGCCAAAAATCTAATGTTCTAACAGTTTGTTTAATTTTCAATTTTGGGCGTTTATCGAGACTCCACGTGACTTATGTCAGCTTTTTTTTCCTCGTTCTAGATTAACTGTTGACATTAGTTCTTTATTGAACTAAACGTGGCACTTTGTTACATTAGGACCCGCGCTAACTTTGATCGTAACTTTAACCCTTATCCTCACCCTAACGACGGTCAAAGTTAGCTCGGGTCCTAATGTAACAAAGCACCAAAATCGCTTTAAAATAAGTTAAAACAAACTTATTCAGATAAGTAGAAGAGTATTTATTTACCTCCCCTCCAGGAGGTTAGGCACAAGGCCAGTCACATCTTACAAGGTAAGATGTGACCCAAGGTCGGGTCTGGAAAGTGGGACTTGAAAAGCCAGCGCCCGAGAAGGTGAGCACTCTGGCTATTAAAAATTGCCTGGGCAGTCCCGTCGGCATTCCCCCGGTAGGAGCCCCTCAGGCAGTAAGCAATAAACTTACTCCTCCCCAAAGAGGGGAGGCAAAGCCTGGAAGGGTGGACCTAGAACTGCACAGGACAAACCCATAGACCGGCGGAATCCAGCTCCGAAGGCCAAGACGATACCAGTCTATGGGGTGCAGTATCCATCGGAACAGATACTTCACTTTGATCTTGGCCAAAAGACCAAGAAGGTAGAAGAGTAACTTGCCGTAACATTTATATTTTTAAAAAAAATTTTTCTCACCCCTTTTGTTGGCTCTTGTTAAACATGCCCACTTTTGATACTAATTTCACTGCTCATGTGATCGTAAAGGGAAATAAATAAATTTGCCTCTTCACTTGCGATTTAGAAATAGATCTCAACTTGCTGAAAATTAAATCGGTCGCTCTCTAAAAAAAAAAAAAAAATTATACACATTTGTTCAGGAAGCAAAACTATTGCGAGAGCTTATTAAAATTTACAAAAAAAATCATTGACATAAATTAAAGTATCCTTTTTCAAGACCAATACACAAATTAACATTGCAACTAATGCATAAGCGGTATATAAAAAGGTATATTGGGTTAGGTTGAAGTAGCTTGAAATAGGACGTTTTGACTTTACCGTTAATGCGAGAAGTTGACATAACTTTCGCATTTATTCATCTAGATATGATTTAGTTTTTGAACAAATTTAAAAAATAACATTTAAACTTGTAACTTTTATGTGGGAATGTTTTCGGTTAGTTTCAAACATAAATCTGAAAGCTTCGTTTTTCTTTCA
The DNA here is from genome assembly GCA_963556195.1 of Sepiola atlantica. Classification (NCBI taxonomy): domain Eukaryota; kingdom Metazoa; phylum Mollusca; class Cephalopoda; order Sepiida; family Sepiolidae; genus Sepiola; species Sepiola atlantica. Next base: position 22,529,514 of record OY744547.1, on the reverse strand, counting down.
CTTCATTTTAAAGCTTGCATTTCATTTTCTTCCATTTCCTGTCCCTCACCCTTCAAAACACCTCTAAAATCTAGCTATTCAAAAACAGCTTTATTTACCTGGGTGGAAACATTGCTAGACGGTATACCCTAAAGAACTATTAACACACCATCAAAAGTAAGCTTCATTACAATGTTTATCTTAAGCGACGACGATTCTCACTTATGATACTTTGTATCTGCTGTTCCTATTATATAAAATTACCTGCCTTGATTAGAATTGATGCATATATTGAAACTAACACATGGGGATACTTAATACAGGCCTGGCAAACCTGCAACTTAGGGCAGGCATATGAAGATCAAAATTATTAAATAATTACCAAGAAAAGTTTTAGTAAGGAATTTCTGGTACTATGGCAGATTAAAACCCAAGCTAAAATCGACTTGACAGCGGTAAGGATTAGCTTGGGTCCTAATCTGCATAAGTACCGAATTTCTTGCTAATGCCGAGTAATTAGCAACTATACATATTAGGAAGCAGCTTACAATAATTTATATCAAATGTAAAAAGTACACATAACTAAATTTACAGAATCACTTTATTCATAGGCATATTTTATATTTTAAATCATGTCAATTTGTTTATTGACTACTTGGTTACAGAATACGATACAATCGGAAAGCAAATTAAACATTTTACAAAATCGAATATTTTATGAACAATTTTGATAATTTTACAAGATGATTATTACATAAAATTCTTTTACAGAAGAAAATGTTAATTTCTGTATATGATAAAACATGTTATAATCTTAAAAATAAAATCAATTTACAGGGACATATAATCAATAAAATATGTAAAAAGGAAATTTAAAACCATCTGATAACTGCTTGGAAAATTAAGCATTATCAATACCGAAATGTTGTCATGAGACTTGTATAAACATTCATATTTTATAAATAGATAATTTCAAAACTTGGTGCTGGTTCTTGAATTGCCTTAGTTGAATCGAACAAACCATTTAAAAAAAACTATATTTTACAATGTAAATCCAAGCTATCATACAATATCGAAATGATGCGCATTAGAAACTGACAAAGATTTTAGATATGCCTGTAAGTGTTCAATTTAACACCAAACGGTATGAAACAAAACCGTCCACTGGACTTTGGTATCCAGGGGAAAAATAGTCAGTAATTTGAATAGGTTTCTACTGAATAAGCTTGTTTGACATTTGTGCTATTCTATGTTTGGCCTATTTTCTGGGGATTTTCTGTTTTTCCTCGTCTTATGGTAGTGGTAGCTATGAATATAAAGCTCTTCAAGTACCTATTATGTTGAAATTGCTTATCACCTTTTGATAAAATGGGGGTATTGTATTGTTGATGGCACAGAATGGGGACCCATTATGCCCGACCACTTAAGTTTACCTATCTTCATACTGTTGGCTAGAACTCGTATTTTTGCACACTGATAAGATTTAAGAAAGAAAAAAAATGTACTCGTACATGTGTTGCACATTTACTCTGAGGAAGAAAAAAAAAAACACTTTTCATAGTATAAAAATTTTTGTTCAAAATCCTCAGATCGAGCAATATAGTCCACCCCAGACTTCAAATTTATAAAATTTGGAATTTAATAAATTTTTAAAAATGTCTCCCTCCAAAAACCCATTTATCTTAATTTTGTTTGTCCATTTTTTTTCCCTTTTTCAGATGCGTTTAAGAACCGGCTTTCCTCCCAAAAAGACTGTCAACAATGGCAAATCTACTGCCAACGCTGTTCAAGTGACCCGAACAGCTCTCAATGAAATTGGCAACAAGGTGTCAAATATGACCCTTGACCCTAAAGGAAAATCAACGCGGATAAATGCAGCGACTGTAATTGCTGCTGCTGCGCAAAAGGCTGCAGTTGCGGCCACATCTGCCAACGGTAATTTACATATTCAGATGAAACAGGTAAGAATTTCTATTTGCGCGAGTTTTTCTGTATTACTTTGTCTGACACAAGGGCATAACATTATTTCCCCCCCCCCCCCTTATCTTTACGGCACCACATGTGAACACCATGTTTATGCATCACAAAGCCATTGTTTTCAAGAGGATTCACTTGTAATTTCTGCAGCTGCCATGTTTTTTCAGCCTGTGGATTCAACTTGTAGTTGAAAAGGTTATAACAGAAGAATGATGGTCAATTCATAAATAAATAATCTTAAGACGACTTTAGCATGACCAAAACTTTAAACTGTCCAGTCTGTCTTTCTGGACATGTCGGTAAGTTCATACCAAGTTCATATTTGGTTAACATCCGTTCTACATGCTGGCGTGCGTTGGATGGCTTTATAAAATTGGCTTATCCCTGGCCAGGTCTTTCTCTTGGGTCTTTTTTTTTTATTATTATTATTATTATTATTATTAGCCCCCTATTTCCTTTCAGGTTTTTCTTGGCTTTCCCCCTGTTATGCATTCAGCGTATCATTTCTCTCCGCATGTCCGAAATCCTCACTGGCCAGGTTTCGCTTCCATACATCACACTGTGTACACATACTTAATCCTTTTTCCTTGGTCGACAGTGGTAACACTGTTTGCTAGTAACGACAGTTCCATGAACTTATTCCATTACCTCCTAATTCTTGCAATCACTAGCACCTACTCCACCCTGTGCTCCAATGAGATTGAGGTAAAACTTGTCAACCTCCAATTTATAAGATTGTATAAGCTATCGCTGTTAGTAGCCCATGACTGCCTTGGGTTGTCTGATAATCTGCGCTAGAGTTGGGCGGTTTTGAAATTTTGGTTTCGGTATCGGTTTCGGTTTTTTTCCCTTAAAACCTCGGTTTACGGTTCGGTTTTTCGTTTTTTTTTGAAAAAAAAATTTTTTACTATGGAAGCTATTCATTCTCTTGTGTGATGATTAGTTATTATTTAACGTTTAGTTGAATTATGCCACTGTTTCGATAATTTTGTGACTGAATCATTCTCCATGATATGAATCATAAGTTTTAAGGTGTTGACTGTTGTAATCAAAGTTCTGATATCTTTTTAACAGTTAACTCGTTAAAACAGTGACCAAAGATTCATGAAAGATTTCTGAAGAATAAAACTGAGTTTGAATATACATTCTATCTAATTCTTTAACCCATCAGAAACTAAAATATAACTCAGAAATGCAAGAAATTAAAAAACGAAAATTTATTTAAACAAACAAAATAATTTTACAAATAAAATTAAGCAAAAATGATGATGAAAATGAAATATTGTCAAAATTATTTGACAGATAAAAATTTTAATTTTTTAATAGGTGAAAATGTTTGCAAGACGTTGTGTCTTGTCGCGTAAAATAAACACACCATATACTTCTCGAATTGCCGGTGTTGACTGTTGGGATGTCTGTCATTTTGTGTGCTCGAAGTTCTGTCAACTGGTGCGTGTTGAGGTTAATATTTGTTTTTAAGACAGGGTAATAAAACTTTATAGACATGTGTAAAAGACTAGTAGTACACCCGAAAACCGCGCCAAGGGAAAAGGAAGGATGGTTAAAAAAAAGTAGAGATTATTAATTCACCTAAAGTCATTTTTTAAGGTTTAAGGTAATTTTAGTCATAGAATTCATGACTTGGATTAAAGTTTAATAATTAAACTTTCGAATAAATTGTCAACTCTAAATAAATACCATATTAACAATTTAGTAAAATATAAATCGTTGCATAGTCTACTTTTTGAATAACCCATTTTTGGGAGAGAAAACGGTATAGTTGAGAGATAGTGACAATTTATGTATGAAGTGGCTTTTCAAAAGTAAACAATGAAATGCCTAATGTTTAAAATAATTTTAAAAATCCGAATAAAGTGACACTAGCATTGGCAACTACTTTTTTTCTTTTTAAATGTTTATACTTACTCACTACTTTTCGTTTATTTACTTTTACAAGTATTTTTTTTTAATTTCATTTTAATAACTTATTTTTTTAGATAACTCTGAAACAAACAAATAATTATTTTACAATTTTGAGTTGAATCAAATAGATTTTCGACGTCATACGGAACGCGTTTGATTTTTTCTTTTTCATTTGAAAATAGTTTATGCTAATAATACGATGTCATGTTGTCTGTCGTATTTCTCTTTTTTTCATTTGAAAATTCAAAATGTTAATAAACAAATTGTAAACAAAGATTTCTTCCTACAAGTAGCAATACACATGAAAAAATTTAAATTGCTTAAAAAATCTCAATGGCATATATAGAAAGAGCTTGATGATCTAAGAAAGAATCTTTTTAAATTTTTTAAAATCTGACTAAAAATAAGGAAGTTATGACTATTTATGTGCCTCGCGCAATTGGATATTTTCCCCTCTTTAATACCATATGCGTTTCGTCACAATTTTTACACTAATTTTTCAGTAAAACTGTTATATCTTTGTTAAAACACAAGATTAAGCAATGAAATTTACCATATAAGTGTATTTTTGTACAAGGAATCAGAATATGCCACTGAAAATCTCCAGAAATTAATGGTTTCCAAGTAATCTGCACTAAGTGCACATAAATATGCTGCAATACCTTAAAAATACCATGAATCCATTAAAAGAAAGAAGTTAAAAGACTCAAAGTTGAATTGTAATACATTTTATGTACAAGAAACTAAAATCTAATACTAGGACTGTTTAAAAATGAATATATTGCAAGATTTCTTTAGCATTATTGTAGATTTACACCTTCTGCTAACTCACCCCCTTACCTCCCCAAAATATGAGATTCTACTTTTTTTATTTAGGCAATTACATGTTAACACCCTGAAAAACTTGGCAGAAAGAAAGAAACAAAAACAATTATTTTAGAATTTAAAGTGGGGATCAGTTTCACATAAAATAATCCCCCATTTCAATGCCATTCTAGCGTTTTAGGACAGTTAATTATTTTTTCTATGGGAGATAAATCCTGTGCGTTTTTCTTGTTTTTTTTTTTTTCTTTTTTTTTAGACGATTATAAGGGTTTTTGTGGGAGGAGGGGGGCTTACCACTTGAACTTCAGGTTAGTGGTAGGGCTAGGGGCAATTAAGTGTGAACACCCTGAAAACTTAGCAGAAAGAAAAAAAAACAATTCATTTAGAATTTCGAGTGGGGGATTAGTTTCACATATATTTAATGCAGAATAATTCACCATTTCCGGGCCATTCTAGCGTTTTAGGGCATTAATCAATTTTTTTCTATGGCAAATAGATCCTGTGCGTTTTTTTTTTATGGGCGTCTTTTTTTTTCTTTTTTTAGACGATTATGTGTGGTTTTAATGGGCTTTTTTGTAGGATTAGGGCTTCCTACTCGGACTTAGGGTTAGTGATAAGGTTAAGGAAAGGGGCTTTGTTTTGGATGGAGGTTGCCATTCGGACTTAGTGTTAGAGTTAAGGGAGTTTTTTAGGAGTGGCTTGCCACTCATATTTAAGGTTAATGGTACGATACGTTCAAGATGGCATTTTTAGGAGGTGGGCTTGTTAGTCGTTAGTCGTACCTAGAGTTAATGGTAGAGTAATTATTTATTTTATAAATTTCACTAAAAAGCAAGAATGCCCGGGAAATCGGAGATCATTTTACATTAAATTTATATGCGAAACTGATCCCCCACTCTAAATTCTAAAATATTTTTTGTTTTTTTTTCGCCAAAACTTTAAGACGTAATCGCCTAAAAAAGTAGAATCTTAATTTTTTTTTTTAAATTGGCGACTAGAAATTCATTACTACTAGAAGTTCGAAAGTTGAGTGAAAACCAGTATTTCTAGAAGTATTTTTTATAAAAGAACCAAATAGGATTAACTTTTTTAAGCACAAAAAGTATTATCTTTTTTTACAAGACGCTGCTGCTGATTGATTGTTATATCAGCAATACTAGTAGCCATTGTTGACTTTCGCTCAAAAAAAGGACAATATTTTTTAGGATAAGATAATTTAAAATTACTATTACCGAAAGACAAAACAACGTATAATTATAATTTTAATGCATAAAAAAAGATGAAAGATTAATTTATTTACTAGTTGGGTACGAAAAATGTAACAACATTTTCTATATTCATATTCTAAAATGTTTAAAATTCGTTCTAGAATGAAAATAAACAAAAATCGCCTCGTGTTTATAGCAGTAATTGCAGTAATATATTTGTTCAATCTGTCCTCTTACTAATATAACATTTTTTGGTAATATTCAATTTTATTCAAATCGTAAAATCTTTTCAACCGTGTTTCCTTGTATATGGTGGCTTACTGTATTAAAAACACAATACCGAACGGTTACGGTTTTTAAAAAAAAAAACCGATTCGGTATTCGGTATGGAGACGAAACCGAAAAACCGCGGTTTTTCGGTAAAACCGCCCATCTCTAATCTGCGCCCAAGGCTAAACTTGGTTTGCCTGCAACTTAATGCAAAATTTTAAATAAAATTCTGTGGAAAATTCTTTCGGGTTCAAAATTGGGAGCAAAGGTGTAGAACCGTTTAAGAAACTTAATAACTCTAAAATAATGAATTCACATATTTCAACTTTTTCTTCTGCCTAAAATTCTGTAAACAATGTCCAAAGCCATGAAAATAATTTTCCTGAATTGATGCTAAGGAATTTGGTGTTGATGGATAATCTGATACAGGAAATGCAATTTTAATTGTTTGCAGTTGTGTAGAAAAGTGAATTTTATTTCCTTGCAAATGGAAGGAGTTGGATTTGACTAGATTAAGATGTTTAGTTCAGCAGTTTTTAGGAAAAAATCTAGTCTGGCTAATTTTATTTGCTAGATAAATTACTTTTCACAAACTTGAAATATTAATGTCGGTGATGTGGAAATTTTTTTTAATTGAAATTCGCTATTTCTTTAAACAAAAAAACAAAGCTGTTTTTTTGTTTTGTTTTTTTTTTTTTTTTCGTCTTTATACTTCACAGTAAAATAAAAAATTTCAGACAAGGCTAAGACTTCAAGCAATTCATTATGTAGGGGAATTAGATGTCTTTTTCAAAGAATGACTTCCTGTCTCCTTCCATTTGCAGTCTTTTTCTTAATTTTGACTTTTAGTTGAAACTGAAGTTGTTTAACGTCTCTCTAAACACATTCATTTTTTTTTTTTTTTTTTTTTTTTGTCGTCCCATTGGCTACTTGCATCCCTGTAATGTACACAAATCTACAAAATAAGAATAGTATTACTGCAATTACTTTTGACAATGTGAAGCACCAAAATTCAAGTTTCTAATTGTTATATGGATTTGTATGACTATTTCTATTCTGAGTGGAAACAAATGTTAGCCTTTCAAATTTTTATCTTTTTGATATTTGTATGGCAACCATTTTTGACTGCCATATGATCCTAGGCGAAGTCAAAGTTTAGCGAAGGACCTGCTTTTGTCCTCCACTATGTAAATTTTAAACAACAAATCTTTAGTCATAGCCAGTTCGTTTCTCTAATCAGTATGGTGGCTATACAAACTTTTCCAAAATCTAATTTGAAAATCTTATAAGATGTCACTGCTTTCACACTACAACTTTAAATAATTGTCGACACCATCTGTAGAATTAGAAACCTTTCAATGTTTTTCGAAGAATCAGCAATACCTCGCTAGAAAAGTTAGATTTGTCGATATCCTATTACTCTATAAATGATCAATGCCTAAACTTTGTACGAGAGACGGGAGTACCACAGGGCAGTATTTTATCGGTAATACTTAAAATAAAAATAGTGTTATCCAGATGGTTAATCCTAAATTTGAAAAGAAAATCACTTTGTGGATTATTTTTCTATTACTTGGTCATTCTTGCACGTCAAATGCTGAAACACTGAAAAACTGCATTCGCAAAACGAAAAAATGTCCAAACGTAAATGGATTTTGACTTTACAATCAAAACCGTATGCATACATTCCTGTAACACAAAAGATTCTGATCCGCAATAAGTACCAACAGTTTGGAAAACCAAATATTTAGGGCTTATTCTCGATAACAAACTTTCAAGATCCACATACAATATTTAAAACAAAAATGCATTAAAAGCTTAAATCGTAAAAAAAAAAATGGAACCATAAAATAAAGCTACTCTGATATAGGTCATTTAATCAGATCAAAATTGGATTATGGCAGTATAATTTAGTCGTACTTTAAGACTAATCATAAAAATCAAAAGACTAATATTGTATCCATGTAGAAGCCAACATACTTCCATCTGAGATTGGGAGGGGGGGGGGGGGGGTAAGTATATCATTTAAATGTTAGCAATTCAAGATGACCCTCAATAACTGAACATATAAACAAAATATTCACATAATGCACGTATTTTTACATCAGTAAACCCAGTAATAGATCCCCTTGGGATACACATTAAAATAACTGATAACATATCAGTGGGTATACTTAAATATACCACCACGGATGCTAACTAAACTAAAAATACTGATAGGAAAACAAATCTAACCCCCTGAAAACGAATATCAATACAAATTTGGAGAAATATAAGATAATATTAACAATCTATACAGATGGAATAAAGTTGAAGCAGCAGCCACCAGCGTTTATGAAAACAAACTGTAGGGCTACCCAAGGATGCTTTTATCTTTGCTGAGATGCAAGCACTAAACATGGCAATTGATCTTGTAAAAAAAAAAAAAAAAAAGTTATAATATTTAGACTCCTTACCTTCCCTCGCTGCTCTAAAAAGAAAGATGGTACCACTTTAACATCTTCAATATACTGAGAATTTCATAATACTGTGAAAGCTCAAAAGTAATCTTGCCCTTGATACCAAGCCAGGTAAAATTTAAATGGCAAGCAATACGAACACCTTTCTTCAAAAACCAATTGTATGAATAGTTGAAGTAAAAACCTGATAACTAATCAGAGAAGACCCCCAATATTAATACATATCTGCCACAACTGACCTACATACATCTTCTTGAAGAAAATGAGCCTTGCTGTAACTATTGCTGTGAAGAATTAACAATAAAACATTAATCCAATGCAAAAAAATATAAACACATATGCAGCAAATATTGCACCCTAACAAAACATTTGAAAATATGGCGTTTTCTCAAATAGGGTTTCTTAAAATTCATTTGTACATATTTAGAAAATAAAAATCCAGCATTAATGTCTTTACAAATACCAATTAATTTGCATATAGGAAGATTAATCTTGTCCACCAAGCAATTGGAAACACTCAAAAGAATTGCCCAAATATCTAACAGCCAAAATAAAATGTTCACATGAATAGTCAAATCCCAATCTTTAAAAAACCTTCAAAGGAACATTGTAAAGAGACAAGATTTGAATTTTATAATGGTTGAAAGGTTATTAAACACCACCAAATATATCCCTAAAGACCACCATTCGTCCATCCATCTATGGAGTATTGTTGCCACATCTGAGCTGGTGCATCAACCGCTAGCCTCTTCCTCTTGGGTAGAGTACAAAAAATTTCTGACCTTATAGGTTCTGCAGTCTGCCATGCTCCTGTTGCATGCCTGTTTTACAAGTACTTCCAGTGTTTTGAACTTGCTGCAGTTGTTATCCCCCCCCCCCCCCCCCCCCCCGATACATACCCATGACCCACCCAACATGTGGCCAAAGGTTTTTTACTCACAGCTTTTCTCGGACTGTTTGTTTTTCGAATTCCTAACTTTTTCCCATACTGTACAAACAGAAATTTAAATGGTAATGTGAGCAATCATCTTGCTGTCCAGCTCCTCCCCCCCCCCCCCAAATCCTACAGTAGCCTCTTGTTTCAGTGGCAATAAGCCATATTTGAGATAAAGAAAAGGTTTGATTTTTTTTTTTTTTTTTTTTTTTTTTTTTTTTTTTTAAATTCAATTTTATAAATATTGCACAGAAAGCACTCCGGGAATCCCACAGCAAAGTTGCTCCCATAGATTTTTATTTTTAATCAAATAAGATTAATAAAATTCTTCCATGCTGTATTTTAACATTAATACACTTATCATTAAGATTGCATGATTCTCAGATGTCTTAGAAAAATTTCACTGAATAAAAGCACTTTTGGTTTTGTTAGTCTTTATTTTTTATGGCTTCTTGTTTACTGTCTATAATAAAACAAGTTTCTTAAAAGTTGGGGTTGGCATTAATAATTTTCATCATAATAAAGTTCCCGTTAAAATCTTTTCTTCTAGGGAAATGCCTTACAAGCTGTTGTAGATATTGAAAATAAATCCACCAAAGTCGTGCACAGTCCAATGGAAGTGTCTCCAGCAGCAGATGCTTGTGTCCCTCGTATTAACTTGGCCAACGTCTTTGACATTGATGCTGAGGATACTGACAACCCCCAGTTGGCTTCTGAATATGTAAATGAAATTTATGCCTACCTAAGAGACCTTGAGGTAAGTAAAATGACTTGGGGGGGGGGGGGGTGCAAATCGCCTGCAGTAAAAGTTGCTTGTTTTTAAGTAATTTTTTTACGTTAGTTTTTGATAATTCTAAAATCATTCAATGCCAGTATATATTTAGCTACTTCCTTTGTCCCTAGTGAAGCAGTGTAGAGATGTTCAATCCCCAGTGAACTAGTTGTGGATGTAACTGTTGATTATCTGTCTAAACTAATTGATGTAACAGTTATAAAAATGTCTACCCTGGAATAAGAGGCATTTTTTTTTTTTTTTTTTTTTTTTTTTTTTTTTTTTTTTTTCCTTGGTTTTAGTTTATCTTCCTCAATAGTGTACATTGAGATGAACTGCAATTTCCCAACCCACCCTCGGTGGGATCTTTTTACTTATAAAAAAAAAAAAGAAAAAGAGGTCTGGTCACTTTAACATTTTACACCCCTAAAAAGTCTGCCTTGATCTTGCTTCGGTCACGTACTTCCTTCCTATTACTTTGCTACCAGTACACGTCATCCTAACTTATTACTTTACCTCCAATGGAAAATTCAATTTTCTTGCTCAACTAACCTTACGTGCAATTTTCCATGTTCAGCCTTAGTTTTACATGGCTACGTTGTCTTTGGGGTATGACATTAGACCCCATCCCTTGATTAATACCAAATTTTGGCCCTACCCTTAGATGCCATTGCTCCAAGATTCACTTTGACCTTTCAGGGTCTCCTAGGATTCAGCTTTGAAAAGGCCTAAAGGCACCTTTATCCAACAGTCTGTTATGGGGGTCTTAACTAGTTATTTGTTTAAAAAACTTAAATTTGTCATTTTGGGATGGCTTTTATGGGACCTGTTATTACTATAGAAACGGCTATTTTTAACTGCCAACATATCTCTTAACGTGAGTTTTAACATGAAGTTACTTTAGATTTTTTTATAAACAGTGTTTAAACTTTAGTATACCATAACTTGTGTTTACGTTTTTGAGACGGGTGTTGGTTCTCGTCTTAAACCTTTATCACAGGTTAAATTAAATCTTTAAAACCAATTCTATTAGTATAAATTAAAGCTATAGATACATAGACAAAGCTTAAGTGAGATGTCTATATCTACAGAATTGATTTCACGAAATAACCAACCACACGAAATAACCAATGTTCAACAAACTATCAACTGAAATATCTGAATGAAAAATTGGAAATTTACAAGACCTACAAATATTTGCACAAAACGAACTTTGAAGTAAAATAACCCAACAATGGTTGTTATGCCATAAACAAAACCCAACTAAAATCTATTTAAGATTGTAATTATTTTTCTTGTTCCCCTCTAACTTTGTTTTGGAATTGTTTTCAGATTTTCTTTAGGTGGGGAAAACTTGGCATGAAAATGCATTTAATCATTGGTATTAATAAGTGTACTACAGTTTGAAACGCTATTGAAATGATAAACTTTGAAATTTTATAACCAGACATGACATTTAAAAAAAAAAAAAAAAAAATTACCATGAATAAGGTTTTTTAAACCGAAAATCTGGATTTAGGAAAAAAAAAGAAATTTAATAAATATTTTGACAATCTCGCGTCATGTCTCGTTCTAAAATTTCAAAGTTTATTGGTATTTAAGTTTTTTTTAAATTTTACCTCTTTTCAGAAAAGCTATAAGGTACAACAAAATTACTTGAACGGGCAGGAAATAACTGGCAAAATGCGGGCCATTCTTATTGATTGGCTTTGTCAGGTTCACCACAGATTTCGTCTCCTTCAAGAGACTCTCTTCATGACAGTTTCCATAATTGACAGATTTTTACAGGTTTGTTATGAAAACTTCTATATTATTCAAAATTTAAAAAAATTTATATTTGTTATAAATGTACCGCGGCACCTCGTCTATAATTTGTACCTGTTGCTAACTATCGGATTGTCAAAGTTAATGATATATATTGGTGCTTATATAGATGAGGTCACAAACGAAAACGCAGTTACGCAGGTGAAAATTGCATTTCCAAATAAATTAACTAGAATACTCTTTGATATATTTATGTATCAGACAAAAATAGGTATCTACACTAAAAATTAGGAAGTACAATTTTAATTAAAAATAATCGGTCTTAGCATATATAACGGATCTGCTATTGATTACAGTGAAAAACATGAAACTCAGGAGAATGTAACTGTCATTAACACGTAATAAATGAATAGCGGTCGTCAATACGATAAAACTGATTTTTATTTTAAAAATGTACTTGATAATTTTCCTAATTTTTGTGTATACTAATTATTGCCTATAAACAAGAGTTTTTATTTGGAATTGCATCTTCCATGTGACCTCATCTATATAAGAACCATAATTTTTAAGGCCTAAGATCTTAGAAATTTACATTCAGGAAATCATAAAGACTGGATCAAATTTTCAAATGGAGGTTCTTTCCATATTATGCCCCCCCCCCCCCCTCTAAATACTTTTTAAAATTCTCTGAAGAAACTGACATTTGGGATAATTTATTGATATATAATACCTATTAAAATTTCATAAATTAGTATCCTTATTTTAACGAAGGGCTTCAACCCCCTCTTTATCTCCTTTGTATGTAACTAAACTAAATATAACCCACATTTGAACCACTTATGCCTAGCAGCTGTTCTAAAATTCATGATTTGTTTTAGTTTCATTAAGGGGTATTTTTGTGCAGTTTAATAAAAGAATGTCTATTTAATTACGCCATAGACTGGGTCACCTCGAATGCCTTAGCAGTTTCCCGGTGTCACTCGTCGCAACTCTGCAGTTAAGAACTTATACAATGCAGACATCGTGCTCCTGAGTGAAACATTTGATGTCCAATATGCTATAATTAGATTGGTACGAAAATAAATGCCTCTTAAACAAAATACCCACCCCACTCTTTCTCAATGGTGATGTTCTTGAAGAGGTTGAGTTTAAAATTTCTTGGTGCCATCATTGCCATGGGTCAAGGTGGCGCCGACATCAAAGTGCAAATTGACCTTGCAAGTCTAGTCTTCATCAGACTAGATTCCTGGCTCTGGTCAAGATCTGAGGCAAGGGGGGCAGCACCAAAGGATCTACCAAATGCTGGTGCGAACAATCCTGTTATGGCGGTAGGTCCTGGCTAATGAGTGGAAGACGCTAGGTGATTTTAAACTTTTGATCACCACTGCCTACGTTGCATCTTCAGATTCCGATGACGGCACTTCTCTCAAATGACATATTTTGTGACTGCAAAATTAACTCCTCTCATCCTCACCAGATTTCTGCGCTGGCTCGGTTAAGCTCTTCGCCGTCGACCAGGAGAGTTCATCTACGAAGCAATTGCCCTAGCTCCCCTCCAGAGTTTGGTGAACAAAGAAAAACCTGACTGATGACTCTTAAAGCTGAACTGTCACCTCCGAATCTATGGAGTTAGAACGGCAAGTGGCTAAAGATCACCCAATCGTTGACTTCAAATTGTTCAAGAAATCTTGTTTAGAAAATTTTGTGCAAAGCCAAAGAAAAGTTATTTGCAAAATATGGTAATTTAAAAAAATCGGCTGTTTTCTGCATTATAGGTCATAAAGTCATGGAAACGTTTGTAAAAAAAACAAAAAAACTAATGAACCTATTTTGCTAATCTGAAGAATAATTAACAATGAAAAAGTCCTTTCTAATAACATTAAACAAATAGTGTATTTATCTCTTGATTTTTTAATTTTATTTTTTATTTTTTTCTTAGACTTAACGTTTGATGTAAACTTCTTTCTCTCAGGTGAATTCTATCAGCCGAAGCAAACTGCAATTGGTTGGTGTGACCTCCATGTTAATCGCGTCCAAGTATGAAGAAATGTATGCACCAGAAGTGTCTGATTTTGTGTACATTACAGACAATGCCTACACCCGGATGGACATAAAACAAATGGAAATCATGATCTTGAAAGCTTTAGATTTTAAGCTTGGAAAACCTTTATGCTTGCACTTTTTACGAAGGAATTCTAAAGCTGGACAGGTAAGGATCAAAATTGCTTTTTACCCACAAAAAAATATCCGACTCTTAGACATGTGTGGAAATCTGCATTTTTTTTTTTTTTTTTTTTTTTTTTTTTTTTTTTTTTTTTTTTTCTAATGAAGAGTTCTCTTAAAACTGGAAATATTGTCGGTCTAAGACCTAAAACAGTTGGGGGGGGGGGGGGGGTCTTAGATGATTTATTTCATCAGACTTTCTGTCTCACTCAGATGAGAACTCTTAAGTTTAGTTTCTGTGCTGCCCACTACCCACATGCAGACTTTTCCATCATTGGCTCTTTATATTCCTGATTAAAAGCCTGTGGGGTTCAGTTTGGCTTTCATTCTCCAAGAGTTGCCATTCTTTCAATTTGTTAGAATCATCTTGATTCTGCCTGTGTTGATGGAATATGTGCATTAGGTAGCGTTGCTGCTTTGTCGGTTATTGTTTCCATTAGTGTCCGGCTCGCGGGGGGAACGGCTTCACATACATAACAATTCAAGTAGAACACAGAAATAAATAAGAGACAAACAGTTGATGCGTGCGCTCCGCTTCCTTCGTAAGAGGTCGATTGACATGTAAACATTTATTTATATAGCATGATAAATATACAAGGGAGATAACTACAAAATGACTAATGTAAGGGAGATAATTAGGATACTGTTTGGATTCGCGTATCTCGGGTGAAAACATAGTTGCCGTTTCCAAATGCACGACACTACAATTAGTCTCTCACCATTCCGTACCAAACATTTTCTTTCCTCTCCTTCAGGTTGATGGTACCACTCACACTCTCGCTAAATATTTAATGGAGCTGACTATCAACGAATACGACATGGTTCATTATCATCCGTCCTTGATTGCTGCTGCCGCTTTGTGCCTTTCTATTAAACTTCTCTACAACGGTGAATGGGTGAGTTGAAATTTTCTCAAACTTTAATTCGAGTGACCTATCCAACAAATTGTTACGACCAGTTTGTACTATAAATATTATATTAATGTTTACTTGCCTGTTGTCGTCCAGGTTTCAAATATATTTTACGTTAAATTAGTTTCTCATATTTTGGATATGTGAATGTGTTGCTGATCTACTGACCATTGCCATGTCAGATATTCAAAAAAAAAAATAACACAGTACTCTGTAGAATTTGGTATATTCGGACTACTGTTCTCATCTTGGGGTTTTTTTTTTTTTTTTTTTTTTTTTTTTTTTTTTAATCGCGTTTTGGCTGATGTAATCTCCGACCTTCCTTCAGGTGTATTTTGTCAAAACTCGTGAATCTGGACGGAATCTCTAACGGAACCCTTTTTTAAATCCACGGGGGTAGCATGCTCTTGTTCCATCTGCCATGACTGGGAAGAAGTCTTCAGTAATTCGCAATTCTTCATATCGCCTGCACTGAGGATTGAACCTTCAACCTTCAAATAACTGTCAGTTAGAACTGAATTTTACTTGGTACTATATCCACTGCGCCACAGGTCGTTGCGGACAAAATACACCTGTTGGAGGTTACATCGGCCGAAAGGTTGTGATAAAATCACCCAAGATGAGAACAGTAGTCCGAATATACCAATTTCTACAAATTATCAACCCTCATCGCAAATTCCGAAACCTAACACAATACTTACTTTCTACTTTCTTTTTAATGACTTAAGATTTTGACGTATAAATTAATTATCTTGTATTGTTTTAAATTAATTGGACTAAACTTGTATAAAAATTATTGGATGTAAATAGCTTCCAATCTTAATCTTTTAATATGAGGATTTGAGAATTTTAAAGACTATTACTTTTTATTTGACGCTTTGAATGTTTCCAAATTGATGGGTCACAAAGTAATTTTTTTTTTTTTTCTCAAAGATGGAAAAACATTGAATTTTGTAAAACTTTACATCTCATTTCTTAAACTTGGCTTAAGTACTTTGTTATTGCATTTTTTATTTTAATAAATGATGAAACCACACAAAGTGATTATACAATTTTATCGAATCCGCATGAATGTATTTGAAAGCTCTTGGATTGGTTTATTGATTTAACTTTCTTTCCTGTCCAGAACGACACGCTGTCTTACTACAGTACGTATACATTAACGGACCTAACAGAAACTATGAAGAAGCTTGCCAAACTTGTAATCAAATCGGAAACCAGTAAACTTACAGTGAGTAGATTTTATATTTTTAACCATTGTTTACATAGTATAATTCCAGGGATGTATAATCGTTAGCGGAAAATTCAAAGTTGTAACAAAATAAAAAAAAAAATAAAAAATTTAAAAAAAATAAATAAATAAATAAATAAAAATTAAAAAAAAAAAAATTAAAACCTTGAGTACTAGTTTCTGCACTGGGGAAAGTCTTAACTTCTGTATTTTAAAATGTGCTCGCATGATAATTTCAGTAGTGATTATGCAAAGTTTACTTTGCCCCAAACAATTCCTTATCTATTTTTACTTAGTCATACACTTTACAAACTATTTGAAAACTTTTTCATAAATTCAAATATAATATTGATCTTTTTATTATTTTAACAAATCGCAAGTTTGTCAACAAATAAAAAAAACTTTTAATAGGTTTGAAAACCCCAATTACAGCTTGGTAACATTTTTTTTTTCTGAAATGTAATCAAATTTAGTTCAAAAAAAATTTAAATTGTCATTACGTTTTATGCAGTTTTTAAAATTTTTTTGCTGTGCATAAACATACTGGAAGTGATCATTTGAATCTTAAACTTAGAATCGTTTCAATTTTACTGATAAAACTATTGTGTATTAATAAAATAGAATAAAATAAGTGAGTCTTACAGACTTTTAGATACTTGAAAATAAATATGCAAATGAAGTAAAACATGACTGTTTTGTAAGGTTATATATAGATATATATGAAACAATCTTATTGTATCGTTGAATTAAGTAAGCATTAGGTGTTTTGATATATACTTCAGATAAATGCAAAAAAAACTTTGGTACAGTTTCGGGGAAATACGACCAAAAATTTACAGGCATGACGTATGTACAACAAATGCTACGGAAATAGACGAAAGTATGCCGTTCTGAATGTATTTAAAAAAAAAAACAACAAAAAAACTCCCTCCCCCCCCCCCCACACACACACACAAACAAATTTCCTGCCCCTAAAAAGACAAACAGTAAAAAAAAAACTTTCAAAAAAAAAAAAAAAAAAAAACTCTGAAAAATAAAATTGCTCTTTGTAGTTTCTAGTGTTGCTTACAATTTTGATATCATTGAAAAATTCTGATTCTAAAAACGAGCTTTAGAAGTACTTAATCTGGGGGTTCGGTAATATCCAGGATGGCGTACCTTTTTAGTCTTGTTCTGTTTTCGTAGCATTTGTTTTACATACGTCATGCTTATGTCGCACCTGTAACTTTTTTTTTGTTGTATTTCTCGGAACGGTGCCAAACTTTTGCATTTATTTTACTTTTATTTGGAGTATTTAGGCTACTGTTATCATCTTTGATGTTCTTGCATTTCGGCCATGGTAACCGACCTTCAGGTACATCTTGTCATAATCGAACCCTTTATTTAATCAACGGTAGTTTGCTCTCATTCTGTCGGCCAAGACTGGATAGAAGACTCGAGTAACCCATAATTGTATTCGTATCTGAGGATTTAACCTTCAACTTCCATAAGACTCGCTTAGAACTGATTCTTACTTTGCACTTTTATCCATTGTGCCATGGATCCTTACTTTTACATAATTTTCTTTTTTATTCTCAGGCCGTTCGGATCAAATACCAGAGTTCCAAATTCAACAAAATAAGCAGTATACCCGAGCTGAAAGGAGAACAAATCAAGACGCTCGTCCTCTAACGGAACCTATGCCCCCCCCCCCTCCCCTTTTATTTGTATTCGTTAGACTTTAGTCTGTGATCTTGCTCGTGCATGACCCTTGGGACGACTTTTTTTTCCCAAACCTCTCGCTTGCGAACCGGGTTTTAACCAGATTCTTCCACCAGACTTGTTGGCTGAAGCCTCGACCACAGATTACTTTTAATCTTGTATATTTTTCAATCTTGTAAATAATCCATAAAAAAAGAATCTCTCGTCTGTCTTTTCTTGCTGAGTAATTGTGTTGAGGTCATTAAATGTGATCGCGCCCCCCCCCCCCCCCCTCGCAATATGACTTTGGATTAGTGTACTTTATGCGTTTAATTAATGACTTGTAAGAAACTTTTAAATTGTAATTTTTTTTTTTTTTTTTAGTTGAAATTTTTTTTAAAGATTTCTGTAGACTTTTGTAATCTAAACTTTCGACTTTTGCAGTTAACTTTTTAGCTAAAATTTTTTTAATCTCTGCATATATTGCGCAATACATACACGGAATCCTTGATCTACTGTTACGAAAAATCTTTGAACTTGCTACGCAAGAAAGTGGCTTTAAATCTAATAGTATTTCTGTAATATTCTTTCCATTGTTGTATTAAGAATCTATTTTTGTACGAAAATAAAAATTTTTACTTTGTATATACGATTATCGACTTGATTCCATCGTTGCATATGGAGATTTGCAGGTTTGTACACATGTATAGGTATTTAAATTAAAAAAGAAAAACTTTAAAAATGCAAGAAAATGGCCCTTTATTTAGTGAAGCATCAAAATTACGGAGAACATGGTGTGGGGAACTTTTTAATTTTTTTTTTATTCGGACTTACCTAATCTTGGATGTTACGTTTCGGCCGATGTAATTTCCGACCTTCTTAAGGTGCACTTTGTTGAACTTGGTAATCTGTATGAAATCTCGAACAAAATCCTGTATTTAATCCATAGGGGTAGCTTTCTTTCAGTCAGTACTGATCAGATAGAAGTCTGAAGTCCTTTTCTAATTTTATTTTTAGTATCGCCTGCACGAAGGATTGAACCATCAACCTCCAGCAGACTCATTTATAACTTATTACGTAGCACTTATATTGTTACGCCACAGGTCTTTGCGGACAATTCTATTATCAATTAAGGAGCATTAATAACCCAATAATAAAAATTACCAATTCTCATCTCAAATTCCGAAACTTTATTTATTCTGTAACAAACGAGAATTTTGTATTGGTCGCCTACTTTGAGGAATCTTCCTTTGCTAATTTATTGGTCAGGATTTCTAAAGTCCCCTATCAATCAGATTATTTTAAAAAAAAAAAAAAAAAAAAAAAAAAAAAAAAAATTTAGACTATAGCTGACTGGGAATAGTTAGTGTATCTTTTTAGGATAATAACTTGACAAAATATTGGAAGTCTAACAAAAGTAATGGACAAGATTCCTTCACTAAAAAGGTCAAAACAATCCTACCCTAAACTATTCTGGGGTCCAAAAGGATCCCTCTGTACGTGGAACACCTACTCTCAAAATGATCAAACTTTAGCTTTCATCTCTTATTACATCTTATTTTATCCATAAGCTGATGCTTAAAAAAAAATAAGATCCGGTTCTCGCAAATTCATTTTCGATAACTTGTGAAACGTTCAGCAGTACAAAGTGTTTGGCGACTATACAAACAAACCCTGCCAAAATGGGGCGAACTCTGTCACAGAAGGCATTTCTTATTTGCCTATCTGTCATGTCCATTCTGTAAAGTAACAAGAAGTCTCTAAGGTTTTGAACCGGTAACTACGTTTGAGGAAACCCTAGTAAGATATCTTAACTAGCGTCCAACTCCACTTGATATCTTCATTGGACCTCCAAGCGACTTTAAAGACTATAACTTTCTTGACCATGATGGGTGACCAGACCTAGGAATCCTATGCGCCATCTGACATTCAGTGAAGAACTAAATGTTCTTTTGGTTTCCATAGATTAACAAAGGGTGCACTCTTGAATGCTATTCTCTGCGTGTTGGACTTCCTTATGTGGATGGTGAGCCATTCATCTTCATTTAATTCCCCCCCCCCCCCCCCCCCAGAAGAGAAAGTGTTCGAAAACGACTAGCCAATCAGAAAGCACTCGGTCTGTAAAGATGTCAATCAAAACTTTGATTCAGGCCATTCTCATCTTTGCTATTTTCATGTTTCGGCCGATGTAACCAACTGTTTTCGATGCATCTTTTCAAACTTAGGAATTTTTTAACGTATACGGAATTTTTAACTTCATGGTAAATTTTTTTTTTTTTTTTTTTTTTTCCCCCCCTCTTCTCTCATTCTGTCTGACGTGACCAGGTAGAAGTGCTAATTGGTATCATTTGGGTTATTCAAAACAAATGTTAGAACTAATTGTTAATCAACACCGTTACCAATCAGTCCTAATTGCTTGTAATGGTTAAACCTTCAATAGTGATTCTTAGAATTAATTGGTAATCAATGCCGTTACCAATCAGTCCTAATTGCTTGTAAGGGTTAAACCTTCAATAATGATTCTTAGAACTAATTGTTAATCAACACCGTTACCAATCAGTCCTAATTGCTTGTAAGGGTTAAACCTTCAATAATGATTCTTAGAACTAATTGTTAATCAACACCGTTACCAATCAGTCCTAATTGCTTGTAAGGGTTAAACCTTCAATAATGATTCTTAGAACTAATTGTTAATCAACACCGTTACCAATCAGTCCTAATTGCTTGTAAGGGTTAAACCTTCAATAATGATTCTTAGAACTAATTGTTAATCAACACCGTTACCAATCAGTCCTAATTGCTTGTAAGGGTTAAACCTTCAATAATGATTCTTAGAACTAATTGTTAATCAACACCGTTACCAATCAGTCCTAATTGCTTGTAAGGGTTAAACCTTCAATAATGATTCTTAGAACTAATTGTTAATCAACACCGTTACCAATCAGTCCTAATTGCTTGTAAGGGTTAAACCTTCAATAATGATTCTTAGAACTAATTGTTAATCAACACCGTTACCAATCAGTCCTAATTGCTTGTAAGGGTTAAACCTTCAATAATGATTCTTAGAACTAATTGTTAATCAACACCGTTACCAATTAGTCCTAATTGCTTGTAAGGGTTAAACCTTCAATAATGATTCTTAGAACTAATTGTTAATCAACACCGTTACCAATCGGTCCTAATTGCTTGTAAGGGTTAAACCTTCAATAGTGATTCTTAGAACTAATTGGTAATCAATGCCGTTTAACTGTTATGCACCGGGTCTGTGGTTACCAATCGGTCCTAAGTGACCTGGTGGTTAAAGGTTCAAGAAAGCTTTAGGTTAAATCGGCTGAAACGTGGAAATAATCAAAATAAAATTAGTTTGAATAATCCGAATTATCAATCCTTACCTCGACTTCCTATAACATCTAACTTGCATTGTAAACTTGCTACATTGGTTTTGAAGTGTTCTTCGTTTCTGCCCTGTGTCATCTTGATACCCTGACAAACTGTATTTCTGATGCTTTTAACTAAATAAAAAGTAATGTTTAAAAAAAAAATTTCTCTTCAATTTTTGGGGTGGGGTCAAAGAATGTACTAATTATTAATTAGAGAAGTGTACTGAAATAATTACAATAAATTCCCCCCCCCCCCCCACACACACACACACACGAATCACCTCCTGGAATAATTAATGCCCTGATTTGAGCCTTTAACTCACTATTACCATTTTTATATTTAATTTCTATGATTCTCGAGTTATAAATTAGCTAGTAATGCCAGCTTACTTTGTCACAAGGCATTTCTTACTTGAAACAAAAAATTTAAGAATGAACATTTCATTCATAAGTTTCTTGTAAACACGACAACTTTTTTTTTTTTTTCCATATAAACGTTACTGTTTGGTAATTTTTATGCTAATTTATGCATCTTAAAGATTGTAAATGGAAAGAAATCGATTTGGCGGGAGGGAGCTTGTTAAAAATAAAGAAAATTTGGCATCGTGACGGGCAATCTACGAACTCTACTTTTTTCTTTTTTTTTTTTTTTTCTTGTAATAAGACCCGTTTTCATAATCAGATTTTCGAAAAATTTTAAATCACTTTAAATATGTAATCATAGACAAAAAACAAGACAAAATTACACAAACTATTAAAAAAAAAAAAAAAAAATTTTTTTCAAGTTTTCAGCGCTTTCACCTTTTAATATATAATCTGAATCAGAATAAAACAATTTTGGAATCAAAATTTTCAGCCTAATTTCCTTTTCTAAAAACTGTTAAGAGTTTTTAACTTAATTCTTCATTTCTGGTACTAATGTCTATTAATGGATATATATATATATTTTTATTTTTATTTACTACCAGTAAAACTAAAATCTATAGATCCTAATAGCAAATATAGGTAAAAATGGCAGATGAAAATCTGACTGATCAAGAGCTTGGATACATCTAAATATTAAAATGGATAAAAACTTAACCCTACCATTGGCCATAAATATATGCAGTATTTTACGTATTGTTGATTTAAATAACAATAACCTGTTTGATAGTCATGTAGGAGTGATAAATGAAAAGCTTTTGCATTTCTTCATTTAGAAAGTTATGCCTGGAATTATTCGTATCCTGATAATTTTTGATCAATTTAAATCAATACTTACCATTTTGACAAATAAGAATATTTAAGTAAACTTTTAGGCAAGTTTACTTAAATATTTGTCAATATCCCCATGGTGCATCCACTTTGTGGACAGGATTCACTAGTTGGGTTTCAATGCTCTAGCCGGTTCAGAAAGATACATTTGAGCCTTAAATGTCTGGCGTTTTACGTATTCAACAATTCTCTTGCAACACGCACACACAACCCGCGATCTAGCACTTTCATCATACTTCTCTAATTTCATGATCACAAAAGCGGCATCCTGGTAGTTTTTGTTGGGGGGGGGGGGGTAATCTCTTGCGTGTTCTCATCAAATGAACTGTCTAATCCTGAATCTTTTTGATCGTCATTTATCAGACTCTGACCTGTCAAAATCTTCCATCAATGACGTAAGGATGCAGCTTCTTATGGTGCGGCTAGATAAAAAAAAAAGACTTTGCCTTAACTTGAGGCAAGTAAAAAATTTAAAAAAAAAAAAAAAAAAAAAAAAAAATTGCTTTGCCTGCTTATTTGTGACCTACTTGCATCAAATTATATTAACGTTTGAGCCCCCAAAATTAAAGTGGGTAAAGTTAGTAACCAAAATTTCTACAAGACCTCAAAGCTCGAATTCAAATTGATTTTATTTAATGTAATTTTATTGAAAACTAGTCAAAATAAAGTTAAAAACGAATATTTTACTTTACTATATGAAGCTAAAATATAATTTAGCATTTGTAAAGTATATATATGTGTGTGTGAAATGGATTTTATAAAATGAATAAATGCAATAATGCATAATCTTTTGAAATACTACATTTTTTGAAATACATACATTGTCTAAAATACCCGATCCAAAACCGGGAACCAAGACACACCACAAACTTAATTCAATATAAATAATAAGAATTCAAAATGAATAGTTAAGTTATTATTGCTGCGTTCAAGTAAATAAACACCACGTTGTTTCATGGACTTTTATTTTCTCCCCGAGGATAGGACAGTTAGACAGAAATTCGTTTTTTTTTTTTAATGTAAGGAAAATGAAGCTTATTTTAGAATTTTATTCCACACATTAAGAACCTTTTGGCACAAAAAAGAACTTTTTTTTAATACAAAAAGAAACAAGTTTGAACCTAATTTCTAGTTGATATTATTTTATGACAGTCGACGGATAAGCATAAAAGTTAATTTTCTATCAGGACAGACAAAACCTTTTAAGTTATGCAGACTTGTTATTGTATAAAAAATATTTAAAATTTTAGAAAAGTTTTTTTTTTTTTTTTTTTTTTTTTAAACACTCGACCAAACCGACAATTAGCTAAATCCCATCCATTCACTGTTGAGGTCCCCAGATGCCAGAGAACCTTCTACTTCAATAGCTTCTTTCGTCAAGCTGCAGGCCTTTGGAACTCCTTCCCTGTTTCCCCCGACTACTAACATGCAGAAATTTAAAACTAATCTGAACAAACATTTAGCTGCACATCTCCAAATTTAGGATGATCCCCTGAAATGTCATCCTAATTCTCAATAGCCCTTACGTCTCCAGTGACCACTTGCCTTGTTTTGGGGGTGAACTCAGTAAAAAAAAAAAAAAATTATTAAAAAAAAAAAAAAAAGACAGGTTTGTCAACCATCTTGAATTTTAGTCTGAGTTATTTTTATAGTTTACCTTCAAATCACTGAGATTTCCAACCATTAAAACGACATGAAAAATATCATTGGTATCCTTTTTTAAATACCGAACAATTACTAGATCAAAGATGAAATAATTTCAGACAGAAATGACCCGTCATATGTTGGCGTGTAATAACCTGTCTCTTTGGAGCATCTTTTTTTTTAGTGCAAGGAAAATCCAGTTCCCTAAAAGGGAGCTTCTGGATTGGGACAAAAATTTAAATTGTCTAGAAGGATTTATCATTCACTGACCGAGGACAAAAAGAGATGAATTGTAATATCAAAACAGTCTACACTTTCTAGTTGATAATATTTTATTGCTAACAAATTGTTAAAAATGGTGTCGACATATGTATATAAAAGTTCAATTTTATATACGTTCAAAATTAGAATTTTCTTTTTTCAGGACAAACAAAACGTCTTATGTTATACAGACTTGTGGTTGTGTAGAAAAATATTTCAAACTTT
>OY744547.1:22439594-22497094 GCA_963556195.1 Sepiola atlantica | reverse complement strand
TATTTCAACTTTGATTGTTCAATGCAAGGTGTACTCGGTAAAAACATGTTTATTATTCTTTCCTTAAGCCAAGGCTTTTCAAAGATTAAAATCTTATCAGAGGAATTACATAGATAAGTTGGCAGTGGAAAAGCCAAAATTCAAACTTTAAAAAAAATAATAAGTAATGGAAAGTGAGATTGAACTAAACATCTCTATTGGATTTACTTCATTCTTGAATTTTTTTCTATGCTGGCTCCACGAAAACCCTTCTTTTCCATCTGTAAATCTCCTTTCACTGGACACCTTATCAACGGACATTTACCATATCTTTTTACACACACACACACACACACACATTCTCACTCTCCATTACTTAATATTTTTTCAAATTTTGAATTTTCCACTGCCAACTTATTTATCTATGTAATTCCTCTGATAAGATTTTAATCTTTGAAAGCCTTGGCTTAAGGAAATAATAAACCTGTTTTTACCGAGTACACCTTGCATTGTACAATCGAAGTTGAGATAAATTTGTCATTCGTACATGTTTATCCCTCTTCTTTCATCTATCATATATATATATATATATATATATATATATATCAATTGTTCTACTTTTTAAATTTACTTATTTGGTGTGTCGAGTCTCACTTCTAAATCCATAAATGTCTTGGTTTGTTTGTAAGATAAAATAGAGCATTGTTATATTTGTATTGATTGGAAATAGTTTGGCTGCAGTTGGCAGGTAATTTATCACGATTATATTGGAAACGGTATGAATTCCATAACTTGTCTTCAATGTCTTTCAGCCATTTTTTTATTCACTCCTCAATAGAGCTTCAACCCAGGATACCAATGCCTGCAAGAAAACGGAAAAAAATAAATAAATAAAAATCACATTTAATTATAAAAATCTTTTTTACAAATTTTCTAATCGCTGCCTGGATAATGTTTTGAAGTGTTCTTGTTGTTTTAAGGCCCCCCCCCTCCTGTGACACGGTTAGGCCTCTCCCCCCCCCCTGTCTCCACAATATTCTATAACTCGCTTTTGTTTAATCACCCCCAAACAAGGCATATTGCCAATGAAGCGTAAGAAGCTACTGCGATAAGTTGCCCCCCCCCCCGTCTATATAAACCTGGTCCCTAAATGGAGAGTTGGACAGCAAGATGTTTGTTTCCATTACATTAAAAATTCTGCATGTTGATACAATCAGGAGAGCAGGGAGAGATTCCAAAGGCAAGCGATTCAAAGAAAGAAGCTATTAGAAGAGAAAGCTTTCTGGCATCTGGGGAGCTCTACCGTAAAGGGGTGTGATTTTGCTGCTTGTCGAGGGTATTGATGTTGAGGTGGTTCAAGTGCAGCAAGTTCGTCAGAGCACATTCCATTGAAGTACTTGTAAAACAAGCACAGGGACAGGAGCTGGAGCTTGGTAGACAGATAGGTTAGAGACTCTTTTTTTGGACCCTGTCCAAGAGGGAGAGACGGTCGGTGCACCAGGCCAGATGTTGCAACAATACTTCATGCATGAGCGAATGGTGGCTTTATAGAGATATAGGATACTGGCAGGTGTGAGAAGTTTTCTAGCCCGGTTAAGGGAGCCTACCTTCATTGCAGCAGACTCGGCAGTATCTTCTACATATTTATTCCAATTCAGGTTAGGCTGAGGAGTTTGAACGTTGGACTCTCAGGAAGGTTGTTATCGGCCATGGCAATCAGTGGTTGGAATGGTTTCTTGTAATTGTTCAAGGAAAGGAGCTTTGTCTTGGTAACATTGAATGTGACCATCCATCATTGGTTCCATTCTACAGTGTGTTTCAGAAGTCGTGAACACATTTTGACATTGAATATCTCGAAAACTATTCAGGATATAAGAACGCGCCTGACATATACAATCATTAGAAACAACAAAAACCTTAGGAATTTAGTTTTTAAATTATACCAGTTTCATCTTACTGCTATTCATAGTTCAGCAGATATAAGGACTGGAGTGTGTTCTGGACCAAACCTTCCCCGACTTCGTATGCAAATGCTGAAATACAGTTGGTAAACGAGTCAAAAACAATTTATTTTGTTTTACCCACATATTTGTGACCTATTTGCGTTAAAAAAATTATTTACAGTTCGCGTAAACGCCGATTCTGAGCGAAGCAGTAATTTTGTTTACGTTACCGACTAAATAAAGATGGCTGCTTTGCTCAGAATCAGTATGTTCTCTACCCTACAGCATCTTTCTCACAGAAGAGAGGTTGCTAGTCTTTCTCTACTCTATCGTTATTTTCATGGTAGGTGCTCGACTGAGCTCCAATCTATGGTATCCCCCCCCCTCTTGTAAAACATTTGCAACAAAAACTCGTTTAGCTACAACCACTGTAAATAATTTTCCTTTCTTCCTCTGTCTACCTAATATTAAACGAAACTTCCAAAGTTTCTTTCCAAAAATTGTCCATCTGTGGAACACAGTGCCACTGGGCTGTTTCCCAGCTGACTACAGCATGGTCGTTTTCAAGTCCAATGTTAACAAATTCTTAAATAATCAAATTTTAATCCTCACAGTGTTGTCTCACCGTCCATCTGTCAAACTTCTCGATCACCTTGTATTACAGACTGGAGTGTGTTCTGGACCAAACCTTCCCCGACTTAGTATGCAAATGCTGAAATACAGTTGGGAAATGAGTAAAAAAATAATTTTTTTTTTTACCCACATATTATCCTCGAGTGGCTTTTGGGCCTTAATAAGCGGTGACTTGTTAGTAAAAAAAACAACTTTAAAGGCTTATAACTTCTATTCAATATTACTTTTTTTTTCTAATGCAAATACGTCACAAATGAGTATCGATTTACTCCTCTCCAGGAGTTAGGCACAAGGCCAGTTTTTATCGTACTCCCACAAGTAAAATGTGACCCAAGGTCGGGTCGGGAAAGTGGGGTTTAAAAATTGCCTGGACAGCCCCGTCGGCATTCCCCGGTAGAGGCGCCTCAGGCAGTAAGCAATAAACTTATTCCTCCCCAAAGAGGGGAGGTGAAGCCTGGAAGGGTGAACCTCCTAGAACTGCACAGGACAGGCCCATACACCAGCGTAAATCAAGCCCCGAAGGCCAAGACAATACCAGTCTATGGGGTGCAGTATCCATCGGAACAGATACTACACTTTGATCTTAGCCAAAAGGCCAAGAACAATACGTCACAAATGAGTAGGTAAACCCAAATAAATTGTTTTTGACTAATTTCCCAACTGTATTATGTCTAAAATAATTTATGTCGGTAATAGTAATGATTACCCTGAACAGTTAATCTTTTTTCAACCTACCTTTACCGCCTCGTAGTGTGAAGTACATTGCACTCTAATAAAATCTTCAGGTAATGGTGTATCCAGTCCAATTTTACGACTGAATTCTAAGGCTCTTTTACCGTCGATGTTCACGTAGCATATTCTCGTTGTCAGTTCAGTCTCTGGTCGGAGAAAATCTGGCGCACATGCCAACATCTGTTTAAAAAAAAAAAAAGAAAAAGATTATTGAAGATGAAGTTTAAAAGAAAATCCGGTGCTTGTGCATTATAGCAACGCACCTAAATTTCCTTCCTTATTTCTAGAAGAGTGAATAGAAAGGGGAGATAATTTGAATTTTTGGGGGAGGGGAGATAATTCGAACTGTCTTAATTCTTTTCTAAATTATCCGAAAATGTATGTCAATGCATTTAATCTTCATGCATTCTATATCTAACTAGAGATAAGGCAAAGTTAGTTTTTTTCTACAAATATTTACTTTATATAAGAAGTATTCTCTCCCAGATAGTTGAATTGTACCCAGTGTAAATTTTTTTTTTTTTTTTGAAAATTAGAATTATCTCCCTTGAAATTCATGACAATGGCACAAAATGGCGTCAATTGCTGCATATGTTTACAAGTTGAATTTCTTAAATAATTTAAAAAACTACTGGATTATTTTCTGTAAATTTTTTGTGTATGCTAATATTTTTCCATTACAAGTAAGTATATCCTAAAATTTTCCTGTTATTTTAATTTTAACTAGCATAATTATCTCAGTGGATGGGGGTCGATTTCGAGAAGCTCCCAAAATAGCTATGTTAGAATATACGTTATTTTAATTCATAGCTCATGTATTAAACATATATTCCAAACAAATCTATCATTAGATGAAAGGGTAAGACCAAAAGCACATTTATTTACAGTTGACAATTATGAAAGACAAGCAACATACATTATACAAAGCAATAACAGATCATTAGTTCTTACTCTACCAGAACATTGCGTTCCGGGGGTGGGGGGTGGGGGGCTTGATTCTACATTTTGTGGAAGTCTCGTGGTAGAGTTGGTTACTATGCGGTAAAACAAACTAAACCTAAATACTTGCCGAGTCCCTTTCCGGCACACTCAGAACCGGTGCACCACCAGAATAGGTTCCTTACAGTTAAATATATTTATATAATAACTCGGACAATACCTGTTCTAGGACGGGTAAAATTAATTCCCCGAACAGGAAAATTTTGCACCACTTTTATGTCTCCTTAAAAAAATTATAATCAAGATATAATGATGCCAAACCTTATGTCTAATTTTGATTTTGATTCTAGAAAATGTTTCACATTTAAGGCTTAAGCTTAAGGAGTCTTAAGAATAAATTGAAATTCAGGGAATCTTGTTTCATTGGTGTCTCTAATGACTATGGATCCAATTTAATGCAGAGGTGATATATTTGAATCTTCAAATAGGAGGCTGTGCCCATATTATGCCCCCTAGAAACCCACTAAAATACTCTGAAAGAAACTGAAATTTAAGGAATATCTATTAATTGACGTCTAATTCCCAATTTTAACATTGTTTTTAAATTCGGAGATATCTGAATTCTCATGAAAGGCTTCCACGCATTTTTTACCATATTTGCACAAAACTAGATAAAATATAGCCCACATTTGGACCCCTTACGCCCAGCAGCTATGTTCCATGATTCATAATTACCGGTTAATTAGTTTAAGAGTGAATCCTGTAAATACAAATATACAAACATATACACATACCTAACTTTATATAAGTAAAGATAGCAGGATTTATTTGCGTCTAAAAATACACTGAAATATACACGCACATCAAAGCTTCCTAATACGTGGACTTACCAATATGTGAAGAGACCTTGTTTTAATAGTACATCAACAGAACTGGTTTGGATAGAGCAACGATTAACCGCATGCATGCAGAACTGGTCTGCATGAAGGTAGCAACTTACCGATGATATCACATTGGTAATCGAAATAAAAATTTTAAAAAGCAGAGGAAAAAGGAAGTGTCACGTCTTTCATATGGGTGACCACGTGGCTAAATCAAACGGCTGTAGACTTCCCTGTCTTCATGTGATCTATGACTCCACGCATTAGGAAAAAGCTGACTCAACAGATAGAAATGGTGACTTGCAACTATGCTCTGTTGAATTGCGTAAGATAGTTGAAAGTTTACTCACGCTAACCGACTTTTCCTCAGCCAACAATTCGCACATCTCTCTTCCAGTGGTCACTCCGCGTTTTGCTAGGGCCGGTCTCAAAATTTCAAAATCGGGCATAATGTAGAAACCTCCATAAGGATTGATAACTTTTAGTCCAGCAGCCGACAATTCTCTATAAAAAAAAAGACACAAAAATAGCAGACAACAGATATAAATGTAAAATTAGTCAAAGTTATTTCTATTAAATGTGAATTGACCAACATTTGTTTCCTTAAAGTTTTTTTTCCTATATACTTTAACTAGCAATACTGTTACATTATGTTCTCTTTAAAAATTTTCTTTTAAGCACTTTTCTTTTTAAACACATTTTTCTTTTTAAAAACATGGTACAGCTTTTTTTTTTTTTTTTAACTGTCACAGATTTTCTTTTCACTTTATCAAATTAGGACCCGAAAATGTTCAATTGTACACAAAAAGTTACCTTATAGTTTTTTTCTTCGTCTACTGGTCGTCATCGTTATATGTGCCGTGGGTTTCATTACCTCTCTGGCTGTGATCGATTCTGGTGGTCTTTGTTCTATGGACAAACTTTGTTTTTATGCAGGAGACAAAACTCAGAGACAGGTTTTTCTCAGAGAAAGATTCAATTCTTTTATTCATCTGTTGTGCTGTGAAGGGATTTTCATCCATTCGTCCAACTCCATTCTTCTCTCATTCATACCTTTTGTTGTGGGGTGCGACGGATGCACGGGGATATATGTCGGATCTCATTCGAGATCCAGACCATAACTTTTTACCCCATATTTTCATGGGTCCGCTTGCTTCCAGGACGAGTGGCTGTATCGTTTGTCTTATCGCTCTCAGCTCCCAAAGCGTACTCTCTTCAAAAACTCCAGTTTTAAGAAAAACAAATAGCGTAACAGACACTTGCCCCGCGTCGGCCAATCAGATCCGACATTCAACAATCGTTCCATATCTGACCTTTTCCGACCCGAGATTCCCTGTGTCGGTGCCGAATTGGTCACTTTGTCATGATTTGACAAAATGATTCACTCACAACAATCCTCTCCAGTGCATGTCAGCTTAACCTGCACTTATTGTCTCAACTGACCCCAGCCATAATTCATACTAGCTAACTTAATTGTTTCCAAAAATATAGAGCCCCATCCATAATATAACAATACTACCCAGCGTTGTCCGGGGAAGAAGTGTGTAACATTTCTATTCACACTTCTATCTCTTTATCCTCCTCCCTAAACCCTTTTCTTCGCCACCCAGCCCATTCCTCTCTAGCTGAAAATACACAACTACTTTATACCGATTCCTCGAGGAATGAGTCGGCATAAGTGAAGTAACTCCTTGATAAAAAATCAGAGTTACTTCCCTTTAGTAAATAAAATGGCTGAAAAACCAAGTTTCCTTAACGAATCCTGGGTCAGTTGACCCTAAAAGATTTTTACATTTTTTTTTATTTTAGATATTATTTATCCGGGGCAATGCCGATCAAGAAAATACCAACTTTGTGGCTGTTTTGTTTTGTATTTTTACTTTTATCTGAATGCGGACGGGGGACACACGCACTCTATATAATAGACAACACAATACATACTAAAATATACCTTAATTTTGAGGATTGACTCAGAACAATTAAAACAGTTTTTTTAATTGTTCTAATTAGCCGTAATTTATAATTAACTGAAAAAGTCACCTATCTCTCGCCTAGCTATTTATGTATTTTCACACCCTTTCGCACTATGTTGAGTTAACCACTCTCTAATATTTCTCAATGTTTCTGTGAACATTTAGATGAGGAGTGACTGCCATTTTTCAGCGTTTCCATCAAATTTACATGTGTCTGTACACACCAAAAACACATGTAAATTAGATGCCAAGATAATACGTCTCTTTACTTCTATATCAAGAATAAGAATGATGACAGCGATATAACAATGATGACAGCGATATAACAATGATGACAGCGATATAACAATGATACTTCGATATAACAATGATACTTCGATATAACAATGATACTTCGATATAACAATGATACTTCGATATAACAATGATACTTCGATATAACGATGATACTTCGATATAAGACTGAGAACGATGATACTTCGATATAACAACAACAACAACAATTACTGTTACTACTACTACTACTACTACTACTCGTGGGACCCGTGGAAATTTCATGCTTGCTGTCTTCATCTACCTGCATAATTTACATTCTTCAGGTAAATCCTATCGAAGTCGGGAATCTTCATGGCGAACTTTAAAAAACTGTACGTTATTTCAAACTGAATCCTTTATTTAATCCACAAGGAGTCGATTGTTCTCATTCCGTCAGCCATGACAGGGTAGAATATGATAAAACACTTTTACCCGGCTGACAGGTCAAGAACAATCTACCCCCGGGGATTAAATAAAGGGTTCAGTTTGAAATTTCGCACAGATTCCCGTGTTCGACAAAGATTCTCGAGTTTGACAAGACGCACCTGAAGAAGGTCGGACGTTACATCGGCCGAAACGTTGTGAGAATAACATCCAAGATCAGAACAGTAGTCCGAATAATTAAAACTTTTCTTCAATGTTTAAATATATAACATAGTT
Organism: Sepiola atlantica; assembly: GCA_963556195.1. Classification (NCBI taxonomy): domain Eukaryota; kingdom Metazoa; phylum Mollusca; class Cephalopoda; order Sepiida; family Sepiolidae; genus Sepiola; species Sepiola atlantica. Next base: position 22,489,039 of record OY744547.1, on the reverse strand, counting down.
TTAGATATTTATTTTTGCAGAAGTCAAGGGAAATATTTCCCTTTAATGATTACGAACATTCGGTGAGTAAGTGAAAATATATCCACTCTGAAAGTTTTGAGTTGGAAGAGAGTAGAAAGTGGACTTTGTGTTTATTTTCGGTAGCCCTGTAACTCTCGTTTCTCTTATTTTGTCCTTTAATCCTCACATTCCATGAGCGATGTTTCTGACAAAGGGGGGAAAATTGCTGTTTTCTGGGTCAGAATCTATTCATCTAGCACTTATCGTTGGTTGGTTTTTGACCTTGAAGTAGTATTTTTTTTTAGCTCCTAAAATCAAGTGGCTTCATGCCTTGTCTTGAGCGACACCCATAAAAAAAAATATAAAATAAAAAAAGTATTTTCAGAATAAAACTAAAGTGAAATAATAACAGTGGAAGGAAAGAACAAAAAAAGAAGTCTAGTCCGAATCAAGTATCGATATATCAGACAGATTGCTATTTGGGTCTGACTTTAAAATCCGTCAAGATAACTTTATATGTTAGATCAATCGAATATATATTGAAATTAAAAAAAATAAAATACGGTAAAACTAAAACTAAAAAAATCAGTTTAATGGGGGAAAGGGATCCAGGTCTCACGAGGTGGAACTCTGGAATTGACCTGTCGACATTCTCCAGTTGGGGTGCCTTAGGCAGCAGACAATAAACCAATCTTCTCTCCTAAAGGATGGAATCGGACCCTAACCATTCTTACAAAGGATCTGATCAGTCAAGCCAGTCTTTAGGTTGTCAGAATGTGTCAAGGATTACCTGTTTAAGGATTTTTGTCCAAGCTTTCCATCGAAGCAACGCGGTGTAAATACAGCTAGTTTCATGATATTTGGGCTTTTCAATTTTTTTTATTTTGATGTAAAAAAACAAAAAAACAAAAACAAACAAACAAAAACCACCGTAGAATTTCATGGGTGTGGAAATTCCATGGTGTATCAGAATAAATATGTTCAATATCTTCTCACTTGTAACAAAACTCTCCGATGGCCGCCATAATTCGTCGGACATGGTTCAAATAGTCTTCAAACAAATCCTCGGATCTCAGCATCTATGGGACGAATCAAAACAATAAAATAGAAACAATGAAATAGATCGATAGTGAAAAGGAATAAATATCGATTTTCTACAACTGGTAAAACACCATCATCATCAGTTTAATGTCTGTTTTACATGATGGCATGTGTTGAACGGCTTTCAGAAACTGACTTCCAAAATAACCAATCTTTGGCCAGGTCTTTATTTATCCTTCTTTCTCGCACTTTCTATCACTTCCTCCCGCGTGCTCTAGACCGGCAACCATAATTGTTCTACATCTACTAACCCTACTGCCATTTTTTTTTTTTTTTTTTTTTTTTTTAAATATTGCCATTTTCTTTAAAATAATCTCGCTAATAGTAAGAATTACCTTCTTTTAATTATAAAATATTGTAGGGTCTGCATTGGCACCATGCCCCCTACCCCAAATTATTTACCTTAGATCTGAGTGGAATTTAAGATTAGAAGAACGCTATGTCTCTTGGTTGTAACGTCACTGACATATGTGGGAAAAAGAGAGAGAGAGAGAAAGAGAGAAAAAAAGAGAGAAAGAGAGAAAGAGAACCCGATATTTTTCATCTTAACCACCATAGAGTGCAATTTAGTTTTTGGATAGCTGCTCCCTTCTCCTGCTCTCTAGTATATAGATAGAATTCTTTTTCTATAGAAATCGCTCCAGACAAAGCACGAAACCACTTGATGTAAGGAGCTAACAAGAACAAAATATGATTATCACAAAGGCAGGAGATGCCTATTGGCCTTAGTCTTGAAAAGATAGGAGGAAAACAATCAGCAGGAAGGGAGTCTCACAAGCCTGCACTTCTTGGAAGGAAGCTACTGGAATAGGAAGCTGTATTACTATGAAGTATCAAAACAGTGAATTGATGGAGACCACTAGACCAACGAGTCAAACGAGCTGGAACAAAAAAAAAAGCAAGGAATATATCAGACAATTCTGAAAAACACATGCCCTAATAGTATTTATGGAAAAGACTGAGACTAGCAACATCACGTCTGTGAGAGAGAGAGGGTGCAGAGAAGAAAGGGTGTAGTCAATCAAATTACAGATACATTTCTGCACCTTATCAAGAACCCTCAAATGGGACAGATTCACTAGCCAAAATATGACAACAGTACTCCATACATAGTCTGATAGTATATTTGTAAAGATTGAGAATAGCCTCAGGTGTGAGAAAGGGTTTTGAGCGATAGAGAGAACCGACTTTACAAGAAACAGAAAGAGCAATGGATCTAATGTATGAACTCCAAGAAAGATTTGATGAGAAAGAAAGACCCAGGAAGTTTCAGAGCCATCCATGTGAATCTCAGGAAAAAAACTGACAATCTATCCATCTCATTAACCCTTATCCTCGAGTGACTTTTGGCCTTGATAAGTGGTGATTCATTAATACAAAAAAAGCACTCTTACTCGCCTTGAGAGACTTCAAAATCGACTTAGCAATCTAGTGGGGGGATGATCTCTTCTCTTCTCTACATCCCCTTTCTCACAGAAGAGACTTTGCTAGTCTCTCTATTCTATCGTTATTTTCATGGAAAGTGCTCATACTCGAGTGCCTTTTAGCCTTGATAAGGGAACGACTGTGGTATACTCCATGTCGCAGAAGTTGTATATTTCTGTTTACCTTGGCGAGTGTGTACCCAGGTTTGTCTTTGGTGTATCTCTGGCTCTGAATGATAACACTGGACACCGGTCTAGTTTTAAGAACGTTTATTTAAAAGAGAGAAAGAGACAGAGAGACAGAGAGAAAGAGAGAGGGAGGGAGGGAGACAGAGAGAGAGAGAGAGAGAGACAGACAGACAGAGAGAGACAGAGAGAGAGAGAGAGAGACAGAGAGAGAGAGAGACAGAGAGAGAGAGAGAGACAGAGAGAGGGAGACAGAGAGAGGGAGACAGAGAGAGGGAGACAGAGAGAGGGAGAGAGAGAGGGAGAGAGAGGGAGAGAGAGAGAGGGAGAGAGAGAGAGAGGGAGAGAGAGAGAGGGAGAGAGAGAGAGGGAGAGAGGGAGAGAGAGAGAGGGAGAGAGAGAGAGGGAGAGAGAGAGAGAGGGAGAAAGAGAGAGAGGGAGAAAGAGAGAGGGAGAAAGAGAGAGGGAGAAAGAGAGAGGGAGAAAGAGAGAGGGAGAAAGAGAGAGGGAGAAAGAATGAATTAACTACTGGGGAAGCTATTCAGGCCATATGCACTGGCCGCGGCTGCTGGGAAGCAGACCTGCTTTGCACGTCCTCCTCTCTTGTTCGTCAGGAACAAAAAAAGACATAAACAACCATTAATGGAAGTAACATCACTTCCGATTTCCCTTCTACTCCTACCACCTTTAACGGCGTTCTTTTTCTGCCCCCCCCCTATCTAACATGACCACCAAAGAGATAGGCTGACCAGATGAGGGTTGAGACTGACATACTGCTCTCGATAGCTGAAAGACTAGCCCAAGTTCGCGATAGGTGGTAGAATTTTGTTTTAAAGCATGTGACGAAGCTCTATGCACAGAAGTCAAGTAAATCAAGTCAAGCTTTGGCCGATGTGTTCTCCGTCCTTCTCTATATGCATTGTTTTTCCACGATTATGTTTTTCCTATATTCAATATGTATAATTTTGATTATTTGGACTACTGTTCTCATCTCGAGTGTGATCATCACAACGTTTCGGCCGCTGTAACCTCCGGCCTTTTTCAGGTGTATCTTTCCGAACACGGGAATATTTCTGTCGAACTCGGGAATCTTGCGGACCCGTCGCGCAGTGGATATAGTACTAAGTAAAATTCAGTTTTAAGTGATAGTCATCTGAAGGCTGAAGGTTCAATCCTTGGTGCGGGCGATAGAAAATAATTGCGAATTACTGAAGTCATGGCTGATGGAACAAGAGCATGCTTCCCTCATGGATTAAATACAGAGTTCCGTTCAAAATTCCATCCAGATTCCCGAGTTCGACAGAAATATTCCCGAGTTCGAAAAGATACATCTGAAGGATACAGCGGTTGAAACGTTGTGATGATAACACTCAAGATAAGAACAGTTGTCTGAATAATTGAAATTATACAAATTATTAATCTTCATCTCAAAAATTCAGAAACGCTATATTCAATAATGTTAATTGTTTGTGTATAGTGTAGACATGAAGAAGGACGGGGGACGCATCAATCGAAACTTAGTCTAAAAATTAACAACAACAGCCAGGACAATAGTCCGAAGAAAGATTAAGTTAGGGTTAGTGACAATGATATTGCTCTATTGATAGCATTGAGCAATTTTTTGCCCAATATTTATTTATTTCAAGGTTATATGGGTGGTCATAGAAGTGTAGCAGTTACATGACGAAACATCTATTTTCTCTTATATGTACACACAATGACTAGTGTAATAATAAGCTGTGATTCGGTTGGTGAAAACATGCACCTCAAAACTCGTGCATTGATACATAGGCGATTGAAACATCACTGCGCACACGTGCGACTTCACTCATTTCAGGTTTTCGCCCAGCTTGGCGCTTAAATACAAATCAGTTCGAGCCAAGATGCGAATCTGACAGAACGCTATATTGCCTTTCCCGTCTCCCGCCAGGAATTGGCGGGGGGGGGGGAAGATACAAGTTCAATTGGGACTATATTACATTCCTACTATAATGCCGAGCAACCAAGCAAATTGCCTTACATGTTTACGTTCCTGTATCCAGATATCCCAATAAAAGATTGATTCAGATTATTGTAGAGAAGACTTTGGTGTTTTCCTTTGAACTCTGGGGACCCTTTTCTTATTCAAGTCAGATATACACAGACAAGGCCGACTCAGAAAAATGATTATCTCCTGTCTAACACTCAACACCTCTACTCTACAGAAGAATTAATTGTATAAAGACAATGTATTAATAATTTTTATTTTTTATTTCATTCAATATTTCGAAAGCCATGCGTTCTTCCTCAGGAATGATGTATCATTCCTGAGAACGAACTCATTGTTTTCATACAATTCATGCAACATTAAAGTACTCTAAGATGCATACGCGGAACATACTTATTTGGCACAGCTAGGGTAGGTGTTCATACCAGTCAGGGATATGTCTTTGACAATCAGTTCAAAAGTGGATTTGTTGCTCTCAGGTTGAGGTATGATTCTGTTCAGTTATAGGAGCTCCAGCCTTCACCTTCTCTCTAAAAAGGAGTTAATTTATTACTAATCGCCTGAGGCGTCTCTACCGGGGAATGCCGATAGGATTTGTTCAAGCATTTTATTGTAGGCCAGAGAGTGCTAATCCTAGTGGGCTGGCTTTTTAAAAGCACACCTGACCTTGTGTCTAACCTCCTGGAGAAGAGGTAAATAAAATATGTTGAATAACCTATCACCCTATCTAGCTATCTATCTACCAAAGGAAGGTGATATCGCCTCTCCATAGCCATCGCCTTGAGCCTGCTCTCGGCCTACCAAGCCAGCTAGACAATCGATAGAACTTCCTGATGTGTGCATGTTGGTTTCGAAAAGGGACATTTTATGGTGCTTGTATAATAAAAAGCTGAAAAAAAGTTTTGTTTATGAGTGTTGGAGAGGTAAATAAGGGGCAGGTAACTCTTCACAACAGCTCTAGCTTTCGAACAATATTTTTCTAACCCTAACCCTAACCTTTTATGTCTAATCGACGTTCTCCTTGCACAGTAGCCACATGTGCAACGCCAATTAAAGCCATCAGTTTTGATTACTGGAAAATCTTGCTTAAAATTCGTTGTAAGAGTTACCTGCCCCTTATTTACCTCTCCAACACTAAAAGACAAAAAACTTTTTTTCGGCTTTTTATTAAACAAGCACCTTTTTTATTAATTAATTATTTGCCTTCCCATTTTCCTTCAATATTTTATTTGACTATCATTGTTTGTATTAAAATGGACAATTTCTTTTTGTCTTTATATTAATATTAAATTGTTTTTGACACCAATGCGTAGTTAAGCAAAATAAATTGTTTAGGACATTAAAAAGAAAAGAAAGACTTTAAAACTATTAATAAAGGTATTTTCCCTTACATTATCTTAGACGAAAAAAACATCTTGCTTTCTGAACAACAGTCACTAATTTGTATTTTTGGGACTGTTCTCATCTAATAAATAAGGAGAGTAGAAAGTGGACGTTGGGTTTACTTTCAACAGCCTTGTAACTGACTTCCCTTATTTTGTCCTTTAGTCCTCACATTCCATAAGCGATGTTTCTGACAAAGAGGGAAGAATTGCTGTTTTCTTGGTCAGAATCTACCCATTTAACGCTTATCGTTGGCTATTTTTTTTTTTACCTTGAAGTAGTATTTTTTTTTTAGCACCTTACATCAAGTGGCTTCATGCCTTGTCTGGGGCGATTTCTATAAAAAAAATATGGAATAAAAAAATATATAACAACCTAATGCGTGGGCGTTTTCTTTATACAGATGAGACTTAGTCCTTCAAAAATAACAAAAATACTTAAGTGTTAACGAGATAGTATATATCTGACTTACCTTTGTTATTGCATACTGGATAGGAGTACTAGCACATGCATATGTATGACTTCCGGCAGCTTTTAGGCAATCTCTAAGGGCAGATAACTCTTCTGGGAATATATGGTAACCAACCTAAAATATGAAATGAAAAGAATAAAAAGGCAAAAAAATGTCACTTCAGATCGAAAAATAGTGTTTTTCCCAAAACTACATTAATATGACTTATATGTCTGTCTTTCCAAGAACAACTTTAAGGCTATTAAACCTAAGAATGTGACATTTCATAGGAAGGATCCCATATCTATGCAGATTTTCCTAAGTAAAATCATGAAACAGGAGGTCAACACCTCTTGGAATAATAATTATCTGGGCTGGGGCATCATCCACTAGTCTCTCCCTCTGAGACAAGGTCCAAAAAAGAGTTGCCCACTTGATAGGTCCCTCACTATCCACCAAGCTCCAGCCCCTGTCCCATCGCCGCAATGTTGTTTTACAAGTACTTCAATGGATTGTGCTCTGATGAGCTTGGTGCTCTGGTACCCCCACAACTTAAGTTCATTAGACCAACCCGACAATCTGCCAAATCCCATCCATTCATTGTGGAGGTCCCCAGATGCCGAAGAGCTTTCTACTCCAAAAGCTTCTTTCCTCGTGCTGCTGGATTCTGGAACTCCCTCCCTGCTTCCTGTTTTCCTGACGGTACCGACATGCAGAAATTTTAAACTAATGTAAACAGACATTTCGCTGCGCAGCTCCCAATTAAGGTTGACCCACCCCCCCTCAAACTTTCATTCTTTTTCTCAGTAGTCCCTTACGTCTACAGTGGCGGCCTGCCTTGTTTGGGGTGAACTATGTTTAAAAAAAAAAAAAATACTCCAAGATGGAGTACTGCTGTCATATCTGGGGTGGTGCCGCTCAGAGCACACTTTCTTACCTTGATAGAGTACAAAATCGACTTTGCAATCTAGCGGGAGATAATCTCTTATCTTGCCTGCAACCCCTTTCTCACAGAAAAGACGTTGCTAGTCTTTCTTTACTCTATCAGTATTTTCAGGGTAGGTGCTCGACTGAGCTTAAAGCTCTGGTCTCCCCTCCGTAAAACCTTCTCAGCAAGAACTCGGCTTACTACCAACACTGCAAAGAACTCTCCTTTCTTCCTCTAGGTACCTAACATCAAACGAAATTTCCATGAACAGAGTTTCTTTCCAAGAACTTCTCACTTGCGGAACACGTGACCGCAGGAATACAGACTACATCATGGTCGCTTTCAATGTCAATAATACCTGCCGAGTTGTCTTGTGATGTGAATTCATCATAGTTCTCAATCCTTTCATAGTTCCGTTCCATCATCCACCGTTGGAACACGTTACTGCAGGAATTTTTCCTACAGACTACAACATGGTCAGTTTCAAATCATATGGCAACAAATATCTGTCGAGTCGTCCTGTTTATTAACGATAGTTCTAAATCCTTTCATAGTACTGTTCCATCATCCAATTAAAAATATCAATAACTTATCTTCGAGTGGCTTTTGGCCTTGGTAAGTGGTTAACTATTAGTATAAAAAAATACAAAGGGCCTTCCCGCCTGTGGGACATATTACCTTGGGACTGCTTCTTTGCTGATTACAACTTGGTTCTTTTCAAATCCAAAGTTATTAAATTCTTGTCCTAAAACGCCCTATAAGTAGGTATTTATCTACCTCCCACAAAGTAAAGTGTGACACAAGGTCGGAAAGTGGGATTTGATAAGTCAGCACCCTAGAGGAAGAGCATCTGTGACCCTCAAAAAATGCCTGGGCAGCCCCATCGGCATTCCCAGGTAGGGACGCCTCAAGCGATTAGCAATAAACTAACCCCTTCTCAAAGGGTGAGAAGGCAAAGCCTGGGAGGGTGGATCTCCTAGAACTGCACAGGATAAACCAATAGACTGGCGGAAATCAAGTCCCGAAGGCCAGGACGATACCGGTCTATGGAGTGTAGTATCTATCGGAACAGATATTACACTTTGATCTTGGCCAAAAGTAAGTAATCAAACTCAGTTCATACCATTGATCAATTTTAGTACTCCTATAGTGTTCATCATCTTTTGGCTGATAATCATTCCGTCTCATTAGTCATTATCCTCGAGTGGTTCTTGACCTTCCTTGATAAATGGTTATCTAATAGTAGAACAAAAATTACAAATGGCTATTATTATTACTTATTCACTCACTAGGAGTTCTTACATGAGGCATTTACCAGTGATCGTTCACTGGCAAAAAAATCAGGTAGTGTTACTTGGAGTTTGAGTGACAAAAAGTCTTTCCAAATTTCCAGTGGTCTTAGTTGATTGTAATCATCATCACAGACAAAACAAATTAACGTCGCCCATTATCTCCCTTTGATACAGAGACAATAACAAACTCTCCTGTCCTAGGAGACACATTTTGTATAGTCAAACTTACTCCTCTCCAAAGAGGAGAGGCAAAGCCTGGGAGGGTGCACCTCCTAGAACTGCACAGGACCGACAACCCACAATAGACCGGCGTAAATCCAGACCCAAAGGGCCGGACGATATCGGTTTATTAGGCGATGTGATGGACAAAGAAAAACCTGGCTGATGACGGTTAAAGCCGACCTGGAATCCAACCTGGGCCGCCGAATCTACAAAGTTTGCCGTTGGAACATCGGGTGCTAGAGATCACTCAATCGTTGACTTTAAATCGTCAGGTTTGGTCAGCCTTCGTGAGGGATGCAGTGGCAAAGATGGATGGGCCGGTTCAACCCACTCCGGGGGGGGGGGTGCTGTTTCAAGTACAAGTATGTTTAATACTAACATATTCAAAATAAAACTAATATGAACCTGCACAAATGCGTTCACTGTACTGGCTGTGATCGCCCCCACACATTGTGCCGGTCCAAAGTTGCCGTTCGATTTGGGCAGTGCCGCAATAAAGAATTCTCATTCCAAGTAGAATCACAAGTCCAGTTTATAAACAAGTAAAAAGTTTATTTGTTGGAAGTTACAAATGAAACTCGTGTTCCCCAGGTTGAAAAGCAGACTTGCAGAATGAAATTTTTGTCTGACCAAAAAAGATAAGTCCAATAAGCACAATCCTTTAGCTAAGAGCCCCAATGGGCTCATCTTGCCTGGAGAGGCACCCAGCTCCAACTGATCGCCAGCCCTCTAAAAACTAAACGCCTTTGTCATGCCCAGAGGGCCAGGTTTCCCATCTCGAATCCTTTTCTCCTGACCAGAAATCTTGGATTCCAGTATTTCTCACTAGTCACCATTAGACCACCTAGAGGCTGACCTCTGAAAATATCCACAAGAGATAACTGCCAGACAGTCTACTCAAGGGGGCTTATCAGAGAGCCCATCTACAAACATTACTTTTTGGTCTCAGCATGATTCCTTGTTTTTATGTGGCCCTTTATTTCAAAGAGAAATAAGATTCTGTGCCGTCCAAAATGCAAAATGAGAGATATTTTTTTAATTCCTCCGTGCCCTCCTCCCTTTCACCTGCAACGTCTGCGATGCACCACCAAAACATGCAGCCTAATACATTTTTACATCAAGCTAGAAAGCAGCTTCTAACGACGACACAGCTCTGAATATAATAAAAACAATAAATATTTATACATTAAGTCTGATTATTTTTATGTCACTCCTTTTAGAGAAAGGCTGGTAATTTTATTAACAATTCCATAGGTAGCATTTTGAGGAAATAACCCTGTACTGGAATGATTGCCTAAAAAAAATAAAAGAAGCCATTCAAACATGTTTACTTACCCTCCAGCCTCCGGCTCCTGCACATTTTGAGAAACCTGCTGAGACGATACTTCCTTCCGGGTACAGCTGAATATTAAACACAAAGAAAGAAACAAAATTGTTGTGAAATGTAAGATTGCCATCAATAGTGGCTAGCCAAGCTTCATCTAACCTTTTTCGTAGAGATAAATTATATATATATATATATATATATATATATATATATAGATATATTTATGCAAACATTGTTAAAAATTACAGAATTCGTCTGTTTAATTATACTTTTTTTTTTTTTTTTTAGTTTTTGAAGTTTTCTAATGGTCTTTTTTGTATTAAAATCAAAAAAAATTAATAAATGTTCCATAGGTTTCACGAACGTTTTCGATTCTTCGTCGAATCATCCTCAGGTGTCAAAAGCAAACGAACAAAAAGCAAACGAACAAAAAAGCTGGAGAAAGAGAATTTTAAAAAGACAGCGGAGAAACGTGCAGAGAACGTTTTCGCATTGTTCAAGGTTGACGATTTAAATTCAGCAACCTGTGAAACCTATGGAACATTCATTTTTTTTGATTTTAATACCAAAAAAGATCAGAAAAATTGAAAAAAATAAAAGATATAATTAAACAGAAGAATTCTGTAATTTTTAACAATGTTTGCATAAATGAGAAAATGCTGCCTAAATATACACACAATATATATAATATAATATATATCAAGGGAGGCGCGGGAGCGCTCTATCCCTTAATAGACCTCACGAATGGCCTATGCTGGAAATCTCATTTCTTGGATCAATCATAATTCAAAAACCAATAAACCAAATTAGTTAAAACTTTGCACAAAATTTTTATTAGATAGGTTCTATAAGTGTGTAGAATTTCAGCATCATTAGTCTAGGCAACCCAGAGATCCAGAAAGTTCAATCATGAAATCATGTTATCTGTGTGTACGTACGTATGTATGTGCCACCCTGTATCTCATCAACTATTTGATGGATTCAGCTGATTTTTGGCAGAGATAGAGGTTCTAGAGTCTAGTTGATGGCATTTTAATTTCAGTTTACCATATACCATAGTTTTCCAGAAAATTCCAAAAAATCTTATGAGAAGGCATTGTATTGAGGCATAGCCTTTACACAAGTAGTGACATTCCATGAAAAATGCCAGTATACTGAAATCATATGCCCTTAATAGGGTTAAGATGAAAATTCATATACACTAAATGTACAAAAGCAAGGAAATTCCCAAATTTTTACACTTTTATTGTCATTAATTAAGGGTATGACTACATATCAACCAAACCATTTCATTATCACATCACTAGAGTATAAATCTCTATGCATGAGTAGATGAAGTGTGTGAGGTGTGCTGAAGAAAAATTCCTACCAGTAAAATACATAGCCCTGTTGTGCTCGCATACCCTTAATGACAATAAAAGTGTAAACATTTGGGAATTTCCTTGCTTTTGTACATTTAGTGTATATAAATTTTCATCTTAACCCTATTAAGGGCATATGATTTCAGTATACTGGCTTTTTTCATGGATTATACATTGATTTTAAACGAACAGTAAAGCTAAAATCATAACATTTAAATAAATTTATTTCCAAGGCAGAAGTTTTTGGTAGAGTTTATTAGTCACTATATATTTCGAAAATTTAAAAAGAATTAGAATCGGTAATTGTATTGGAATCGGAAATTTAGAACAGAATCGGTAATTGTGTCGGAATCAGGAAAAAATTTGTAAATTGTCCCGTCACTAGTTAGTTCTACGTGTCAATATGACGTCATGGACGGGAAGTCTGTAATAAGACGTGGCGAAAAAAAAAAAAGAGAGCGATCTCCCTCTTTGGCCTGTGAGCTGAATGTGTTCGGATGCTTTTTTTTTCGAAGCTGTCTTGATTCGCCCCTTCGTGGAGCAGGCGAGTGGGAGCTCATATAAAGTGCAAAGGAGAAAAACATCAAAGAGCATGATGTCATTGAGAAAAGTTTTTTTAATTTTACGTTGTTACATTACTGCAGCTACAAGGAGAGAGGAATAGACAGAAAGTTTTGCTGCTACATCACCACTACGACTACGTTTGCAACTATACATCACTATCCATTGAGCCCACTACCTACGTGTCAACAAGAGATAACAGTTGTCAGAGAGATGTACAGCTGTTCCTGTCGACAAAAAAACGACAGAAAATCATTGGGATAGAAAAAACTTTACATACAATGTTACAGATTTGCAGGTTATTTTTGAAACCGATGTTGAGTGCCTAATTGGCTCTGGACTCCCCCCTCCCCCACCAAACACAAATTAAACCCCCGACTATGTCACATCTTGCTCTCGTGGAAAGGCAGATAAACAACTACTTACTTTAGGCATACATATATGTTCCTGGCGGAAGACAATACGTCCATAAATTTCATCACTCAGGACGATAATGTTGTGTTTACGGAAGGTTTTGCTGAGAATATATAAATAAATTATTTTTGTTTAGAAGTCAATTTTCAAAAGTTGTCCAACATATGCCAGCATGTAAAACAGATGTTAAGCCAATGATGATGATGATAATGATGAAAAAGGAAAAAGGTATTTTGATTTTTATAAATGTTACCAAAATAGATGAGACTCAAAAGCGGAAGCACCCCTTAAATTCCAGCCCTTCCTCACCATGCAGTAGTGTCAGAGCAACCCGGCTAATAGGGCTCTGGTGAAACTCAGGAGGAGTCGGGATCAGGATCCTTCACCCTCTGGTCGTCTCTGTATATAGCACACAAAGTGTGTCCGTGGTGAAAGTGGCAAAGTTGCTTCTTCACTATTCCTTTGTGTTTTTTATAACCTCGTAATTTAGGTTAATTATAAATAATAACTTATAAATAAATGGATGAACTATCAAGAGAAACGTTTAACAGATTTATTAAAACTGAACACAGAATGAATTAATGAGTTAATTGGCCGCTGGACGCGATTGATATATTCACAATCTGATGATGTGGTCTTTGTTTTCTTTCTCCCTGGGCAGACGACCCTTTTCCAAGGGCGATAACTCTTAACTCCCGAAATGGTTCAAGGGAGGTAATTCCGTTTTCGTTAGGTGTCCTAACAGTGTTCTGGGCCAAACCTTCCCCGACTTTGCATGCAACTGCTAGGCCTTACTGTTCTCGGTGTCAGAGGTAAACACCTGCAGGTTAATGAATAGCTGTGACCGACGAGGAGGACTTCATGCAGACCAAACAGTGAGCTCTATGCAGAGGTTCGAGTCACCTAACAAATAAACAAACAGCAGCTGCAAGAATGTATGGAATATTAGAGAGTGAATGAGGGGGGTGGAGACTAATAGATATACGAAGCTGTGATTGGTCGAACAAGATGACGCTAAGCCATAGGAATGTATTTTCGAAATAGTCTGTTCAGTTGCAGTTGCCAAGAGGCAGTGCAGGTCTGCAGATGGCTGTACAGGACCTCATTCGTGATCGTCAATTCATCCTAAGGCAGCTTCCAGATCACTAGTTAAACGCTGTTGAGTCTGGTCAGTATTTGGATGGGTGACAATTTGGGAATGCCAGACGCCTCACCCAGGTGTATGAATGTGTACCAGACTTGTTGGGAAGTATAACGGGCAACATACTAGCGTCCTATCACGGGAATGGTCCAGGCTATCAGTTCCGTTAAACGATATAAGATCGGGGGTAAACACCAAACCTAAGAGCCTTTCAGGCTGCGAAAAGACTACTACTACTACTACAACAAATATTATGCCATTAATTTTCAAGGGAGGTAATTTAAATGAAATCTATTAGTTTCTAAAGTTACCGTAGATTTATATTAAAGATATGTCATGTAAGTTTTATATTTAAAAAGAATACTTAGATCTAGATTAATAGCCGTCGTATGGCGGGTAGTTTTTGCTTGTCTATTATGTAAAGGTGAGCTGTTTTTCTGTCTGTTTCTAGCTAAACTCAGAAACAACCAAAGATACACTCACAAACCTTACATATTCTGATTTAGTTTGACCTCAAGCAAGGTATGGTAAAAAAAAAAAAAGACTAATATTAATTCATCTGGGGTGACCAGGAACCAAAGTAGTTGTTATGGAGCCAGAAAAAAAAAATGTTCTTTCATTCAAAAAAAATTTAAAAGAAGGATCAAGGGATATAACTCTATAAATAATTTTTAACTTATTTCCCCATAACCAATTAAAATGAAAAATTATAAAAATTTAGAAAAAAAAAAAAGAAAAAAAAAAAAAAAAAGAATGAAAGAGTAATATAGGGGAGCAGGGTAGAGAGCTGAAGTACACAGGGGGTTCTTATTTATTCCCGGGTAACGTCGTGTATCCTTGCTAGTTGATTATTAAATATAACAATTGAAATTAACCTATTGGCTTGGCTTGCTGTTTATTTTTACTTACATCAATGCTTTAAGTTGTTCTTCATTGTACTGCGTCCCAGCTGCAAACAGAAAATAGGTAGAAAATGTATTAGCCAAATAAAAAAATGTGAATGTCGCAAGGTTTTCAGGACACCATTTTGTCATGAGAAAATAAGGCAACACGGAATATTAACCGACTCAGTTTAGAAGTAAGTCAGCAACAAACGGTGTTGGCTCAAATGTAGTTCCTTGTCATTAAACTTCATCCATAATGTAACTTCTGGCGAGTTTCAGTTTCCCAAATTGATTAATTTATTTTTTTGGCTCTTGTATAGATCGAATACACGAGCAAAATTTATTTTAGAAGAGTTCCAATGGTGTAAGGGGCAGATAACTCTTTTTTAGTATGCAATGTCTCCGAAAATGGAAAATATCCATTTTTTTTTAAAATAAGAAATCATGCAAATTCAATTAATAGAACATTTTTCGAAGAAATAACAATTTGAGAAAATCAACAGTATATTGATAGAACATTTATTGAACAAAATAGAATTTGGGAAAATCAACAGTATATTTTTTCATTTCAAAACCAGCAAAACGAACAGTCTTATTGTTTGGATTAACAGATTTTTATTTTTTTATAGTTTAAAATATTAAATTATCGCAGATATTGGCTCTTGTATAGATCAGGTCTTCGAAAAATGTTCTATTAATTGAATTTGCATGACTTCTTATTTAAAAATGGATATTTTCCATTTTCGGAGACATTGCGTACTAAAAAAGAGAGTTATCTGCCCCTTACACCATTAGCACTCTTCTAAAATAAATTTCGTTCGTGTATTCGATCTATACAAGAGCCATTTTTTAAAATTGATAAGTGAAAGTACAGAATAGTTAACAAAGCCCCCCCCCCCCCTCCTCATATTAAGAATGTCTTTCTAAATAACATTATTTCAGCACGGTCCGTAAATTGCAGGAGTACCAAAAAAAAAAAAAAAAAAAAAAAAAAAATCAAACTAACTATCTATTTGATTATTTTTGTAAAGGAAATTATGTAAAATAAAAATTAGTACAACACTTTTCCCGATTTTCTTTATTTCATTATTTCTTTAACTAAAATACACAGGTAACTATTTTTCGACAATCACCGCCTGGCTTCGAAAGACTTCCCGCTTTAGGTCGGTTAATATTCCGGTTTGCCGGAAATATATTAACAAAAAGTGTCGGGATTTTTTAAACCGATGAGTAAGCAGGGAAGTGAGGGTGGAGGAAGGCCAACTTAGACAACAATTGTCTGCTCGATGCCGCCTCACGGATGTCACGGGTAAGAAAGCCATAAAAAACAAGTGGGTTGCAATGAATTGTGTCGTTGCTTACCAGTGACAAGCTTTCCTTATAATATATTTAAAATGTAGCACAAGGCCGAAAAAGGGGGAGAGGCTGTTCTTAGCTAACTTTAAAAGTAGTCGTTGATGGGCAGAAGTCTGTATCAATGCCGGCATGCCTCAAGGATCCATTCTGGGCCCAAGCCGCTTCCTGATCTTCATCAATTATCTCCTAAATCACATTCTAAGATCATTCGTCGACATTTATGCAAACGACACAATCATCTATGGCAACACTTCGAAGAGCAGCGATGACCAAGATCTTTCTGATTGTTACTCTTCCAACCGTAAGCACGTGGTACAATGGGGGAAAAGGTGACTAGTTACTTTTAATGCGTCCAAAACAAAGCTTTTTTTTTTCGCCATCAACGTTCTGACCCCAACTTGGCCATAATTGAAATGAATGGCTACCGTCTTGAGGAAGCCCCCTGCCTTGTCAAGCTTTTGAGACTGACCTTCATTCCAGATGTTTATTTACTCATCGCGGAGTTAGGCACAAGGCCAGTTTTATCTTACTCCCACAAGTAAGATGTGACCCAAGATCGGGTCGAGCAAGTGGGGTTAAAAGCCAGCGCTCGAGAGGTGAGCACTCTGGCCATTTAAAAATTGCCTGGGCAGCGCCGTCGGCATTCCCCGGTAGGGGCGCCTCAGACAGTAAGCAATAAACTTACTCCTCCCCAAAGAGGGGAGGCGAAGCCTGGGAGGGTGGACCTCCTAGAACTGCACAGGACAGGCGTGCAGTATCCATCGGAACAGATACTACACTTTGATCTTAGCCAAAAGGCCGAGACTGATTCACATCAAATCCATTGCCAAGGTCGCTGGAAAATTGTTAGATCATTCTATTGCTCTAGAAGGTATCTCACTCCTGACGCAACCCCCTACCTGTATAAGAGCCAAATACTTCCTAAGATGGGGAGGTACTGTTGCCACATCTGGGGAGGTGCTGCCCAGAGCACCCTTTTCTGCCGTGACAGAGTACAAAACCGACTTCAAAATCTAGTGGGTGATGCCATTTTCTCCTCCCTACTACCTCTTTCTCACAGAAGAGAATTGCTAGTCTTTCTCTACTCTATCGTTATTTTCATGGCAGGCGCTCGACTGAGCTTCAATCTATGGTTCTTCCCTGTAAAACAGTAACAAAAACTCGTCTAGCTACAACCACTGTCTTTCTCTTTCACTACTTAAAACTAAACAAAACTTCTGAGCAAAGTTTATTTCCTAGAACTATAAGTCTATGGAATACAATACTGCGGGGCTACTTCCCAACTCGCTACAACACGGTCATTTTCAAGTTCAATGTAAACAAGTTCTTGTTGAGCTGCCCTCTTAAATAATCAAATTCTGTCCAATCACCACCATTACCAATCATCAGTGTTGTCTCACCATCCACCTGCCCGTTGTTTAACCCCTATCCTCAAGTGGCCTTTGGGCTTTGATAAGGTGACACTTTAGTAAATAAACAAAAAAAACAACTAACCTCTCTCTGTCTTTCTCAAGGCTGTATCAAATACTTACATGGATTATCAGGGTTACACATAATAAGTAATTTATATTCTGAGACTTCATTTTTGGCCATTGCCTAAAATTGAAAACAGTGAAATGAAATTATTAATTTTTATATAATCTAATACAACAAATCAAGTCGGTCAGATTTTCAATGTCAGATCTAAATAGCAATGCATCTATCAAATTGATAATTGATTCCGACTACTCTTTTATTCGTTTATTCTTCCACTATGTTATTAGTACAATTATAATTTGATTCACTTTAGGTTCTTTCTGATAATACTTAGGCCAGCTAGGAATAATGTTAAAGTGGATATATTTTTCCTTAATAATCTAAACAGATGCTTAAGTCATTCGTAAAAAATAAAGTAACGACATTTCTCTACACATTTCGACTATCTGATAATCAAGTACATTTGTTTAAAAACATTTCTTTCTTAATGTTAATTGTATAACGTAATATTAGATAACATTTTCTATTCTAACTTCCACGCTTGGTTCTATTAGATGCTACACTAGGTAAATTATTTTGACTGCTGTATTTCTAAGGATACAAGGGCCTTTTCATTATTCATGAATACTTCCGGGCAACATCGCATCGGGTCAGCTAGTGTATATAATCATAATGGTTTAAAAGTGTTAAGATATGAATCTTTGAATATTTCGGAGGAGGCAATGTTTGTTATATATATATATATATATATATATATATATATATATATATATATGGGTGGATAAAACAATCCGACGGGATGAAATTAAAAATGGAACAGTGGAAGACCCATAAGCTCAACGTTTCGCCGATGTGATGTGGGCTTTTTCAAGAGCGGATGAAAAGTGCTAAAAATGATAAAAGACGGGAAGGTCATATAATTGGGGAATATATACAGTGGTAGGGTTTGAATGGAGGGAAATATATGCAAATATGTAAAATGTAAAGTGTCAGAAATAAGTGTGCAAAATGTCAGCATATAATTATACATACATATATTTTTTTTTATTTCTTTAGCACACTTTTCATCCTCTCTTGAAAAAGGCCACATCACATCGGGCGAAACGTTGAGCTTATGGGTCTTCCACTGTTCCATTCATTTCTGTCGGATTGTTATATATATATATATATATATATATATATATATATATATATATATATATATATAAACCCAAAGTTCATATGAAAAATTCCATATATATACATTATTATAAAAGCCCCTTTAAGAGATATTAAAACAGACCGTCACTTAAGCTATAAATCAAGGCTCCAATTAAGTTCGTTGAACCCTTTAGATTGTCTGGTGTTTACTTCCCGCTGTATTTAGACATACATTAACTTAATTTCTCCTGTATCACGTGACAATTTCCGATTGCCTTGAGGATAGAGCAAAAGCGTGCAGAGTCTGGGTTGATTGAACCGGGTTCGCGCCCTGTGACTGTCTAAAATTATCGCTTCCCTACACTGATAAGAGCATAAGCTTGAAACGATGTCGTACATAGGTAAAAATAATTTAATATTTATTTATAGATATTGTTAATAATTATATATTATATATATATATTAAGAAAGATCCTGTTAATTATATGTTTATTCCTGGTTGCTTGTTTCTGTGCGAAACAATTGTCAAGAGTTATATTGAATCTTTTTTAAATTCGGCAAGTAAAAATATGGTCATTGGAATTTAAAATACCATTTATATTATATATATATATATATATATATATATATGATATGCCTGCTGAATTTGAAATTTAGACGTTAATTTACTACGGCAATGCGTGCTGGCTACAAAAGTATGCACTCCAACCACAGATTCAAATATGATTTTCTTATTTGGGTTTAAATCGTGTGACCGGCAGTAATTGTCCCCAGCCATACTGATTATTGCAGGGTGGCATGAAACATGTGTATATGATTAAATTGGAAAATAATATTTATTTATAAAAAATTGTTCAAAGCTCTCGCTAGATGGAGCACTTTAAGTAAGTTGATAACAGGCAGTTATTTATAATGTAATGTAATACTCTATGCCCCACCTATTAGATTCTCTTAACAGCTTGCTTATATGCCGGCTGGATTTGGCATTGAGACATTAATTTACTCTCCTATTTCTACGGCAATGCATGGTGGCCACAACGGTATGCACTTCGACTATCGAGTCAAATATAACTTTCGCATTGGGGTTTGAATCGTGTGATCGGCAGTGATTGTCTCCTCTCATACTGATGATTGTAGGGTGGCATGAAACACATGTGTATGTGAGTTAATTTGAAAATAATATATATTTATAAATAATTGTTATGGAAGCAATGGTTTCCACTCAGTGTAAAAGCAATACTCTTCCATAAAAAGAATTGAGTACTTTCAGTTATCAGTATCGTAAAAATGTATAAATAAATGTATAATTTTATTTAGAATAGAATATAATTTCTCCCACTCCCAAGTAGTAATTTTGTTAGCTCAGTCAGTAGAGCACCGGAAGCCAATCACTGGGGTTCAGGTTTCGAATCACCCTACCTCTAACCACACTGTTGAGTCGTAAAGACGGCGAAACACATGTCTGTGGATGGAGCAGTCTGGGGATAAAATGATATTTTCCACTTAGCATAAAAGCAATACTTTTCCATAAAAGAAAAGAGTACTTTGGATATCAGTATCATAAAAAAATGTGAATAAATGAACAGTTTTAGTTAAAATACGGTTTGTCACACTGCATTTTTGTTGGTCTGTCAGGCTTAAGATTGAAACAGAATTTTCGTCAGTCTGTGATCACATAAGTTTGAAATAGCTAAACACATAGACTGAGTATTTATTACGGAAGTGGGGGGGATCAAGCCAGCACCCCTAAAAAAGGGCACTCTTGCCTATTTAAAATTGCCTTGGCAGCCTGTCCTTATTCCACGTTCAGAGCGCCTCAAGCAGTTAGCAATAAACTCCTCCTCAAAGAGTTGGAGGGGGCAATGTCTGGGGGGGGGGGTGCACCTCCTAGGATTACTCAGTATTAATACCTGAGCTAGATAGATAAAAGGCCACCGAAATGACCCAGTTCCTGCGGGACTTGTAGCGTTTGCTGCTTATCGATTGTTACGTGAATCCATTAGTATTCAGCTCGCGACGTAATAGTTCCATATACATAACAATGCAAGCAAGAACGCAGAATTAATAAGAGAGACATAGTTTATGTGTGCGCTTCGATCACTTCGTCGTAAGAGGACGATCCACGTCAGCATTTATTTATATATAGCATGAGAAATATACAAGGGAGATAATTACAGATTGATTAATATAAGGGAGATAATTGGATACGGCTTGGATTCGTGTATCTCGGTATAAACATTGTCGTTTCCAAATGCACGGCACGACACTACAGGACTGATTGTCAAGAACGGATCCTCGATTGGTATTTTCCAGTCAAGAGGCTCTGAGCAACAGAAGCTGCCCCGAACATAAATTGGATGGATGGACGCATCTCAAGAATATCTTTTCTTGTTTTTATTTAGGCCGCTGATTCTCTGTCTGAAACAATGCGAGTTGAGATTGTTTGTTTTACGGCACATTTACATTATGAGTTAGTTTGTGTTTTAGCAGTGGCATGACAGATCTATTTTATTTGTATGTATTCGCAATATCTTGTATTGCGTTGTGGTTAGGATTGGCGCATGCGTCGTAATTCCCAGACTTATGTAATGGCGTAGGCGAGAAACCAATTGTGCGCAGACTTAAACTTTCCTGTTCAGAGAGTTTGGCGCCAAAGATACTTCAGTTCCCGATATAATGTTGTGACACCAAGACGTCATAAACTTTTCTCGTCTTTCGCCAGAAGTGGCAAGACAAGATGGAACTCCAGAATACCACATTCCGTTTACGACAAAAGCCAGCCTGCTGAACAACCCTCTTTATAATCCAGTTTTAACTTTGAATAAAGCTGATTTGTACTTTAGTGAAGATGTTAGCATTGTCCTTAAAAGATGATTATCCCATTTTCTTATTCGATATTCAATTCCAGTCAAATACGTTTAAACACGGCTAACCCTAACGGCTGTATCCATCTTGACATTCTTCCGATCCATCATCTTACAAAAAAGTACATTGGTAACCTTGACGTGATCTAAACATGCTAAAAAAATAAAAAAACACGCCGAACATTTTGATGTGATCCCAACTTCTTTCCCAACATTTTTTAACAAAATGTCTACGTCGACAAACATTTCCCCAAAAACAAAAAATAAAAAGTAACCAAACGGATTTTAACGGAGACTTTCTTGTCCTACTTCAGTTCAAAAAGGCCCATTTAAAAAAAAAAAAAAAAAGAAAAGAAAGGAAAACAATGTTTTGGCACAACCAAAAATACTTTGTGAAAATATTATCGATTTACGAAGAAATCATTTCGATGGCCGCTATAACGCAAGTAGGTACATTTTCTTATGGGTTTTATATTTCTTGGCACGTTATCCATTGCATAGCGTTTCATTTTTGTCGGAGATTTAAAAAACAAAAAACAAAAAACAAATATGCAACAAATAAATGTTACCAAAGGCAAGATAAGTTACTCTTCTTACCTACCTGGATAAGTTTATTTGTGTTTTAACTTATTTTAAAGCGCTGTTTTTGATAAAAACAGAAATAGTGTCCAGTTAGAACGAAAAAGAAGATGGCGTCGATAAGCAATACACGTGCACCCCTGGACCCATGATAATCGCTCAAAAATCGAAAACTAAACAAAATGCATTACATTTTCGTACGATTGGTGACATTTATTGGATGTGTTTCTACCAGTATTTTGTTTACTTTTTGATTTGTAAGTGATTATCAGCGGTCCACATGCATTGCTTATCAATGCCATCTTTTTCCGCACACACACTTTAAAGTGCCATACGATGTATTTCAAACAAAAGTCATTTGATAATTTTTGGGAAGCTATTTAATTAGTTTTGTAATCTGTATATAGACTAAACGAAAGAAGGTAACACCTGGGAAGCTTAAGAGTTGCTATTGTCATTTTAGTTGCTTCTTGACACAAGGTCGGGAAAGTGCGATTTGAAAACCAGCGCTCGAGAATTTGAGCACTCTGGCCATTTAAAAATTGCCTGGGCAGCCCCGTCGGCATTCCCCGGTAGGGGCACCTCAGGCGATTAGCAATAAACTAACCCCTTCTCAAAGGGTGAGAAGGCAAAGCCTGGGAGGGTGCACCTCCTAGAACTGCACAGGACAGACAACCGATAGACCGGCGTAAATCAAGACCCGAAGACCCAGACAATACCGGTCTATGGGGTAAAAAAAAACCTCTGGTTCTTTTGTAAGTCTATTACCTCTTTGATTATCTGGGAAGCCAGACCAGAACTACCCCTCTGCCAGTTTCCATCAGACAATAGCACCTTTCCAAAATTTCATGTGTGTCAGGGTGAATCGTGTTTCCTCAGTCGCTGTCAGGCTAGGAAAACCCCATAAACAATACTTACATTTTCGACAATTTCAGGGGTTATTCTCCATTCTTCCTCGAATGTAGTATACAATATGATGCATCTTTGGTTAGCTAAATGTCCCTGGGGTCGGTAAGTGGTCCACGAAGGCGATATTATAAGGATGTCTGGAAATAAAAGGACAACATTAAAAACAAAAAGAAAGAAACTAATAATCATATAGCCTGATAAACAAAACTCGCAATGCTTCATTATAATGGAGACACAGTGTCTGATACAGTAACAAACTATAACTATCCTTCAGAATTTTTTAGATGAGGATCGATAATTTGGATTATTCGGACTACTATTTTCATCTTGGGTGTTATTCTCACAGGGAACCGTAGCGTAATGGATAACAGTGCTAAGTAATAATCAGTTTTAAGCGATAACGGATAAAGTACCAAATAAAATTCAGTTCAAAGTGACAGTCTTCTGGTGGTTGAAGGTTCAATCCTTAGTACGGGCAATATAAAGAATGAGAGTTACTCAAGACTTCTACCCGGTCATGACTGACCGAACAAGAGCAAGCCCCCCCCCCCCCCTATGGATTAAATAAATTTCGTTTAGATTCCTGAATTCGACAAGACCCACCTGAAGAAGGTTGGAGATGACATCGGCTGAAACGTTGTGAGAATAACATCCAAGATGAGAAAACATTGTAACATCACATGAAGTAAGCGATTCTCACAACGTTTCGGCCGATGTAACCTACAACCTTTTTCAGGTGTATCTTGTTGAACTCTGAATCTTTCTGTCGAACTCGGGAATCTGTACTGAATTTCAACTTTATTTAATCCATGCTCTCATTCCATCAGCCATGACCGGGTAGAAGTCTTAAGTAATTCACAATTATATTCTTAGTATCGCCTGCAGTGAGGATTGAACTTTCAACCGCCAGAAGAGTGTCACTTAGAACTGATTATTACTTTAGCACTTTATTGGTTACACTACGGGTCCTTGCGACATTCTTATTTAAAAAGGGGAGGTATTTAGAACCCTCGTGCCTACATTGGTGATGCTCTAGAACAGGTCATAATAAAGAAAAAGTAAATTGCTATCTTCAAGTTTAGTAATAAAATATATTTAGATTTAAAATCGCCATCGCTCGATATCATGCCTGTATCAGCTACCATAGAAAAGAATCAACAGAACAACTTCAGCACAGAATAAATAATAAATAATAATAATAAATAATAAATAATAAATAAATAATAAATAATAATAAATAATAAATAAATAATAAATAATAATAATAATAAATAAATAATAAATAATAATAAATAAATAATAAATAATAATAAATAATAATAAATAATAAATAAATAATAAATAATAATAAATAATAAATAATAATAATTAATAATAAATAATAATTAATAATAAATAATAATAAATAATAAATAATAATAAATAATAATAAATAATAAATAATAATAATAAATAATAATAATAATGATGGGTAAAAACGTATTGTAGTATCCATATTTTGGGAGGCTCTTGGGAAGCTCTTCGCATGCGTCAGATTCATTCATAAAAAAGTCGTAGTGAGTGATTCAAACCAGCGCATGCGCACACAATTCAGTTTGTAGGAAAAAAAAACGTGTTTCATTTTTTGTTTTAGATAAAAAAAAACACGTGTTTCTTACGTGTTTGTTTTCATTTTCAGTTGTTTTTATTCTTAACTCCTTTCGTTTTCTTCACTTTTAGCGTGTTTATTTTCAGCGATAGTAACTTAATTGTTAAAAATGCCCACTTTTTGTTTTAGCGTGTTTGTTCTCATTCTGTTTCCTCTGCGCATGCGCTGGTTTGAATCACTCACGACTTTTTTATGAATGAATCTGACGCATGCACAGAGCCTCCCAAAATATGGATACAATACGTTTTTACCTAATGATGAAGAATAGGAAGAAGAAGAACAGCAAGAAGAAAAATAAGACCAAGTAGAAAAGAAAAAGGAGAATAATAAAACGAAATAAGACGAAAAAGTAAAATAATAATAATAAAAATAATAAAAATAATAAGAATATAAATAATATAAATAAGAATAAGAATAAAAATAAGAATAAGAATAAGAATAAGAATAAGAATAAGAATAAGAATAAGAATAAAAATAAGAATAATAAAAAGTAAAAGAAAAATAAGACCAAGTAGAAAAGAAAAAAATAATAAAACGAAATAAGACGAAAAAGTAAAATAAAAATAAAAATAAAAATAATAATATAAATAATATAAATAAGAATAAAAATAATAAGAATATAAATAAGAATAAAAATAATAATAAGAATAAAAATAAGAATAAAAATAAGAATAAGAATAAAAAAATAATAAAAATAAGAATAAGAATAAAAATAAAAAAATAAGAATAAGAATAAGAATAAGAATAATAAAAATAGGAATAAGAATAAAAATAAGAATAAGAATAAAAAGAATAAAAAGAAGTAAAAGAATAAAAATAAGAACACAAAAACAAAGAATAAGAAGAAAAAGAAAAAGGAGAAGAAGACGAAGACGAAGTAGAATAATACAAAAAAAAATGGAGCTGGATATCTAAAGATAATATTTCGATCTCCACATAAAACTTTTCTATTTCAGCAAAATAATAAAAATATATGTTACCGCCATTAAAGATGTTGATCAAAGAGTAGATGAGTTCCTTGCTTCCGGGTCCAACGATGATGTTAGCAGGGGGAAACCGGATCTTGTCGTATTTGTAATGGAAATCACTGATTGCCAGACGCAGTTCAGGAATGCCTGAAACGTCAAAGAGTATTTATTTACTGGAATATATAAGAAAAATAAAATGGAAAAGGGAATAAACGAAGACAAAATATACGACAAAAAATCACAACAAACAAATTGTAGCAGTCACATGATTGAGATCTATTTGCTTTTTTTTTGTATTTACATGTAATCACTCGCACAGTGATTAGTATGTGGCTTGGTTGTCTAAAACAGGCATGTCCAAACTCGCGTAGAAGTACATTGGGCGATTAGAACACTTCTGCACATCCTTGTATTTTCTCATTTCCACCCAGGCCCATTTCACGCCTAATATGAATAGTTCCAGAGGAGATGTCAACCTGACAAAACATCAGATTCCTCGCTTGCCGCTCGTTAATGAGGCAAGATCAAATATTTAAACATAAAAAGAAAAGTTATTTTCTTTCATGCTGCGATAAACAAAGTTTATCTCCCTTGCCAAAGTATAAGCGAATTTGGAATAGCGGCGGCTAAGAAAAATAGAGTTATCTACCTCAGATCGGTTACTGCTTATACAAGAGCACCGTATATAGATTTTTATCATTATATTCTAGGTACATGTTTCGGGCAGAGAATGAGAGCAAGAGAGATCTTAGCTCACTAATCACTATATTTAAGCCTACTACATTACACATGTCCGTTTTGTTCGCCTCTCAACGAAATCTATCCAGTTCTAAGTATGCACATCGATCATCTAACACGGGATTAGTTTTTTTTTAGCAAGACCAAAGAGAGCGCAGTTTACCCATCTATTTACCCAAGGTATCAAAGTGTAGTATCTGTTCCGATGGATACTGCACCCCATAGACCGGTATTGTCTTGTCCTTCGGGGCTTGATTTACGCCGGTCAATGGGTCTGTCCTGTGCAGTTCTAGGAGGTTCACCCTCTCAGGCTTTGCCTCCCCTCTTTGGGGAGGAGTAAGTTTATTGCTTACTGTCTGAGGCGCCCCTATCGGGGAATGCCGACGGGGCTGCCCAGGCAATTTTTACTAGCCAGAGTGCTCACTTTCTCGGGCGCTGGCTTTTCAAACCCCACTTTCCCGACCCGATCTTGGGTCACATCTTACTTGTGGGAGTAAGATAAAACTGGCCTTGTGCCTAACTCGTGGGGAGGAGTAAATAAAATCTAGGGTTTTTGTTGAGTAAGTCACTGTGTATGACTAATTTACCTTGCACCGGAACATAGTCGTTCTCTTCAGCATATTCCCGGAGTCCTTCCACGGCGACTTCCATCACAGGAAATGGGGATTGACCAAAGGACAAGTTATAGATTTTTTCGCCAGCTTTGATTCTTTTTTTAATCTCTTGGTTCAGGCTGATATTCGACGCCATTCCATATCCCTTCAGGTGGGAGCGGACCAACGGGCTGAGTGGCATTGTGTCACTTTTCTAAAAAAAAAAAAATAATAATAAAATAAAAATAAGTAAATATAATAAATCGTCTCTAGATTTTTTTATGGAAGAGAAAGAGTGACTGATGCGAGAGTGATAAACACTGTACCAATAAGAGTGAGGTGGTCAAACAACATACAATGAGAAGGTGAGGGTAATAAACAGAAGATTATTAAGTGATGGATTATTTTATTATTATTATTATTTTTTTTTTTTAACGTAGTTCACCCCAAACAAGTCAGGCCGCCACTGTAGACGTAAGAGGCTACTGAGAAGAAAGAAAAGGGAGAAGGTTTTTTTTTTGGGGGGGGGGCGGGGGGGTCAACCTAAACTGGGATCTGCGCAGCGAGATGTCTGTTTACATTAATTTTAAATTTCTGCATCTCAGTACTGTCGGAGAAACAGGGGGCAGGGAGGGAGTTACAGAGGCCAGTAGCACGAGGAAAGAAGCTATTTGAGTAGAAAACTCTCCGGCATCCGGGGACCTCCACAGTGAATGGATGGGATATAGTTGATTGTCGAGTTGGTCTAATGAATTTACGTCGATGGGGCACCAGGGTAGCCAATTCACGCTCCAGACAAGGTATGAAGCCACTTGGTGTAAACAAGCTAACAAGAATAAAAGATGATTATCGCAAAGAAAAAGAGATGTCTATTGACCTTAGTCTTGAAAAGATCAAGATTATAGGTAGGAGGAAAACAATCAGCAGGAAGAGAGTTCCACAAGCCTGCAGTTCCTGGAAATAAGCCACTGGAATAGGAAGAGGTATTATAACGAGGTATCTAAACAGCGAATTGATGAAAACCACTAGACCAACGAGCCAACACAAAAGAAGCAGAGAATAAATCAGACAATTCTGAAGAGCACATGACATAATAGTACTTATAGAAGAGAGTGAGACTAGCGAAAATCACGTCTGTGAGAGGGATGGTGCAGATAAGAAGAAAGGGTGGATCAACCGAATAACAAATTAAGAACCCGCAAATGGGACAGAGATTCACCAGCCGAAATATGACAACGGTACTCTATCAATGTTACGACTCTATAAATCTACTATCAAACCTTGTATAAAGATGAAAAACAACCAATCACAGGCGGCTATTTAGCACATCTTCCGCATACCCACGTGCATGCGCTTTTCGAACTTCCGGACGCTTTTTCCTCTCCATGCTCCATACAGAGCAGTCACAGATAGTGATAGCTTCTTTGATCTGACTTCCGGCATATGTTACTGTGGGCCGACCCAGAATTCTATTCGAACCCTTTTGAATCCACACGGGCCACCCACCAAAACCACACGGAACAATCAGAACTGTTGCCAGGATGAAATTTAAAAGTAAATAGAATATCTGTATAATTCTTTTTATTTTTTTTATTTTAAAATTATTTTTATATATATATAAAAGGTGTTAAAATTCTCTCATTTAGGTTTGAATTGCGGTTGGAAACACATCCGAGGAGACCAAGCCAAGGTCGAAATAAGTTATAATGTGTACAACCCGAATGTATATCTAGTCTATTTCAACCACCATTTTTTTTTTTTTGCAACAAATTTCTTTTTCTCATCTTTTATCCACACGGGCCACCCACCAAAACTACACGGAACAATCAGAACTGTTGCCAGGATGAAATTTAAAAGTAAATAGAATATCTGTATAATTCTTTTTATTTTTTTTATTTTAAAATTATTT
This sequence comes from Sepiola atlantica, assembly GCA_963556195.1. Lineage (NCBI taxonomy): Eukaryota > Metazoa > Mollusca > Cephalopoda > Sepiida > Sepiolidae > Sepiola > Sepiola atlantica. Next base: position 22,460,197 of record OY744547.1, on the reverse strand, counting down.
TTATATATATATAAAAGGTGTTAAAATTCTCTCATTTAGGTTTGAATTGCGGTTGGAAACACATCCGAGGAGACCAAGCCAAGGTCGAAATAAGTTATAATGTGTACAACCCGAATGTATATCTAGTCTATTTCAACCACCATTTTTTTTTTTGCAACAAATTTCTTTTTCTCATCTTTTATCCACACGGGCCACCCACCAAAACTACACGGAACAATCAGAACTGTTGCCAGGATGAAATTTAAAAGTAAATAGAATATCTGTATAATTCTTTTTATTTTTTTTATTTTAAAATTATTTTTATATATATATATAAAAGGTGTTAAAATTCTCTCATTTAGGTTTGAATTGCGGTTGGAAACACATCCGAGGAGACCAAGCCAAGGTCGAAATAAGTTATAATGTGTACAACCCGAATGTATATCTAGTCTATTTCAACCACCATTTTTTTTTTTGCAACAAATTTCTTTTTCTCATCTTTTATCCACACGGGCCACCCACCAAAACTACACGGAACAATCAGAACTGTTGCCAGGATGAAATTTAAAAGTAAATAGAATATCTGTATAATTCTTTTTATTTTTTTTATTTTAAAATTATTTTTATATATATATATAAAAGGTGTTAAAATTCTCTCATTTAGGTTTGAATTGCGGTTGGAAACACATCCGAGGAGACCAAGCCAAGGTCGAAATAAGTTATGTGTACAACCCGAATGTATATCTAGTCTATTTCAACCACCATTTTTTTTTTGCAACAAATTTCTTTTTCTCATCTTTTATCCACACGGGCCACCCACCAAAACTACACGGAACAATCAGAACTGTTGCCAGGATGAAATTTTAAAGTAAATAGAATATCTGTATAATTCTTTTTATTTTTTTATTTTAAAATTATTTTTCTATATATATAAAAGGTGTTAAAATTCTCTCATTTAGGGTTGAATTGCGGTTGGAAACACATCCGAGGAGACCAAGCCATGGTCGAAATAAGTTATGTGTACAACCCGAATGTATATCTAGTCTATTTCAACCACCATTTTTTTTTTTGCAACAAATTTCTTTTTCGCATCTTTTATTTCTTATCTTGTTTTAAGTTATATAAAATCTTGTTATGCCTAAATTGTTTCGTTCCTTCAGTTGTTCTATAGAACAAGAACGTAGCAAGCCTTTTTTCCGAATACAGCGGACCTGAATTTTCGGTGCTTATACAGATCAGAGCACATATGAAAACATGCATTTCCAAGCGAAAGCTATTGTTTACACTTACGTATTCAGGCAAAAATAAGCATCCTCACCAAAAATTAGGGAAAATTATTGTTGTGGTGGCAACCACTCATTTGCATATACGAATAACGTTACACTATAAATGGCAAGCCTAGGTTGGCCTTAGTGTGTGTTACCCAAATGCGTTCGTGATTTTCACTTGTTACTGTCTACACATTTACTTTGCGCCGGATTATTGGTTTGTTACGTGTTATTTCTTATTGTTGGACTTCCCGTTATTTTGTTACTTGTTAATATTTGAACTTTCTCGTTATTGTTGAACTTTTTGTTACGTTATTTTTGAAGCACGGAGTTTTTTTTTCTCCCCACTTTTTTTTTTGTTTTTTTTTTCCCCCACTTTTTTTTCTCTCTTTTCTAGCCTCTAGTGCTTACAAACTAAGATGGCTACGGAATCGCCGAACTCGGAAAGTTCTGAGTGGTCTAAACCACCGAAAGTCCATATTGATGTACGACAATTCGTGGAGGATGCCATATGGTCACAGAGACTGGATTGCTGGTCGATTTGCCGAAACTGGAGGAAATCCAGAAAAGAACGGTGACGCTTTTTGTTATGGATAAAAGAATCAAAAAATCTATAAGAGCCTCTACGGAATTAATACTCAAACTTCTTAACACGGTCGACTTCAAACCTCAACGACTCATTAAATCTAAGGGTTTCAATACTTGGTCGGCCCTTTTCCAGGATGAAGACACCTGCAACAAACTTTCTTTAACCCCAATAATAACACCAGATTATGTACTAAGAACAGAGTACATGGGAAGAAGGCGTTCTTCCGTATCTTTTTTCAATGTGCCCTTCCATGTTAAGGGGGAGCACATAGGCGCTTACTTACTAAAATTTGGCGAAATCACCGACGTAAATCACGAGGAATTCTCGGGAGTATGGAATTTCGAAATCTTTGTAGACAAAAAGTCTTATGATGGAATACCCTATTATCTACTAATAGGAGAAGATAAACTACCAATAATACTCACAGGCCGAAGACCTATTTGTTGGTTTTGTAAAGAGGTGGGACACTTAACAGTGGATTGTCCCCAAAAAAAGGAAGCAACAATTAAGACGACTTCTGCTTCAAATAAAAAATCGAGAGCAGGAGCTCACATCGATACACCGCCGGTTATTGGACATCAAATAATCTCCGAAAGCGAAGATTCCGACGAAGAATTTCCGGCACTTCCGACAGCTAAGAAAGGCGAGGATAAAGTAACTGACAAGGAAGGATGGGTCATTGTACCTGGAAAAAAAACCCCGGGACGTCTAACCTTGGAGGAGATAAGGGAAAAGGAAATGTTGAAAAATGACCCCGGAAAAGACTCTTACGTTAAAGCAAAAAAATTGCTGAAAAAAGTAAATAACCCTAAGCCCTCTCCTGACTCTGCCCCTAAAAAAAACCCTAATCCTCAGACCCCCAAATCAATGCCCCCTCCGATAACTGGACCTATAATCGATAAACCGTACAAATTAATCCCTCTGAGTCCCCAAAAAGTCCCCAAAAAATCCCCCAGACCTTCGCCTTTTGTGTCCCCTGCTAATACCCCCAGAAGCTCCCCACCTGCATCCCCCTCAAAGCATCCCTCCCCTGCACCTTCTCCAGCGTCTCCCATAGAGCCTAGCTCCCCCTCCCCTTCCCCCATGGAAGACATGCCCCCTCCTACTCCTAAAAGACATAGGAGTCCTTCCCTAGAGAAAAGGAGATTTAAAAAATCTACTTTTCTCTCGGGAAGAGATATATGTAAAGTTACCCAGGTCCAAATCGACACAGCTAAAAATTTGCGTAGCACCAACCTCATCGGACTATTAAAATTCGATGAGGTTGGTGGCTTATCTATCGAAGAACCCGAAAACTTCCCCAACGCAACAAGAGTGGTTACTGTCATAAGAAAAAGATCTGAAGCAAAGGCTCTATGGGATATGTTGGAGGAGGCGAACTCGGCCTTCAATTTTACCCCCCCCCCTCTTGCCATTTTCAAATCCAGCGAATTGATGGAGATGAGAAACGATTGTTTTGGAAGGCTACCTATCAAAATTCACCCTTCCCTGTATAGGATAGCTAAACTAACGTATCCTCAGGATATTGGCGGCATCTCCTATGATGGTCTAATTAACGACCAAATGGGTAAACAGTCATTTGGGAGAGCCGTCGGTATCCTGACCTCTTTTATGTTCGTTTCTCAAACTCAACCCTAAGGCATCTTTATGGCTCTCTATCTAGCAAGTCTAAATGTGTGGGGCCTGAGGGCAAATGATCGCAAGTTTCGTGTCGCTACTGACCTTCAGCGCCTCGGAGTGGATGTATGTTGCTTGCAAGAGACCCACCTGATTTCAGGGGACCATTTGGGTGCGTTGGCTAAGCGTTTTCACGTTTATTCAGCGTACTTTAATTCTTCCGCAAGGGGGGTTTCTTGGCTGGTAAGCAAGACTTTAGATGCGTCGTGTGACCCTTGCTACATAGATCCGGAAGGGAGACTATGTGTTTTGGATATTACCATAAAGGGGAAAACATTTCGACTCGTTGGGGTTTATGCTCCCAATAGCCATTCTGAGCTTCGTTCCTTTTTTCGGCGAATCGAGCAGTTCTTGAATACTACTCGGACGGTCATTTTAGCGGGAGACTGGAACGCGGTCCTGGATCCCGATTTAGATCGTAATCGGCCTAGGGGTACTAACACTGATCGGGATGCTATAATATTTCGGGACTTTCTCGATAAGTTTGATCTTATCGACAAGTTCCGGAATGAAAAGCCCCGTGATAGGGTATGGACTTGGACATCTAGACGCGGTTCCGATTTGAGACAACTCTCGAGTTATATCGATCGGTTCTTAATTAGGGGAGTCGACGTAGGGGTAGTTGAATGTCAAAGTCTTCATAATATAGTTTACTCGGACCATAGACTTGTTCGGGTCCGTGTGAACTTAGATAGACCTAAGCCTAGATTAGATGGTTACTGGAAACTCAACACTTCGTTGTTCGACGTGAAGGGCTTCCAGGATCAGCTTCTACTAACCTTACAGCGGGAATTGACGGGGGCTGTAATTGGGAATAGGAAGTGGGGCCATTTTAAGAAAGTGATTAGGTCCTTTACTGCCGATTTTAGCAGACGGCTCAACCTATCAACTAGGGCAGTTAAAGTGGCACTAGAGTCTAGATTAGATCAGGCGATTGAGGTGGGGGATAGCTCTAGTGTTACTATAATTAAGGCTAAGCTGAATTCTTTGGCTTTCAAAGAACATCAGGCTTTAGTAATTAGGAATAGGTTAAAAAGAATGTCTGCGGAAGCAACAAACATGGCCGCTGAACTGCGTGCAGAGGAGTTTCGCCATGCAGCTGATCGTCATATCGCTCGTGTCTCATTACCGGATGGACGGCTCGTGACTACAAACGAAGGTATTCTGGAGGCTTTTTGCTCTCATTTTCAGGAGCTTTTTACTCGGGAACCTGGTCTGTCTTTAGCACAATTCGACCCCTATTTGGCTGACTTTTCTCGCCTTGAGGCGACCGAAGCGGCTAGGTGCGAAGGTTGCATAACAGAGGATGAAGTTCAGGAAGCGTTAAAGCGGGTCGGCCTTAACAAGTCTCCTGGGATTGATGGTTTGCCCTATGAAGTGTATTTGAGGATGTCGCCCATTTTTATTCCCTTGCTGACAGTTTTGTTTAATTCGTGGTTTAGGAACGGGAATATTCCCCAGTACTTGACCATGGGTTTAGTGAAGCTGATACGCAAAAGCAAAAATGATGGGGATGGGTTAGATAACTTTCGGCCCTTAACAATGCTTAATGCGGAGTTAAAGATTTTGGCCAAGATCTTAGCTAATCGTCTGCAACTTGTTTTGCCTGGTCTTATTAGCCCTGAACAGACTTGTGCTGTAAAGGGTCGGACCATTCAGGATAACTTGCATTCGATACGCTTGATCATTGATAAAGTCGACACTGAAGTCGCGCTGATCAATTTAGATCAGTCCAAAGCATTTGATAGGGTGGATCATCGGTATTTGGAGGCTGTTTTGTCGGCGGCCGGCTTTGGTCCTCAGTTCCGCTCTTGGATTCGCCTCTTGTATGCGAACCCCGGTGTTAGGGTAGAAGTGAATGGGGTGAGGTCGGAGGCTTTCAGATTATCCAGATCTCTTCGTCAAGGGTGCCCTCTTTCACCGATGCTTTATGTGCTTGTTTTGGAACCCTTCCTTAACAGGCTAAGGGTGAATCCGGTCCTACGTGGAATTACTTTGCCAGGTGCTTGCACCACGTTGAAGTATTCTGCCTATGCCGACGATGTAACAGTGCTTGTAACGAGCAATGCCGAGATTAGTGTCGTCGGCAGAGAAATCAGAACATATGAAACGGTGACAGGGGCCAAAATCAACTGCGTTAAGTCTGTTGGCTTACGCATAGGTGCCTGGAAGGGTGTTTCCTTGCAGGGACCCTTTGGCTGGACAGATGGACCTTGCAAGCTACTCGGCGTCTGGTTTGGTCCTGATCTTCAGCTGGAGAAAAATTGGTCGGAAGTCCTGAAATCGATAAGGGCTACAGCTGGTCTGTGGACCCGTAGAAATCTTTCATTAAAGGGGAGATCGAACGTATGTGCTTCTCACATTTACCCGATTATCCTATATCGTCTTTCAGTACTTCCACTCCCGTCGGATACTCTGCTTGAGTTGCAGAGGGCTCTTTTCCATTTTTTATGGATTGGAAGGGCCCATATGGTCCGTCGCGAGATTTGTTACCTTCATCCTTCTGAGGGCGGTTTGGGTATGCCGAGCATCGATATTCGATGTCACACACTTCGGCTCTTTTATCTAATCCGAATGAGTACACAATGTGAGGGAAACGGTGTCTTCTGGAAGGAAGACGCTAAGAAAGCCTTCCCGGCTTTGAGAAGTGTGCACTTATACGAGGGGGAGGCATATAGGTTACCCCGAGGTGAGTGCTCCTTCTATCGCGAATGTAGACGCGCATTGAAATTTCTTTTAAGAGTGACAGATGGCCTCTCTGACACTCTGCTGTTGTCCCGCAAGGCATTATATCTGGTAATGGTGAGGGGGACCGTTCGTGAAGATAGGATTGAGGGGCTCGATTTGACGAAGAGGGAGCTTCGCTCAATCTGGCCTTGGGCGCCTGGGTTAAGGTGTCTTGATAACGACGAGGCATCGCTGACCTGGCTGACGATTCGAAATGCACTCTGGGTCGGTAAGAGGCTTCATTCAGCGCGCTTGAGTAATTCTCCGACTTGTGTTAGATGCGGCGACGAGGACGAGACAGTAAGTCACGCCTTCGTTTATTGTCGCATTGTCGTGCCGCTGATTAGACTTGTTTCAGACTTCATGGTTCGTATACTTAATGTGTCGTCTTTTGAACTGGAACCCATTAATGTATGTAGCAACTGGGCTCCGGCAACGGATAGTCAAAAACGTTTAACTTTTTTAAGCTTGCTAGCCGTTATGAGAGTTGCGATTTGGAAGACGAGATGCAAGACAGTCTACGGAGCTGAGACCTACACTCCTCTCGACCTTATTGCGATTTTCAAATATTATCTGAAAGCTCGCATTAGGGCCGAGAGGGTGAGACTCTCTCCGGCAGATTTTGGTGAAAGGTGGGTGACTGGTGCGCGACTGTGTAGAACGGCTGGGGCTAGCTTAGAGTGGTACTTAGACGTGCCTTAGGCAGAATATTGGGTTTGAAAAACGAACATAAAATTTCAATTAAGTTAGGATTAAGCTGTATATTTTTATTTATTCATTGTTAGATTTTTTTGTTGAATTTTAAGTTCAACAACTTAGCTAGGGTGTGATTGTTTTCATTACTCCCCCCCTTTTATTTTGTCCTCTTCCCAACCCCTTTTTTATTTTCTACCCCTTATCAAATCCCCCTTCCCTCCCCATTTAGGTGACAGATTGTCGATTTGTCGGGATGCGGGTCACCCTTCGATATTTTCGAAGGAGGTGTGTATAAATAAAGCGTTGGGGCCCGCATCAAATCTTTATTTTTTCGAGTTTTCGATTTCGACCGGCAAACCGGCACCTCTGCCACATTGTGATAGCGGGGGGGCTTTTTACTAACAAATTATTCTTTTCATGTAAATATTCTCATTTTATTTTTGTATATATATATTTTTAGTCCCTCCCCCGTTGCATATTTTCATATGGGTTTTAAGTAGGTTTTCATAGTATGGACTCTTATGGTGATAACGATGGATGTATAGCATGAATGTGATATTTTGGTAAATGATGGTCGCGAGTGAAACTAGCTAAGTTGAGACCGTTTTTAAGTTAGAGTTGACCTATCCGCCCCCTCCCCCTTTTTGGCCCTGTGCCACATTTTATATACTTTTACGGATGTAAATTTATATAAATTAATATTGTGTTACCTAAATGCCACCGGAAGTGACGCCGAAGAGCGTACATGTCCTCCCACCAAGACTCTGACTCGACACCTTCATTTGTACATACTGTAACTATACCTTTTCTTTAATACACTTATTATTGCATTCTCCTTGTTGTTTGCGTCTTCATTGTATTCCTCACTAATTATTGTTCAACCTTGCAACCACAACAGTTGGCGACGAGATATGAAGCGTCAAATATAACAGTTTGACGAAGAACTATTAAAAAAAAAGTACAATGCAAAGTGTTGACGAGCAAACGGATTTTACGCTAAAGTAAAGTTTCAGCTTAAGTGAAAAAAAAAAAAAAACTCGAACGTGGCAAAAGCGACAATTTACGCCGTTTTCTGGGAATCCGACTTGTAAACGAATGTAAAAGTGAATTTTTGTTTTGTCGCTAAACGACAAATCTGTTTTGTATTACTAAAGGACCAACTTGCAAACGAAAACCGGATTTTGTTCTGTCGCAAAACGACAGGTCAGACTCGTATTACGAAAAGCAAGGAAGTAACCTACGAAAAAAAAAAGTTCACCAGTGGATTCTAATTACTGCTCCCCGTTAGCAAAACAACAACTAAAGGAATCTTTTAATTAATAATTTGTTTGGCGGCGGTACTAAAAGGAAATACCATAGCTAGAAATTAAAGCTCAAGGAAAGGATTTTTTTTTAAAGTTGTCACTGGATAACGGATAATACAGTAAAACGTCACGAAAGAAAAAAAAAAAAAAAAAAATGGAAGACTTATCAAAAATGTTCATGCAATTTTTACAGGCACAAGCTGACCGCGAGGAAAGACAAAATGAACGTTTTGCTAAAACACTGGAACTACTAAAGAGTAATCGAGAAAATGTCGACAGTGTTAATTTCTCCCATACAACTATCTTTAATAGTATGGACACATTTAATTATGTGCCGGAGGAAGGAAAGACTTTTGAAGCATACTATACAAGATACGAGGATGTCTTTCAACTGGACTGCAAAAATTGGCCAAATAGCCAGAAAGTGAGCCTCTTACTCAGGAAATTGGGTACATCAGAACACAGCAAATTCATAGATTACATATTACCTAAAAAAACTGCGGAATTAAAGTTCATGGAAGCTGTGAAATTACTAAAAGAATTATTTAATCCAAATATATCTCTTTTTCATAAAAGATGGCTGTGCATGAATCTAAGAAAGATGGACAACCAAGATTATTTGACATACGCATCAGTTGTCAATAAAAACTGCGATAATTTTAAGCTTGCGGAACTAACGGTAGAAGATTTTAAATGTCTAATCTTCGCACAAGGGTTAGTTTCCACGAAAAATGCAGAAATACGCAGACGAGTGTTGTCTAAGCTGGAATCTGAGCAAGATTTAACCCTCCAGAAACTAGCAGAGGACTGTGAAAGGGCCATTACACTAAAAAAGGATTAAAAAAATATAGAAGAATCCGGAGTGGCATATGTAAGAAAAGTTAGAAAACCATACACACCAACCAAGAACTTTACAAAGAAAAGCAATCGAAATGGAACGGGATATTACAATCCTAATAACCATAAATATAGGACAGAATATAACAAGCCTCTTCCTAGATATAACTGTAAGAGATGTGCAGAAAAGCATTGGGAATCAGATTGTCCTTATAAGAAGAAAAAATGCTACATTTGTAAGAAGGTGGGACACAAAAGCGATTGCTGCAGATATAAAGATTACACCAGAAAGAGAGTACAGCAAACAAAATCAAATACAAAATTAGACAAAGATCGGCGAAAATACGTAAAAGTGGAAATATTTAAAACACCAATAAAGTTACAACTCGACTCCGATATTTCTATTATAAACTTGAATACATGGAAAAAGTTGGGTAAAAAACCAACCATGATAGAAAACGAGTAAATCAGCCCGGACGGTAACTGGTGGTGGTATAAAATTTGAAGGAGAAGTTGTCCTTCCGATAAAATTAAAAGGGATTACGAAGAAATTAAAAATATTCGTACTGAAAAATAGTGAAAATCTGTTTGGAATAGATTTAATTGAGAAATTTGGACTATGGGATAAGCCAATCAATACATTCTGTAAAAAAATAGAATGTTCTTCTCCAACAACAGTAAATATAAAAGACGATTTAAAAGAATTATTTCCTGAAGCATTCACGACTAACTTAGGTCGCTGTAATAAATTCAAGGCCTCGTTTGAACTTAAAGAAAACGCCAGCCCAATTTTTAGAAAAAAGCGAAACGTTCCGTTCGCTGGGTTGGAAAAGATTAAGAATTAGATAGATTGGAACAGACAGGAATTCTATCAAAAATAGAACACAGCGAGTGGGCAGCCCCCACCGTATACGTAAAGAAAAAGAATGACGAAGTTAGAGTGTGCGCAGATTTTTCCACCGGGGTCAACTCCCTATTAAAAGATCACCATTACCCTCTACCAAGCCCAGAGAAAATATTCACGAAGTTAAATGGTGGTAATATCTTCTCTAAGATAGACTTGAGCGATGCATATTTGCAAATACCGGTCGAGGAAAATTGCTCAAAAATACTATGCATCAATACGCATAAGGGATTATACAAATACAACCGATTGCCCTTTGGCATCAAAGTAGCGCCTGCCATTTTTCAGCAAGCGATGGACACCATGCTAAGTGGTATTGAGTGCGCATGTGCATACCTGGACGACATTGTTGTCAGGAGCAAATCCCTACAAGAACATAAGGAACATTTGAAACAAGTATTTACTCGAATACAAGAATTCGGCTTTAAAGTAAAAGTAAGTAAATGTGACTTTTGTATGAGCGAGATTAAGTATCTTGGACACATAATAAACAAACATGGACGACGTCCAGACCCAGACAGATCTGCGGCAATAAAAAATATGCCAGCACCTGATAACGTAACAACCTTGCAGAGTTTCTTAGGACTCGCAAATTATTATCAATCTTTTATTGAAGGAATGCATAACTTGCGAGCCCCCTTAAATAATCTGCTTAAAAAGGATACACCTTGGAACTGGACGCAAGAATGTCAAATCGCTTTTGACAAAATAAAGAGCGCACTAACATCCGAATTATGCTTAACGCACTTTGACACAAAATTAAAAATAGTCGTCGCTAGTGACGCTAGTTCCTACGGCTTAGGAGCATGCATTCAACATATTATGCCGGATGGGCATATTCACAAATCGAAAAAGAAGCATTGAGCATAATCTTTTCCGTGACTAAATTTCACCGATATTTATATGGTAGACAATTCTTACTTGAAACCGACCATAAACCGTTAGTCACGATCTATGGATCAAAAAAAGGATTGCCGGTATACACCGCAAATAGATTGCTGCGCTGAGGTACAATCTTACTTAATTACGATTTCCAGCTACAACATCTAGCATCAAAAAAGATTTGCCATGCGGATGGACTGTCAAGACTGATACCACAGAAACACAATCTGGAAGAATCAGTCATTGCAGCAATTCGGACAAATGTTGAAGTAAAAAATATGGTAGCAAACATCATTAAGGAACTACCCGTAACTTTGTCGGACATTAAAAGGGAAGCCGAGAAAGACGAATACATAAAGGACATAAAAGAGAAAATTATAACGGACACAAAGGTGCAGGAAGTTTTCTCCATATGTAACGATGTGTTACTGTACAGTGAGAGAGTGGTAATACCCAAAACATTGCAGAATAGGATGTTAAGAGATTTCCATACGGGACATCTTGGGATAAATCGAATGAAGTCGTTAATGAGAAGCTACGTGTACTGGCGTAACATGGACACTGACATAGCAGCAACAATAAATAAATGTAAAGGATGCCAGTTAGCAGCAAAATCTCCACCTATAGTACACAAACCTTGGCCGAAAACCGACCAACCATGGTCGAGAATCCACATGGACTTCGCTGGTCCAGTAGGAGAAAACTATTATTTAATTGTAGTGGATAGTTACACAAAATGGCCGGAGGTAATGCGTTGCAGGAATCCAACAACGAACAACTCAATAGGGTTCCTACACGAGTTGTTTGCAAGATTCGGTGTACCAGACACACTGGTCACTGACAACGGAACGAAGTTCACATCCGCAGAGTTTAAGGAATTTTGCGACACGTTCCGAGTGAAGCACATCACGACTCCGCCGTATCATCCAAGGTCGAACGGCCTTGCGGAAAGGTTCGTGGACACGCTAAAACGAGCGTTAAAGAAATCCATTGGAACACCAACAGAAAAAGCTTTGCAACAATTCTTGCAAGTTTATAGGATCACACCACATCCTAGTACACCATCAAACATATCACCAGCTGATCTAATGTTTGCCAGAAAGGTAAAATCAGCGTTTGATAAACTGTTGCCAAGACAGGCAATTATCCGAAACACTACACACACGAGAAGAAAGAAATATAACTCGGGAGATAGAGTATATTTTAAGTGCTACAAGAATAACACATCTTACTGGGAATGTGGAGTAGTGGATAAACGCATTGGTGATTGTACATATATGATTAAAGGTCCACAGAGTATACATAAAAGGCACCTAAATCAGATAAAAAAACGTCATATCCAAGATGATGATTATACGACAACAGTCGAAGAGGAGGAAACCATAGATGTCATATACGAATCCTTTAATTTGGAACCGCCTCAATATACACCTGAACCCCGAAGATCAGGTAGGAAAAGAAAATTTAATGAACCATTGATGGTAAACCCAAAAAGAAAAAGATATTGAAATCTGTGTGACTTCAAATCTTGGGAGGGGGGTGTTGTGGTGGCAACCACTCATTTGCATATACGAATAACGTTACACTATAAATGGCAAGCCTAGGTTGGCCTTAGTGTGTGTTACCTAAATGCCACCGGAAGTGACGCCGAAGAGCGTACATGTCCTCCCACCAAGACTCTCTGACTCGACACCTTCATTTGTACATACTGTAACTATACCTTTTCTTTAATACACTTATTATTGCATTCTCCTTGTTGTTTGCGTCTTCATTGTATTCCTCACTAATTATTGTTCAACCTTGCAACCACAACAATTATCGAGTAGAATTATAATTAAAAATAAAAATCACTTTTATCGTATTTTGCCCATCGTCGTTCCTTTATTACGTGTTTATATGACAGACTTAGTTATGTCCCCCTAATTCCACTCGTATCAATGGCGGTTTGGAAAAATACAGTAAAACTGATTTTTATTCTTAATTAAAATTCTACTCGATTATTTTTGCTAATTTTTGGTGTAGATACCTATTTTTGTCGGATACATAAGTATATCAAAGAGTTTTCCGGTTAATTTATTGGGAACTGCGTTTTTTATATGTGCCCTGATCCGTATAAGCACCGAATTTTCTTCTCATATTCGAATGAGTAAAAATCCTACCAGAATTTATATACGTTTCGTATGAAAAACAAAATATGTGAGCCAGAATGAATATGTTTAATAACTACAATAATTCCATATATATTTTTTGCTTACATCGACAAGTCGAGTTTTCTGTCTATGCGACCTCCTCAGAGCCACTACCACATTCTTTTCACGACTCTATGGTATTTTTCATTTTAGATGCTCAAATGAACTCCAGTCTCTGATCCCCCCTGTAAAACATTCACAGCAAAAACTCATCTTTCTACAATCACTGTAAATAATTTCCCTTTCTTCCTTTGTGTAGCTAAAACTAAACCAAACTTCCATGAGCAAAGTTTCTTTCCCAGATCTACCCGTCTGTGGAACACAATATCACGAGCCTGCTTCCCAGCTGACTACAACATGGTCGATTTCGAGTCGAATGTTAACAAATTCCTGTTGAACAGTCCTCTTAAATAATCAAATTCGGCCCAGGTTCAACCATTGTCTCCAATCCTTAAGGTGTTTGTCTACCCCGTCCACCTGACAAGCTCTTATCATATTCGGTTTAACGTTCGTTTAACATGCTGGCATGTATTGGACGGCTTTTAGAAATTGACTTCCAACTAATCAATCTCGGGCCAGATCATTTTAAAAACTATATAACCTGAAATGCGACAGATTTTCTTTGGAAGTTATTTCCTTAGTTGAGGCAAGATTTTTATAGGCTGGATGCACACCCTGTGGTGATGGGGACCAGTGCTTTTATCGAGAAACCATCTCTAGGTGATTGCCTACTAAAGCTAAACTCATTAATCATTATCCTCGAGTGGCTTTTTGATCTTGATAAGCGGTGACTCATTAATACAAAAATAAAAAAATAAAGATAAAAAATGACACAAAAGAAAAAAAAAACTAAAGAAAAAAAACTAAAGAAAAAAACAACTAAAAAGAAAAGAAAAGAAACTAAAGAAGAAAACAAACTAAAAAAGAAAAGAAAACAAACTAAAAAAAAGAAAACAAACTAAAAAAAAGAAAACAAACTAAAAAAAAGAAAACAAACTAAAAAAAGAAAACAAACTAAAAAAAGAAAACAAAAACTAAAAAAAGAAAACAAAAACTAAAAAAAGAACAAACAAACTAAAAAAAGAACAAACAAACTAAAAGAAAAAAAAACAAACTAAAAGAAAAAAAAACAAACTAAAAAAGAAAAAAAAACAAACTAAAAAAGAAAAAAAAAAACTAAAAAAGAAAAAAAAAAAAACTAAAAAAGAAAAAAAAAAAACTAAGAAAGAAAAAAACTAAGAAAGAAAACAACTAAAGAAAGAAAACAACTAAGAAAGAAAACAACTAAGAAAAAACTGATACAATCTTTACCATTTTGGAAAGTGTATATAATTTAGAAGCAATTTATTCGACTTCTAATTTACTGGCATCTTTCCAGATTTGCAAAAGTTCAAAGAAATTTCTCTTATTAAAATCAAAATATAACTTTGCCAAAAAGTGGGTCTTTATTATTGGCAAATAAATATCAACTGGCATCACTCGGTTCCGCTGACCACCTGACTTGGCAACTACTGACCATTCTAATTGTATAACCATTGCATTCTGTTTAAAACTACCTTCGTTTTTAAAACGCTGGGGACGATTACGGTATCGTGTGTTTTGAAGATGCGTCATCGATCGCTATGAGTCATCGGTCAGTCTGTCACGCTTTTGTTTAAAATGGAATTTTTGTCTCTAAATGCACATACTGAATGGACACATTTTATTTTAGATATTTGGTCTGTCACACTTAGTTTTGAAATCACCTTTTTGGTTGGCCTATCACGTTTAAGTTAAAAATAGTATTTGGCTCAGTTTGTCACGATTAAGTTTTAAATAGCTTCTTCATTGATAGCATGTTCAATCCTTTCTAAAGGAACTTAATAAATATTAACGGATACAATGTATGTAAAAAGCGTGTCTATCGTTACTACAGCAAAAATCACTTGAAGGTCAGAGATTACAACGGTTGAAACGGTCATGCTCAAGTGTGAAAAAGCGTTTTCGCCCGTTTGTCACGCTCAAGTGTGAAATAGCATTTTCGCCCGTCTGTCACGCTCAAGTGTGAAATAGCGTTCTCGTGCGTCTGTCACGCTCAAGTGTGAAATAGCGTTTTTGTCCCTCTGTCACGATCAAGTGTGAAATAGCGTTTTCGCCCGTCTGTCACGCTCAAGTGTGAAATAGCGTTTTCGCGCGTCCGTCACGCTCAAGTGTGAAATAGCGTTTTCGCGCGTCCGTCACGCTCAAGTGTGAAATAGCGTTTTCGCGCGTCCGTCACGCTCAAATGTGAAATAGCGTTTTCGCGCGTCTGTCACGCTCACGTGTGAAATAGCATTTTCGTGCGTCTGTCACGCTTAAGTATGAAATAGCATTTTTGTGCGTCTGTCATGCTCAAGTGTGAAATAGCATTTTCGTCCGTCTGTCACGCTTAAGTGTGAAATAGCATTTTCGTCCGTCTGTCACGCTTAAGTGTGAAATAGCATTTTCGTCCGTCTGTCACGCTTAAGTGTGAAATATCGTTAAATGCGCAAATTAAATGGACGCATCTCAAGAATATTCCTTCTTGTTTTCGTTGTTAAATTCTTTCTGTTATGGCCAATCGCCATTTCTTGGAGGGAAAAGTTCAAACACGTTCTTGATTTGTCTCTTAAATTGATTAATTATTTTAATTTCGTTTTTCTTTTCTTTATTATTTTAGACTTTATCCTTTTGTCGACATCAATTAAAACAGTTGATCTAATTAATGGGAACCTTAAAGGGGGATGATTATTGTTCAACAACATAAAGGATTTACCCACATCTTCACTATCAAGTATTCGTGGTAATGAAAGTGCAGATTGAGCACCAAAAACTCACTAGACATGATACCTTCCAATACTAAGATTCCATACACTCAGCTTCGAGCGTCTATAAACAGGATCATAAAAAAAAGAAAAATAACACTCTGGAATGAATGTCGAAGAAACAAATTACACAAAATTTGGCCAACTATTGATGAGTGGCACCAAAGCTAGTGAAAAGCAATAAGAGAAGAGGTTGTAGTAGCCATACTACATATAGGACATACATATACTACTTATATACATTTATTGGATGGTGAAGAGTCTCCAGTGTTTATTTCATGTAAGGAATCATATATACAGGGTGTCTCAAAACTCGTAGAATGACGAGAAAACTTTGCTTCATCGCTCCACACAATTTTGTGTGCAAACTCGACATCCTGCACATTTTGCCATTCTAAGAGTGAGTACTTTTTTTTGAGACACCCTGTAGTTAAGCATATAATGGGCCGTTACAATCTCCAAAGCCGGAGAAAATACTAACATTCAAATAACTTTTTTTTTTGTTTTTTTGTTAAACAGTTCCCCCCAAACAAGGCAAGTTACCACTGTAATACGTAAGGGGCTACTGAGAATTAGTCGGGAAACAGGGAACAGCGGGGAAGGGAGGGAGTTACAAAGGCCGGCAACTCGAGGAAAGAAGCTATTGGAGTAGAACTTAGTTCACTCCAAACAAGGCAAATTCAACTGTTGGGCTACTGAGAATTAGGGTGAAAGTTTGGGGGGGGGGGTCATCCTAAATTGGGAGTTGTGCAGCTAGATGCATGTTGACATTAGTTTTAAATTTCTGCATGTCGGTATAGTCGGGGAAACAGGGAGGGAGTTCCAAGGGCCGGCAGCACAAGGAAAGAAGCTACTGGAGTGAAAGTCTTTTCGGCGCCTGGGGACCTCTACGGTGAATTGATGGGATTTAGCTGATTGTTGGGTTGGTCGAGTGTATTTACGTCCAGGGGGCACCAAAGCAGCAAGTTCATTGGAACACATTCCATTGAAGTACTTGTAAAACAAGCACAAGGATGCAACATTGCGGCGATGGGACAGAGGCTGGAACTTGGTGGATAGTGAGGGACGTATCAGTTTACTGACTCTTTTTTGGACCTTGTCTAATAGAGATAAACTAGTGGATGGTGCACTAACCCAGATGTGACAATAATACTCCATGCATGGGCAGATGGTGGCTTTGTAGAGATATAGGATGCTGTAATATCTTAAACTTCATTAAAAATTTTAGACTCTTCAATAAAATTGACCTTCAAGCTATATTAAAAAAAATAAAATAAATAAAATAATTGTCTCGCCTATAGGATACTATCCGACAATTTGATTTGGATATTTGGATTTGAATAATTGGAGGATGGTATAAAGAATGAACATATACTATAATGTCCCCCCAAAAAGGAGGTAATGCCTGGAAGGAATGTATCATGACTAATGAACATATACTACACTACTCCCCAAAGGAGGAGATAAAGCTTTGGAGGATACCCCCCCACCCTCAAATGAGGTGGTATTACCTGGGGGTGATGGTATCATGATGAACGAACGAATATATACTATGCTGACCTAGCTGCCCCCTCCCCATCAAAGGAGGAGGTAATGCCTGGTAGGATGGTATCATAACAAAACAGATACTACATTATCCCCGCCCCCCCCAAAAAAAAGGAGGTACCGCATGGGAGAAACCCCCCCCCCATGAAAGGTGATGGCAATGATGACAGAGAGAGAGACAGACAGAGAGAGAGAGAGAGACAGAGAGAGAGAGAGAGAGAGAGAGAGACAGAGAGAGAGACAGAGACAGAGAGAGAGACAGAGAGACAGAGACAGAGAGAGAGACAGACAGAGACAGACAGAGACAGAGAGAGACAGAGAGACACACACACACACAAAGAGAGTGACACACACACACAGACATACAGACAGACAGACAGACAGACAGACAGACAGAGAGACAGAGAGACACACACACACACAAAGAGAGAGAGAGAGACACACATAAAGAGAGTGAGAGACAAAGAGAGAGAGAGAGAGAGTGAGAGACAAAGAGAGAGAGAGAGTGAGAGACAAAGAGAGAGAGAGCGAGAGACAAACAGAAATACAGAGAGAGGTAGGAAAACGAGAGTTATAAATACCATATTGTTAAACAACATACAGTTAGAAATGGTGAAAGTTAGAAATTTAGTAAGAGATGGGTCACTTGGTGAGTTAATTGCAAATTACGGTTGAGTAGAAGAATTAAAAATTGAAGTGGGTTTGAAACAAAACTACCTTAAAATTTAGGAATATTTCAGCATGTATTTTATCTGATTAACAATATATATTTAAAAAAAAAGCCTTGGAAAAACAAACGTTGATTAACTCGACTTTAGTATTATGATATACATGGTATATTTAGGCAGCAAGACATTATTTGAGCAAACGTTGTTGAACGACACGGGATTTTCGCGTTTATTAGTTTTTTTTTTAGTGATATTCTCGATGCGTCGAACAAGCTTTCTCATCTCTGGTGGTAGCCGGTATATTATGGCTTCGAGGGTTCTTTATTCGGCCATCACTCTTGCGCTTTCGACCGTCGCTGTCGTCATCAGGAGTAGGGTTTTTATTTTTAATGAGACTTGAGCTTTGAATACCGCTACTATTAAACGTATTCCATAATTAAAAATAATAAATTAATATACAAAAAATAAATAAATTAATATATAAAATAAAATGTAAAATAAATAAAATAAGTAAACAAAATTAATAAATACACAAATACAAAAATTAACAATAGACTCACCCACACACCATTTTCTTTTTATTTTCCTCCCCTCCTACCAAAAACCTTCAAGAAAATTATAAAAAATAACAACTCAGTCTCTTTAAAAATAACAAAAACACCTAATGCCGACCACGAAGATCGAAAGCGCTTGAGTGAATTATATAATATATATATATATATAAATTGCCGAAACAGTTTTTCATGGTAAACAACTGATGATCCCTTAAAATAGTGTTAGAAATAAACTAATATAATAACTGTAAAAAATAAATTGACTTACATGAGTGATTTTCCACTGGAAGACTTGGGACTATAAGTTTTTTTTTGTTTTTTTTTAATATAGTTTTAATGGTTGAGAAACTTCCGAGACTATATATATATATATAATTTATTTATCATATATTTTATTATTATTTCATGTATACACATATGATAATGAGATGCAATATATTATACATAGATTTTCAGTATTTACTTCAACAGTGCTCAATGCGTGGTTAGTAAGTTATGCAAATATATTTATAGCAATTAAGCTACTCAGAGGCGTCCTTGTTTTATCCCCGAAATAAATCTTCAAGCAATGGCGATGTCCGCGTTTCATCCCCGTAGGGAATCTTACGGCACTTAGCCTTAGGGATGAAACGCGGACGCCTGTGTAGCTTAATTGCCATACATATATTTTCATAACATATATATATATATTTTCTTTATTTTCCCGTGACAATTAGTTTTCCTTATTCATTTGTAATGCTATCTACGATGTGAGAATGATTTTATATCTTGGTTTTAGCATATCTGAAAACAATTATAATATATCGAAACGTTTTCTGGAAGAAAGCCTTTTTAAAAATAAAAAAAACACATTAGTTATATACGAGAGCTGACTATAGTTGTTCGCTTCCCTGGCACATAAATAGGGTTTATTTCTCATTTCTTTGTTTCTTGGTAGCCTTATTGATTAGAGCGCGCGGAATTGGAGTTAAATGCGACTCCTGTTCCAGGAGAGGGGGGGGGGATCAAATCGTGCAACTTTTTAAATGGATATCTATCTCTACACTGATTTCATAGGGAAATCAAGTGTTAGCCTTGATCTCTTTAGATAAACTAAATTAAAATGATCTGGTAAGGACGAAATATGTGCGTATGTAGATAATAATTACAAATATTTATTAAAATAATACATGAACAGATTAAGGTTTTATTTACTCCTTCCCAGGAGTTAGGCACAAGGCCAGTTTTACTTTACTCCCACAAGTAAGATGTGACCCAAGATCGGGTCGAGAAAGTGGGGTTTGAAAAGCCAGCGCTCGAGAGGTGAGCACTCTGGCCATTTAAAAATTGTCTGGGCAGCCCCGTCGGCATTCCCCGGTAGGGGCGCCTCAGACAGTAAGCAATAAACTTACTCCACCCCAAAGAGGGGAGGCAAAGCCTGGGAGGGTGGACCTCTTATAGTTAGATTCATAGACAACATTTAAAAGGATTAAGATAGATATGAACGGATATATATATATATATATATATAGATAGGAGTTGACTAAGAGAAATATTGCTTGGGATAGCGAGATACATATGTAAGGAGAGAGGACGACATACCTGTATATACTCGGCTTCTGTCCAGGTGAAGCGTTGGCGCCTGCGTTCGACGTTGCGCAACTGCGGAGTGACCAGCGGACCGGCTGTTGTTTCTTTCTTTCTTTATTTCGTATGTTACGGATTTATTTGCGTTCTTCTGTCTTTGAGGTCTCTGGTGCGTACTGCATGTAACGATGCTGTACCTCTCTCAACAGGTTCAAAATAGTTGCTATGATCGGGTATATAGTTCGTCCCAACAATTCACTTCTTTGCTTCTCGTGAAGTGGCCAGGTTCTCAAAGAAACGGGTTATGCACTGCTTGTTACAGCCAGGTCGGTGACGGAACAAGGCGTAATAATCACGCAAGGCGATAGCAAATCAAATTGCTAGAACTAAAAAAAA
>OY744547.1:22414594-22432094 GCA_963556195.1 Sepiola atlantica | reverse complement strand
ATTACTTTATATCAATCACTCAAAGACTTTGCTTCTTTTCATCGAACGTATCTGATCCCGTTTTGTAGCGAGTAATGTCGACCCAGTAGAACATGTCGTTATCTAGGAAATAAGCCGATAATACTAGCATATTTACTCATTGAAGAAAGTGTTTTTATTCAAATTTCATACGTACTACTGAATTTATTTTAACTCCAATACGTTCATCATGTCATAATTATAAAAAATATATACACTTTTATCGCCTATATACAATTTTATATCGCCTTTTCGAAAAATCTTAACAGTTATCTAATGTTCACATTTACCATATACATATATATATATATATATATATATATATATATATATATACTTCAGAGACTTACCATGGTTTAATTGAGATTTATATATTATGAGCGATGTTTCTCACAGAGTGGAAAGCATTGCTGTTTTCTGGGTAGGAATCTATCCATCTAACACTTATTGTTGGTTAGTTTTTGATCTTGAAGTAGTATTTTTACCTTGAAGTAGTATTTTTTACCTTGAAGTGGTATTTTTTACCTTGAAGTAGTATTTTTTACCTTGAAGTAGTATTTTTACCTTGAAGTAGTATTTTTAGCTTGAAGTAGTATTTTTACCTTGAAGTAGTATTTTTACCTTGAAGTATTATTTTTAGCTTGAAGTATTATTTTTAGCTTGAAGTATTATTTTTACCTTGAAGTAGTATTTTTACCTTGAAGTATTATTTTTAGCTTGAAGTAGTATTTTTACCTTGAAGTATTATTTTTAGCTTGAAGTAGTATTTTTACCTTGAAGTATTATTTTACCTTGAAGTAGTATTTTTACCTTGAAGTATTATTTTTACCTTGAAGTATTATTTTTACCTTGAAGTATTATTTTTACTTTGAAGTATTATTTTTAGCTTGAAGTAGATTTTTTAGCTCCTTACATCAAGTAACTTTATGTCTTGTTTGGAGCGATTTCCATGAAAAAAATCATATTTTTCCATCATGATTTTCAATCTTCTCATAATATTCGTCATCATTCAACTGGCAATCTATTCATCTTATTAAACCTTATCTTCGAGTAGCTTTTAGCCTTGATAACTGGTGATACACTACTAAATAAATTTAAAAAAAATGGAATATAGTATAAATTTTCAAATAATTTCAAACATTTTAACTTACTGCCCATCTGACAAACACATTAATCCATATCCTCGAGTGGCTTTTAAACCTCGATAAGCGATGACTCTTTAGTAAAAAATACAAGTCTGCCACAAGAAGTAAGCTCTGTTTACCGGGCTAGAAAACTTCTCACACCTGCCAGTGTCCTATATCTCTATAAAGCCACCATTTGCCGCCATTTTCCAATTCATGGAGTATTATTGCCACATATGGGCTGGTGCACCAACCTTTAGCCTCTGTCTCTCTTGAACAAGGTGCAAAAACGAGTTTCTAACCTAATATGTTCCGCACTGTCTACCAAGTTCCAGCCCCTGTCCCATCACTGCAATGTTGCAACCCTGTGCGTGTTTTACAATTACTTCAACAGAATGTGCTCCGAGGAACTTACTGTACCCCCTCAGCGTAAATACCCCTGATTAATAGCTTCTTTTCTCGGACCACTGGCCTTTGAAATTCCCTTGCTGCTTCCTGTTTCCCCATACGTACCAACATGCAGAAATTTAAAGGTAATGTGAACACACATCTTTCTGTCCAACTCTCCACTTAGGTTGCCCCCCCCCTAAATCTGGCCTATATCACAGTAAGCACTTACGCTTCGGTAGCAATATGCTTTGTTTGGGGCGAACGAAATAAAACAAATAAATAAAAATAAAATAAAAAAAATGATATTTTTGGCAATGTCTTCTTTTCGAATAATGACCTTTTTTAAATAAACATTTACTAGAATTAACCCGGTTTTACAAACCGTTTAAAAAACTCTGGACCCATAAGTATCGATGAAAAACTTATTGTTCGGCCTTTATTCATATATGTATGCCTTTATAATTCGATCAGGAATTCTCGGTAAAAAACACACACACACAATGCGAAACAATACAGCATTAATTCTTCTGTATAATAAATACTTTGGTGCTTCTGTGTCGTTGTGTACACATGAAATATTTACGTCTTTAATTAGGAGGGGATAATTCAAACCCTTTTAGTATATTATTACTGGTATTGAAGTTAATTCTGTTAATTACGTTTTTCTTGGTTTTTTATATATAGGGCTTCTAATATATAGAGTTTTTGTTTGTTAGTACTAAATTCTAAGATTTTGGTATTTTCTACTAAGAGTTTTCTGAATTCCGATCGGGAGGGGGGGGCAGGGATGCTCGTTAGTTAAGTGTTGGGCTATGGCGCTAGTATCAGACAATCGAAAGGATCTACCAAAGGATATCCAACATAAGTTGTCTGTTATATTTAACAATACTTGCCTTCAAGAGAAGATGCTGCCTATATATATATATATATATATATATATATATATATATATATATATATATATATATATATATATATATTTTCAAAGCGTAATTTTATTACCTGTAGTAGTATAACTGCGGTAATGGTCCTCTGAAGAGAAGAATTATCTTTGAAAACTCATGAGCTAAGGACTTAAGGATACTTTGCTTGAAATTTGAATTCTAATAAAATTTGATTGACACCTTATTTTATTACTTCATTTTATACTATAATATTAATGCTCTATCCAGTATATTGAGCTTCAGTTTTTATCCGGATGTTTCACTAATTATAAGATATTAGTTGACGCTTATATCTTTTGTTGGATTGGTTCACACACATATATATATATATATATATATATATATATATATATATATATATATATATATATATATATATATATACACAATAATAATCCAGGTAAAACATCCACACGATAGTAATCCAAAGAATTTAAACCGGGCTTATAAAAAGTGCTCAATATCAAATAGACCTTTTATATATGATTATTTTTATTTACATAGACATGTGCAAAATCTGCGACACTGGCATGTCGATGTTATCGATCAACAACTATTATAAACTGAAATCTCATCAGGCAGAGTTAAAATCCGATCTTAACCTTAGATCACATTTGAAAAGGTTAAGATCGGATTTTAACTCAGTTTATAATAGCTGTTGATCGATAACATCGACATGCCAGTGTCGCAGATTTTGTACATGTCTGTGTAAATAAAAATGATCATATATATATATATATATATATATATATATATATACATATATATATATATATAACACTATTTGGTCACCATTCGAGGATAAGGCGAATGAGATGCAATGATTGTCATCCGGAAGATGAGGAACAATCAATGGAATGAACTATGTTTGATTACTTATCGGGTGGTTTACGACGAGTATTTGTTGCCATTGGATTGGACGACGACCATGTTGTAATCTACATGGAAGCAGTCCTGCAGTAATATGTTCCACAGGCGGGAAGTTCTGGTTAAGAAGCTCTGCACATGAAAATCCATGTGACGCTCGGCACATAGAGGAAGAACAGAAAGTCTTTTTCCATTGTGGCAGGTTGACGAGTTCTTGCTGTGAATGTCGTACAAGGATCAACCAGTGATTGGCATTCAATCGAGGACATCTCAATGGAAATGACGACAGGGTGCAGAGAGACTAGCAGCATTCTGTGAAAAATGGTGCCAAAGGGGGAGACAAGAGAACATCCCTACTCTGTTTCGAAGTTGATTTTGTACTTTGTAAAGAGACGAAAAGGCAGTTGAGCAGCACCTCCCCAGATCTGACAGAAGTACCTCCAGATCTTATGACGTATCTGACTCTTATAGGTAGATGAATGTATCTGGAGTCCTTTTTGAAGCGATAGAATGATTCAACCATTTTTGTCCATTGACCTTAGCAACAGGCTGGATATAGCACGTCTTCCAATTTAGATTTGGAGTTAAAGTCAGTCCTAATAGCTGATCAAAACCCCGTCTTCTTCGGTGATAGATTCATTCATTTCGACTGGGACAAAACAGGGAAATTATACGGGTTTATTTTATCAGTAGCGACATCTATATGTCAGGCCTGGACTTATTGGGTTAAATGTATGTTTTAATTATTTAATTATATTTTTCTTCTAAAATAAGAAAAATTTGAAAAATATTTTGAAAATCATTGAAAAGAAATTACACACACACACATAGAAGAGCTTAACTGTGGTAGAGTCATCTGAAGAATTGTGTCGAGCATGAAACCGACGGTTATGACTAAATAAATCACACAATTTATTAAATTATGTAAAAGCTATTTATGCTTTAACTCTAAATACACAAATATATATATATATATATATATATATATATATATATATATATATATATATATATATATATATATCTCTTTTCACTAAGAAAATGGATTATTCAGTGAAGACCGGGATTAGGCCAATAAAAAAAAGCTCAATGATACTCGATTACAGGGTAAAGAGCATTTATATGTGATTTTTTGAAGGCTTGTCAAAGCATTCCATTCAGAAGACCAATCATAACCACAAAATACTTTTTCTTTCAAAAAATATTTATTTATCATATTTATTTAAATTAAAGAGTTTTTTCCTACACGTGTTTCACTACCAAGCAGGTACTTGCTTGGCAGATCATCAGGGAAATTAAGTATCTGGAACAAGGATTTCGACAACCGACAATACACAATGTGGCGTTGCCTTAATTGAGCCTTCAAAAAAGCACACACACACACACACACACACACACACATATATACATATACATATATATATATATACATATACATACATATATGTATATTATATATATACATACATATACATATATATACATGTACATATACACACCTATACGTATATATACATACATATATATATATACATACATATATATATTATATATACATATACATACATATACATATATATATATACATATACACGCACACACATATATATTCGGTCATTGCACAGGAAACTTCCATTCTAAATCTCGCATGTCTTTTGCGCACAGTATTTGTCCGACATCCCCTCCACTGGGACTTTTACCAGACCGCTGTTAGGTGGGTTGCGGTCTTAATACAGCTTAGTGCAAGACCTGTTCGCCATGTGTTGCCTAGAGTGTAGTCGCTGTTGATAAGCTGAACCAAATATTTAGGAAGATCCTATTAATTTCCTTAGATTTTCCCGCGCTCAACTCTATCAGTTGTCAATTATTCAGTATTTCTTGTATTCAGTCTTAAACATGAAATTCCTTAGCATATTATTATATAGACTAGCGGGAGCCGTGGAAGTACCAGAAGTTGCATCCTTCTTCTGTTGTGTACTTTTATTATTTGTTTGTTATGTCTCCTTGGGCATGCCCCCTTTAACTATCTTCTCAATTCAACTATTAAAAAAACAAACTGCTAGTACAGTATCGATATCCATATCAAATCCTGTCAAATATTTCATTTGACAACTATCAAAATGCCCCATCAATTTCTCCCTCCTACCACTTTTTCTGAATTTATCCAACCTCATCTTAAACTGATCCACGTTATTGCTGTTCTTCATCCGATCTGGCAACTTATTTCAAGACTTCTGTGAGCAAAAAAACTTAACTGGTTAACAGATCTAGTTTTTGAAAACTGGCTTGACAATAACTTTCCAGATCTAGGAGAAATACTAAATAAATGCCCACCATAGTTAGAAATGCCATTAATTATCTTGAAGGTCTCAATCATATCACCTCTCATTCTTCTCTCCAGCAAAGTAGTCAATCCCAATTTGTCTAATCTCTCCCTGTAACTGCACTCCTTTACTTTACTTATTAGTTTTGTCACCTTCTTTGTATACCTTCCAGTTTCAATATTACATTCCAATTTCCATGTCTTGCTGCAGTGTTTAAAAAAGTTTCCATTCTATGGAGGCCCGGCGCAAACAAAACCCCCGCACTAATCAATTTATATTGCCTTCTATTAATAGCAAACCCAATAACTGCATTAGTTTAATACTTCTGTACTAATTAATTAGTTTCATTAACTATTTCTTGTTTCAATTGCAAGTTAAAAAGTTGTATCTAGATCCAGCCATTGACTTATATAGTCATTTGCTCAACTCTATCGGTGGCCAATTACACAGTCTTCGTGGTGTTCAGTCTTATGTTTAATATGCAGGTATGATGTATTGAAAATTTAATTTGACAGGAGTAGGTGAACTTAGCATGGACTGGAAGAAAAAAAACATAACATGATAGATTGTTAAAAATAAAATAATCGTTGGATTAAGTCCGACCACCTGACCAAGAAAAACAAATATGGTGTATTAAAAAAATTGTTGATTAGGACCACCTATAAAATGTTAGCGGCAGAAGGAAACACCCTGTCGTCATGGGTGTGTGGCTACATTAACAGCCAAGTCCTACAGTAGGCGTTTGCAGAGGGGCCACACATTGTTATATAATAACAACCCGAAATTTATATCGTCGATTGGTTTGTGATTTGGGCCCGAGAAAAACACCTGTAGAATTCCTGTGTGTGCGTCTTCGTTCCTCATTCACTCGCACTCCTTCACTGCAACCGACAATAAAGATATATCATCATATTTTCATATATCAGTGTGTTGTCATTGTTTTTAGCAAAAATACTACACTTATATATAAAGTTCATTAACAATATTATTATGTAGACAATCTCACGGTACTTGTCCAACTCCTCCGGATTTTCACCAGATCCCTATTAGTTGAATTGCGGTCTTAATACCGCTTGGGGCCAGGCCTGTCCGCCATGTATGGCCCGGGGTGTAGTCGCTGCTGATAAATCTACCAGTCCGACCAGCCATTTTAAATTATCTCCCTTTCTATTAAGATATACGAGTTCTGTTCCTTTGTGATAAGTTCTTAGAGTGATCTCCCTTGCTTGTTGTTGTAGTTGGTTATTAACTGGGAAAACAAAGATGGCGGTTTGGACAAACGCCGAAATATTTGGGAAGATCTTATCAATTGACTTAGATAGTCCCACACTCAACTCTATCGGTGGTCAAGTACTCGGTTTTCCTGCTGTTCAGTCTTAAATATGAAATGTCTTAGCGTATTATTATATAGACTAGCGGAACCCGCGGAAGTTCCACAGTCGTATCCTTCATCTGTGGTGCATTTCTGCTGTGCTTAAAAATATTTCCATTCTATGAAAGTCTGACATGAACGAACACGCCACGCTAATCAATTTATATTGACTTCTATTAATAGCAAACCAAACAATTGCATTAGTTTAATACTTCGTTACTAATTAATTAGTTTTATTAACTATATCTTCTTTCAATTACAAGTTTAACACCTTTGATCTTGGCGACTTTAACACGTCACTCAATAAATTCCGGGCCTACCTAATAAAACAACAACCTTTCGGCAAAATCTGACTTTATTCATCAACATAGTCTCCTTCTAGGGTGATACACTGGTTCAACGCTTCTCTAAAAATTCGATTTTTTTGGTAAAACGATTTGATCTTTAGCCTAAAAGTATGCCCCAGTTTCCCATATCACTGTACGACCGTGTTTAAAGTGAGCATATCACCTCTTAATCGTTGCAGAGTCCAAATAACATCTGTGCTTGAACAGTATTTTTCCCCATCAGAAAGCAATTCTTTATCAACACACGAAATTCAGATTTTTTCATGTTTTCAAAATTTGTAACAGGAGCTTCACTTAAATAACTGTAATTTGTAACCTAATAAACCGAGTGAAATCAAATTATGACACTTACCATTTGAAGGTTTTTTACTTTATAAAAATCATACGGACTTTTATCAGTGGCGGCATCTATATGTCAGGCCCGGAACTAATTCAATGCTGTGTTAAATCTTTTCCCTTGACTTACCATGCAAATAACATTTTATAATAAATAAAATAAAACGACTTTTAATGAGCAAACGATTCATCAGAATAAACGGTAACATCTCCATTGGCATTATTGTTTTCCGCATTTAAAAGTTACCTAACCACATTTGTTGCGGCCGTCCCCGCGGTCATTGCCCGGGAACCGCCATCTGAGTCTTGCACGTCTTTTGCACGTAGTACTTGTTCGTACTAACGGATACAATTTCTTCTCATTTTGTCTGAGATCGGCATTGTTAGTTTACATATCACATAAATCCAGTCATAGACACACGTACAATCATATCTCGATTTTAATCTTCTTAAGGGGACATAAAGTGAGTGGTGCAAAACTGTTCGGTTCGGACGTGGTCGTGTCTGATCGAACTGGTAGACTAACGATATACTTCTTTCTGCTTCCTTCCTCAATGGCCCGTACTTGAAGCCGTACAAAGCAACACATTGTACTACAGCCCAATAGCTCTTGGATTTGAGTTGATCACTGACCAATGGAACACAGACGACACCAATGACAGTACACCATTTCAGCCATGGAACATTGATTTGAACGGTGATTTTCCGAAGTTACTGCAGCCCTGCTAAAATCAAATCAAAATATCCTGGAAGATATGTAGCATGGCCCCTGGCTTGGCTAGGGTTTTAACGAGCATATCATTGCTAGATTTTTGGGGGCATATATATTTGATGTTTTATATACCTTTATGTATATGTATATATATATATATATATATATATATATATATATATATATATATATAATTGAATAAGTTAATAACAAATTTTTTAATGGAACTTAAAACCGATAGTGATGTTGTTTTTCGCGGGCAGTACGGCCGTTAAACATATCTGCTCTATCCAGGATATTGAGCACTTCGGATTGATTAACTCATACTACTTATCAGATATAATACTGTATTATTACTGTTATAGCTCCCGAGCAACGCCATGTACTTTGTCTAGTATACAACATAATAATAAGAGACAGAGAAGTGATTTCTCTCGGGCACGATGACATACAACTGTCGAGATTCGCCACCGTTATTGTGTTATGTAGAATTACCTCCCCTTATCACGCACTCATTTACACATGAATAGACCAGATGGCGCTCGGGCTTAATTTTCTCTCGTCGACGTCAGACACCATAATGCGATAATAAAAAAACTGTGTATAGGCGATAAAAATGGTCTTACGTTATTGTTTTATCAAACACTATCTGGCTTTGCCGGCTCGCTATCGCTTTGAAATACTTGAAGCTAAAATGTTAAATACTAAACATTTCATTCATAAGTTTGTTGTAACAACGCATTTATTCATAGAAGTAGATATTAACATTTTTCAATTTCGATCTTTTAAATAAAACCACCAAGATATGAACAGAAAGAGGAAATCAATTCGCTCTATACTTTTTGTTTAATTTTACTTCAGTTGAAGTTCTCGGAAATCTAGGGGCCCCTTCCTGGGGCTTACGCTTGATCTTTATATGAGATACATAGATATTTGAATAGTCCATGAAGTTCTCCTTTACCTGTCAAACGTTGAGTTAATAAAGAAGTTAAGAACATTAATTTTCCTCTCCCCAATTTACCAGTTAACTATGTTATAGTATATCTTTCTTGTGGTATTTTGGTCTTGCCGGATTCCAGGAGAATAATTCATCTAGTCTGGTGGAGTATCCAGCTAAGTGATGTTACTTGAGGTAACATCACTTGGAGAAGGTGCACGTGCACCATCCCTCGTATGAGCCAATATATAGTCGTGGGATCTTATTTGTGCTTCCAGCACTGTTATTTTGAATATTTGGTCAAGGTTTAATTGTAGAAGGTAATTATTCTCATATCACGTTGTCCTGACAAACTCTTGTACAAATAGACCGAAGAGATTCGAGGATTGTGTCTGGTAGATAATTCAAACTCTGTGGGTGTGTGTGTGTGTGCGTGTGTGTGTGTCTTCTTTATTTTGACTTATTAAAAACAGTTTTCCAAATGTCGGTCGCATACGGGAGCAGTCAGAAACTCTTCCCCTATGGCGTCACTAACGTGAGAGAGAGAGGGAGGGGGGGTCAGTTATCACCCTTTCTCCTTTTAGAACTCTTATGCTTCGTATATCTTTCTCTCTCAGTTTAAATTACTTGCTCTGAAAATTAATCGTCAAATATTTTAAGAAAAGTTTAATAATTTATCCTTTTTGTATAAAATTACTTTTAATAAATCACTGTTAATATCGATGAAAATATTGCATATATATGGAACAAAAAGAACGATACAAGTACAAATGAATAACACCAACATGAATTAGTTATGAACTATTTAAAAAGTAGCTATGCAAATTAGGCATGGAAAGAGTTCGATATATGTACAGTATTTTAAAATAGTGTGATGTGTTATTAATTTAAATAGCACTAACCCGTTTTATGGTAATATAGAAGTGATAAATTAAAAAGACTTTCGCATTTATTCATTTAGATTATTTAATGAGGAACCATTTCGAGTAAAATAATCTTCTTTTTTTAAACATAGTTCACCCCAAACAAGGCAGGACGCCACTGTAGACGTAAGGGACTACTGAGAAAAAGAGGAAAGAAGGTTGGAGGGGGGGGGGGTCAACCTAAATTGGGATCTGCGCAGCGAGATGTCTGTTGACATTAGTTTTAAACTTCTGCATGTCTGTACTGTCGGGGAAACAGCGGGCAGGGAGCGAGTTCCAGAGGCCAGCAGCACGAGGAAATAAGCTATTTGAGTAGAAGGCTATTTGTTATTACGTATGTAATCGGAAGAAAAGCGCATTTAAGTTGTGTAAATATGCTACAAGAATGGACTGTAATGTTTAAAAAATGAAGTCTAATGAACCGGAAGTACTGCCCTTTGTAAAAACGGAGCGGAGTTAAACCGAAACGAAACAAGACTTTAATTTTTTCATTGTTTCTTTAAATAACACAAGTCATGAAATCAAATTTTTTAAATAAATTATTTTTATAATTCACTACAAGACTTTACTTCGTTTCAGTACTCATGGTTTACGATCCAGATTTTTGCATGTCTGATACCGCCATTTTCTGTTTTTGACGAAAAGATTATTAAAATGTCTTTTTACTCCTATTACTACGTAATAATACGTAGATTTTTGCTCCATAACATTCCTTATTTAATAATATTTTTTAAAAGTCACCATAAAACCATTTTTATTGCCGATATAAATGTTTTTATCGCATTACGTTGTCTGGCGTCAATCTGTGTCATTGCTCAATTATATATGTATACTATCAATAATATACTCGTCAAAACCCTAGCCAAGCCAAGAGCTATGCTAAAGATCTTCCAGAATATTTTGGTTAGATTTTCAGCAGCGACTGAAGTAATTTCGGAAAATTACGGTTCGAATTAGTGTTCCATAGCTGAAATGATGTACTGTCACCGATGTCGTTTCTGTTCAACTGATCAGTGATCAACTCAAATCCAAGAGCTATTGGGCTGTAGTATAATGTGTTGCTTTGTACGGCTTCAAGTACGGGCCATTGAGGAAGGAAGCAGAAAGAAGTATATCGTTAGTCTACCAGTTCGATCAGACACGACCACGTCCGAACCGAACAGTTTTGCACCACTCACTTTATGTCCCCTTAAGAAGATTAAAATCGAGATATGATACTAAACCTTATGTCTAGAATCCTTATTCCAATTTTGATCAAAATCCATTACATTTTTATTCTTGAATATGTCTTAAATTTAAGGCTTTAATTGTGTTAAGAAGAAATTCCAATTCAGACAATTTTGCTTCATTGGTGTCCAATGAATAGGGATCAAATTCAATGCAAGTCTGACATATTTTAAAACATGAGGTTGCGCCCCTTAAATTTGGGGAATATTTATTAATTGATGTCTAATATCTATCATAAAAATTTCAGAAGAATTGGAGGTATCGTATTTTTCACGAACAGCTTCCCCTCCCTTTTTACCCCATTTGCATGAACTAAATTAAAATAGATATAGCCCACATTACGACCCCTTACGCCATGCAGCTGTGTTCTAAAATTCATAATTATCGGTTATTTAGTTCAGAGTAAAGCTTTTACATAGAAATATATAAAAATATAAACATACATAAATTTATATATATATATATATATATATATATATATATATATATATATATATATATATATATATATATATATATATATATAGAGAGAGAGAGAGAATGGTAGTTTGCTTGAAGCATTGCTGTGAATAGTAGTATGTTTTTTATGGCAGTCATTTTGTTTTGTCAGATTCTCTGCACAGTCGGAGATTTCCTCTGGTATTAATTATTTTTGACAAAGGGAAGTTTCTTTTCCCGAAATATTAAATAAATGATTTTTATAATCATCCGGACATCACAAAAACAGCTAACACCACTCTTGCTGTTATGTAAGATTTTAAGAAAAAAATAAATAGTAAGTCACATTTCGTATTCGATTTATTATTTTTGTTCCTTCCAGCTTACATCTTACCCGGATTTGGCATTGCCCACAGCCTTTTAAAATACTAATATATATATATATATATATATATATATATATATATATATATATATATATAATACTTTTTTTAAAATAAACATAAAAACCATTACATTGTTATGTTTTTTTCCAAAAAAAAGTATAATACTATTATAACATAGACCCCACACGATCCTTCGTCGCGGGAATACCTGTAACACCGGTATTCCACTCGTGTCGTTAGCTCGGTACTCACACGTCTGTTCCTCGGCGCAGGAATCCTTCCTGACTGTGAACACCTTTTCTTTGGCTCGTGATGTCGTCTGTGGTGGCGTTGAATCTCCTCCGGGTCTGCTGAATGACGATTTCGTGATTCTGTGAAGGCAAGATTACTTAGCAGGACAACTCGACGATAGAATAACTCGACAAACGGCTAGGTTTTTTCGTAACAATAATTATTTAATAAAAATGAACGGTGGGTTTTTAACTTTAACCCAAAGTCTATTTTTCGATAATGGCTTCTTTACTAACTATCGTATCTCTCTGCGTGCGTGTGTGAATCTCTACGATTTCCCAGTGTTAAACAGCTGGACTTAATCTATGTCTGGAGAACCGTGTGTGTGTGAAACTCCCTTTACGATTGTTGGTATTAATTGAGACATTAATCTCTGTTGGAAAACGATGGTGGGGCCCGGGGCAACGGCTCCCTCGGGATCCGAGGGAATCACGACCAGCTCGTCCGGGATCTCGGTTCTAACTCCCTTGCGATCGCCTTCTCATCTCAAATAACAAAGACGAAAAGTGTATAACTCATACTCTCTCTCTCTTCTCGTTGTGTGGTACGCGCGATGCTGACTTACTCTCTTTCTTTCCCCCATCCCTTCTTCTGTGTCCCCACTCCTCTCCCGGAGTGGGGTGGTACGGGCAATTGTAATTCGTCGTTTTAGTTTCTCTTTAGATCTTATCTACACCAAAGAAAACCATTAGCCTCTCTTTCTCTATTGGACCCCCCACGAGTTGACATCCATCGTATCTAAAAGACCCATGACCAAATTGTTCAGCTGGTCAAACTCATCCATTGTATCTGGATAATTGCTACAGACAACCTACACGCTCTCTCCCGCCAGGCTGGCGCCGTTCTCCCTCTTCGCCAAAACAACCGATTTGGGCCGAACATATACTAGTGGTAACTCTACCTCATTTCTACGTAGGATCCAGCATCCTCGCTGAGATGCACACTGGTGCACCCTAAAAAGACAGATTGCGCCGGCTGAAATCACTGTTTCACACTATTACGAAACAATGGTTTAAAAAAATATGTCTACACACCCTTTCTAATTCAAACTGGCGTATCCGCGCTTACAGAGATAACGTGCTTTTCTGACCCAAAAGTCCATCACATCGGACGATGAAGAAAAAAAAGAAAAAAAAAAAGAAAAAATAGAAAAACACTGCTTTGACAAGGTGGATTTTATTTCTCGAAAGTTCAGATTAAAATAAATTTTATTTATTTTAACACTACACATTGTTATGTTTTTTTCAAAAAAAATACTATTACGAAACAATGGTTTAAAAATATGTCTACACACCCTTTCTAATATATATATATATATATATATATATATATATATATATATATATATATATATATATATACGATGTATTTCTATGTAATTATTTTTATAGGTGATTGCAGTGTTAGATGTTATTAGCTAACTTATTATTTCAATTGCTTCACTTCCTAAGTGATTAAGATGCAGAAACTGCACTACTAGTCACCCTCAACTTATAGGACGTATATATATATATATATATATATATATATATATATATATATATATATATATATATATATATATATATATATATATATATATATTTATTTATATAAAGATAAAGATAGAAGAAATAAGAGTGATAAACATGTTGGAATGTCCAAATTTATTTCAAATTTCGATTGTTTAATGCAAGGTGTATTATGTAATAAACTAGTGTTTATTATTCTTTCCTTAAGCCAAGGCTTTTCAAAGATCGAAATATTATTATCAGAGGAGAAATACAGACAGATAAGTTGGCTGTAGAAAAAGCCAAAGTTCAAATATTTGAAAAATCTTTACAAAAATCTCCTCAACGGACACTTTTTCAACGGACAATTACCATCTGGACAAACCACATATCCTTTTTACACGTATTTTTTTCACCCCATTTTTAATATTTTTAATATTTTTCAAATATTTGAACTTTGGTTTTTTCTACAGCCAACTTATCTATCTGTATTTCTCCTCTGATGATAAGATTTCGATCTTTGAAAAGCCTTGGCTTAAGGAAAGAATAATAAACACTGGTTTATTACAGAATACACCTTGCATTGAACAATCGAAATTTGAAATGACTTTAGACATTCGAACATTTTTTTTTTTACCGTTTAATTGATTCAACTGCAGGTGCATATCTTGTTGTCAACACGATTTTACATTATGACAATTGATCGTCTGTCGCTTTTTTAAGTTGCAGGTGTTTCCTGTTATGGTACAGTGTTTCTTATCAGAACTGACCTTCGTGTCATCCGACAGTTACATCTTCCTGTGCTGGTGTTTTCTGTGAGTTTTTTATTTTATTTTCAACTCACTTTTTGGTCATCCGACAATTATCTTATCAACTGACAATCGCCAGATGCATCTGTTTTATCAACAAACTTCGTACACTGACTTCGGATATGTAACACACACACACACGCACGCACGCACGCACGCACGCACGCACGCACACAAACATATATATATATATATATATATATATATATATATATATATATATATGAGGAATAAAAGAAACAATGTTTCAGACGAAATGTAAAAATATAAATGGAATAAAGTATAAGCTAATCAACAACTAGCAAAAATAAACTCAAAAACACATTGAAAATTCTACCAAAATATTTCGATTGTTAAAATACAATCATCATCAATCGGTTGCAGAACTTTAATTAATAACAGAAAAGTTTTTCAAATTTATACAAAGAACGCAATTTGGATAAAAAAATAGTCACGTGTAATAAACAGTAGAAAGGGAGAAAGAAAGAAAGAAATGTTAAAAAAGTAAAAGAAGAAGAGGAAGAAGAAGAAAAGGAAAGAAAGAAAAAAATCGGCAGTTTATAAACGCCGATTGGAAACGCTGTAAGTTAATACAGTCGGGAAGAAAGATTAGTAGTAATTTATATGACAACAAGGAATTACACAAAAAAGAGGAGGAGAAATGGAACCAGTTGAGTGTTGCGCAGTGATCCAGTTTTTGTATTTGAAAAAACACACACTAGAGGAGACTTTTGATGAAATGAAAGAAACTTATGGTGATGATGTCCCATCATATGAACTTGTAAAACGCTGGCATCGTGAATTCAAACTTGGTCGAAAGTCTGTGAAAACAGCTCCCAGCCCTAGTCGTCCCTCTTCTGCCATTGATGAGGCATCTGTCCGTCAAGTTGAGGCTGCCATTTTGGAAAATTCATGACCATTTTCATATGCAGAAGGTGTCTGCCAGATGGATTCCCAGGTTGCTCACACCTTTCCAGAAGCAAGAACGCGTCGAGTGCTCGAGGATGAATTTTGAGATGTGCGAAGAAGATGAGTCAAAGTTTTTCAAAAGACTGATAACACAGGATGAAACTTGGGTCCATCACTATAATCCAGAGACCAACGCCCAGTCAATGCAGTGGAAGCACTTGGACTCACCACCTCCAAAGAAGGCAAGGGTGCAGCCCTTCGCTGGCACGGCCATGCTCACAGTCTTCTGGGACCAGGACGGAGTAGTGATGACAGATTTCCTGGCAACGGGTACCACAATTGCAGGAGCCTATTATGCCTCACTTTTGATGAAATTAATAGAAGCTATCAAAATCAAGACGAGGGTCAAGATCAGCAAAGGTATCCTCCTCCTGCAGGACAACGCTCCGGTCCACAACTCACATGTCGCCAGATCAGAAGCACGGGCGTGTGGCTATGAAATCCCCCCCCATCCCCCTTACTCTCCTGATCTTGCACTCTCTGAATTTCATCTCTTCCCAGCCATGAAGTTATTTTTGAAAGGAAAGCGTTTCCCAGATGATACAGCCTTGAGTTCTGAAGTTACGACATGGTTGGAGGACTAACCGTGGATGTTCTACAAAAACGGTGTCCAGAGCTGCATCAAACGATGGGAGAAATGCATAACTCTGGGTGGTTCCTATGTAGAGAAATAATAATAACTGTGCCAAGTTTCATTTATCTACTGCTATGGGAAATGGGCCAGGGGCATTACTTATTGAACGCTCCTCGCGTGTATATATATATAATCAAGGAGAACACCTCTCTGTCTGTGCATGTCTGTCCCTAAAAACGAAGACATACTAGGAAGTGTACTTTCAATATAATTGTATTCACATGCACAATTTGCATGTGAACATAATGGAAGTATTTTTGCGTCTCTGGCTACCCCTTAAATATTCTAATGACAATTTTAAAACATGTTACATAATGTAAAGTATCTATTTGTTTGCGTTACTTTAAGAGTATTAACATATATCTGCATAGCTCGGTGAGTAAGATATCTAGCTGACAGCATCAAGGTTGCTGTTAAAGTAAACTCTCCCTACCATGATGTTGCATATGATGCTATCCCACATTCTAACCTGGGCAACACTGGGTACTCTGCTAGTCTATATATATATATATATATATATATATATATATATATATATATAAATAAATCTATAAATCAATAAATAGAATAAATGTATATAAATTTAGTTCTAGGAGTATTATACCCTTGGAATACTCTTAAATTAACTTAATAAAAAAAAAAAAAATGTATTAAGATATTTACACTTTATGTATGTATATGTGTGTATGTATTTAAACATTTTTTTAATCCCTAATCCCCCCCCTCCCCAACGTTTCTTCTTATTCCCTCCCCTTTCCCCGTTCCAACGATTCCTTCCTACCCCTTGGCATTGATCCATTCCACAATTAAAATTCCTTCTCAAATTTCAAATCTCATTTCTAAATATAGTTTTCCTTAAGTTATCCCCCTTTGATGGCACCTATTATAATATGGCCCACACTTAAATTTAGATTTAGAATTGAATAAAGAAAAAGAGAAAAAAATTAATTAATAAATCATAC
>OY744547.1:22407094-22409594 GCA_963556195.1 Sepiola atlantica | reverse complement strand
CAGACTGTATGTGGATGACTATATATATATATATATATATATATATATATATATATATATATATAATTAACTTGTTACAAATATCCAGGGGGTATGAATCCGAAGGAAGTTGAAACCGGGTTTATGAGAGTGCTCAATGAAAATTATATATATATATATATATATATATATATATATATATATGTGTGTGTTTGTGTGTATTAAAACGTTGTCGTGGTAAAGTTGCATAGATCGTTAAAAAGTTTTTCAAAAGAAAAAAATGGAAGGAATATGCCAGTGAATCATTTACTTACAAAGAGAACCTAAAAAATATTTTTTTGCAAATGCAGACGCTAATTTGAAATCGATTTTTAGACGCTGATACGCATTTGCAGGTGGAAAGAAATGGTTAACATTGTGTCTGCTTTGCGGAACGTTAATGATTGGCCCTACAAACTATTCATTTTTGAAAATCAGACTTCCATCGTTACGAATGACCAAACGAACCTATAATTCCTATAATTCCAATAATTATTTGTCCCCTCTGAACGCTATTCCTCTCTAACAATAATCCCTATAAGCATTTATGGCAAAAGTGTATTGTAGTATTATTTACCTTCTCTTCAGGAGGTTAGGCACAAGGCCAGTTTTATCTTACTCCCACAAGGTAAGATGTGACCCAAGGTCGGGTCGGGAAAGTGGGATTTCAAAAGCCAGCGCCCGAGAAGGTGAGCACTCTGGCCATTAAAAATTGCCTGGGCAGCCCCGTCGGCATTACCCGGTACGGGCGCCGTAGGCAGTAAGCAATAAACTTACTCCTCCCCAAAGAGGGGAGGCAAAGCCTGGGAGGGTGGGCCTCCTAGAACTGCACAGGCAAAAGTGTATTATAGTTCACAACGCAAAAATGGTGAAAAAGAAAAAAACAAACATACAACAAAAAACTTTTACCAAACGTAAGATAATTTGATTTTCCATCGATCTATATAGATTTTTAATTTTAAAACTTTTTTAAGTGTTTTTAATTTTAAAATTTGTATCTTAGCTTTTTGTATCGGAGGTTTGTAAAATATAGGTTTAATATGGCCGATGGGAATTTCTTAATTTGTTATCTTTTATGTCGGCGGTTTCACAACTGAAAAATCGAAA
This sequence comes from Sepiola atlantica, assembly GCA_963556195.1. NCBI lineage: Eukaryota > Metazoa > Mollusca > Cephalopoda > Sepiida > Sepiolidae > Sepiola > Sepiola atlantica. Next base: position 22,408,469 of record OY744547.1, on the reverse strand, counting down.
ATAAAAAATACAACTAATAACTGTCACCAAACGTATTAAAATTTAATTTTTGACCAATCCGTATATATTTTTTTTAACTTACTAAAACTGTTTTAAAGTTTGTCTTTATTTCAAAATTAGCTGCGATGTACCGAAACATTTTGCCTAACGTTGTCGTCCATTTTGTTTTTACAATCCTTCGACGCTACGAAATAAATTCTGAAATTGGAAACACTTAAAAAACTTTTCAAAACTGAAAAGCTATGCAAGATTAAACTTTCTTGCGTTTGGTAAAAGTTATTTGTTGTAAATTCTTTTTTATCCCTTTTTGCGTTTCTTTTTTACTATAATGAACTTTTGTTGTATTTATTTATCAAAGTCCTATTTTTATAGTTACTGTTGTCCCAAATTTAAGCCGAGATTACTCGTAAAATCTTACTATCTGTAAATATATATCCGGCCCGCCATATTAATGTCTGCCCGACGAATAAGAGAACGGGTAACGAAAACGTGTTTCGATAATGATACGTTTTCTTTCTTTCTTTATTCCTTTCTATTTTTAGACCAATTTATACGTTTTTTCTTTACTTTTTTCTTTTTTAAACTTACTTTCCAGTTTGAGACGTTTTCTTTCTTTCTTTTTTCTTTCTTTCTTTCCTTATTCCTTTCTAGTTTTAGACACATTTATACGTTTTTTTCTTTACTTTTTTCTTTTTTAAACTTACTTTCCAGTTTGAGACGTTTTCTTTCTTTCTTTCTTTCTTTTTTCTTTCTTTCTTTCTTTTCTTCTTTATTCCTTTCTATTTTTCGACCAATTTATACGTTTTTTCTTTACTTTTTTCTTTTTTAAACTTACTTTCCAGTTTGAGACGTTTTCTTTCTTTCTCTCTTTTTTTTTTCTTTCTTTCTTTCTTTATTCCTTTCTAGTTTTAGACCAATTTATACGTTTTTTTCTTTACTTTTTTCTTTTTTAAACTTACTTTCCAGTTTGAGACGTTTTCTTTCTTTATTTCTTTTTTCTTTCTATTTTTAGAAAAATTTATACGTTTTTTTTCTTTACTTTTTTCTTTTTAAAACTTACTTTCCAGTTTGAGACGTTTTCTTTCTTTCTTTTTTTCTTTCTTTTCTTTTTTTCTTTCTTTCTTTCTTTTCTTCTTTATTCCTTTCTATTTTTAGACCAATTTATACGTTTTTTTCTTTACTTTTTTCTTTTTTAAACTTACTTTCCAGTTTTAGACGTTTTCTTTCTTTCTTTTTTTCTTTCATTCTTTCTTTCTTTATTCCTTTCTATTTTTAGACCAATTTATACGTTGTTTTCTTTACTTTTTTCTTTTTTAAACTTACTTTCCAGTTTAAGACGTTTTCTTTCTTTCTTTCTTTCTTTTTTCTTTCTTTC
>OY744547.1:22334594-22399594 GCA_963556195.1 Sepiola atlantica | reverse complement strand
TGCACTTTATTATTTTTTGCCAATAAATTTTATTTCATTTGATGTTAGGAGCTAAGAAAATACTACTTCAAGGTCAAAAACTAGCCAACGATAAGTGTTAGGGGATAGATTCCGACCCAGAAAACAGCAATTCTTCCCCCTTTGTCAGAAACATCGCTCATGGAATGTGAGGACTAAAAGACAAAATAAGGGAACGAAGAAAACGGTGCATGTTCAGTGCTTCGGCCAAACGGAAAAATTATTTCTTTATGAAAACAATATTATGCACTTACTCAGTGGTATTTTATTGTTCAATGTTGAAAAAAGTAGGAAAAATTATCCGCTAGAACTTTAATTACAAGTATTTTCCCATTTTACGTATTATAGCAATCGCTTCGATGAGTGTGCCTCCATCTTGTTTCGTTGGACACAATTCAAGGGCATTTCGCGTTATTATCTGCTCTTGAATTGTGTCCAACGAAACAAGATGGAGGCATACTCATCGAAGCGATTGCTATAATACGTAAAATGGGAAAATACTTGTAATTAAAGTTCTAGCGGATAATTTTTCCTACTTTTTTCAACATTCAACAATAAAATACCACCGAGTAAGTACATGATATTGTTTTCATAAATAAATAATTTGTTTTCATAAATAAATAAGTTTTCCGTATGGCCGAAGCACTGAACATGCACCAACAAAACCTCTTATAAGAATTTGTGAATGCGATGTTTAAATTAAGTGTGACAGACCGACAAAATGCTATTTCAAATTTAAGCATAGTAGACCCACGAAAATGTTATTTCAAATTTAAGCATGATAGACCCACGAAAATGTTATTTCAAATTTAAGCATGATAGACCCACGAAAATGTTATTTCAAATTTAAGTATGATAGACCCACGAAAATGTTATTTCAAATTTAAGCATGATAAACCCACGAAAATTCTATTTCAAATTTAAGCATGATAGACCCACGAAAATGTTATTTCAAATTTAAGCATGATAGACCCACGAAAATGTTATTTCAAATTTAAGCATGATAGACCCACGAAAATGCTATTTCAAATTTAAGCATGATAGACCCACGAAAATGCTATTTCAAATTTAAGCATAGTAGACCCACGAAAATGCTGTTTAACATTTAAGCATGATAGACCCACGAAAATGTTATTCCAAATTAAAGCATGATAGACTCACGAAAATGCTATTTCAAATTTAAGCATGATTGACCCACGAAAATGCTGTTTAACATTTAAGCATGATAGACTCACGAAAATGTTATTCCAAATTAAAGCATGATAGACTCACGAAAATGCTATTTCAAATTTAAGCATGATAGACCCACGAAAATGTTATTCTAAATTTAAGCATGATAGACCCACGAAAATGCGATTTCAAATTTAAACATGACAGACCCACGAAAATGCTATTTCAAATTTAAGCATGATAGACCCACGAAAATATTATTTCAAATTTAAGCATGATAGACCCACGAAAATGCTATTCCAAATTTAAGCATGATAGACCCACGAAAATGCTATTCCAAATATAAGCATGATAGACCCACGAAAATGTTATTCGAAATTTAGGCGTGATAGACCGACGAAAATGCTATTCCAAATTTAAACATGATAGACCCACGAAAATGTCATTTTAAATTTAAGCATGATAGACCCACGAAAATGCTATTCCAAATTTAAGTATGATAGACCCACGAAAATGCTATTCCAAATTAAAGCATGATAAACCCACGAAAATGCTATTCCAAATTCAAGCATGATAGACCCACGAAAATGTTATTTCAAATTTAAGCATGATAGACCCACGAAAATGCTATTTCAAATTTAAGCATGATAGACCCACGAAAATGTTATTTCAAATTTAAGCATGATAGACCCACGAAAATATTATTTCAAATTTAAGCATGATAGACCCACGAAAAAGCTATTCCAAATATAAGCATGATAGACCCACGAAAAAGCTATTCCAAATATAAGCATGATAGACCCACGAAAATGATATTCGAAATTTAGGCGTGATAGACCCACGAAAATGCTATTTCAAATTTAAGCATGATAGACCCACGAAAATGCTATTTCAAATTTAAGCATAGTAGACCCACGAAAATGCTGTTTAACATTTAAGCATGATAGACCCACGAAAATGTTATTCCAAATTAAAGCATGATAGACTCACGAAAATGCTATTTCAAATTTAAGCATGATTGACCCACGAAAATGCTGTTTAACATTTAAGCATGATAGACTCACGAAAATGTTATTCCAAATTAAAGCATGATAGACTCACGAAAATGCTATTTCAAATTTAAGCATGATAGACCCACGAAAATGTTATTCTAAATTTAAGCATGATAGACCCACGAAAATGCGATTTCAAATTTAAACATGACAGACCCACGAAAATGCTATTTCAAATTTAAGCATGATAGACCCACGAAAATATTATTTCAAATTTAAGCATGATAGACCCACGAAAATGCTATTCCAAATTTAAGCATGATAGACCCACGAAAATGCTATTCCAAATATAAGCATGATAGACCCACGAAAATGTTATTCGAAATTTAGGCGTGATAGACCGACGAAAATGCTATTCCAAATTTAAACATGATAGACCCACGAAAATGTCATTTTAAATTTAAGCATGATAGACCCACGAAAATGCTATTCCAAATTTAAGTATGATAGACCCACGAAAATGCTATTCCAAATTAAAGCATGATAAACCCACGAAAATGCTATTCCAAATTCAAGCATGATAGACCCACGAAAATGTTATTTCAAATTTAAGCATGATAGACCCACGAAAATGCTATTTCAAATTTAAGCATGATAGACCCACGAAAATGTTATTTCAAATTTAAGCATGATAGACCCACGAAAATATTATTTCAAATTTAAGCATGATAGACCCACGAAAAAGCTATTCCAAATATAAGCATGATAGACCCACGAAAAAGCTATTCCAAATATAAGCATGATAGACCCACGAAAATGATATTCGAAATTTAGGCGTGATAGACCCACGAAAATGCTATTCCAAATTCAAGCATGATAGACGCACGAAAATGTTATTCGAAATTTAGGCATGATAGACCCACGAAAATGCTATTCCAAATTTAAGCATGATAGACCCACGAAAATGCTATTCCAAATTTAATCATAAAAATCCTATTTCAAACTTTAGTGTTACAGACCGACCGACATAGCCTATTTTAGAGATGATTGGACGCGTCTTAAAGAAGATGCGCTTACTACATCTGCACGTTTGATGATGCCAATGGTTTGTTAAATTGAAGTGTGACAGATAGATTGACCGACCGATGGACAATTTCTCTCCAAAATATTCGGTGAAGTATTTAAATGGTCTGAAAAAAGGTTGGTTGGTTGGTTATTAACGAGGCTTGGGGTTAGTCTGACACGGTCAAGGTGACATAAGGAAAGAACATTTTGTTTATTGAAAAATAAATTACGTGGGGAAGACGCAGTTTTGTCGAGAATGTTAGAAGGCTGGAGTTGCGCCATGCGACTGTAAATTACGATCACCTGTTAGTGGCAGACATTTTGAATTTGTTTGAAATTTCCATTTTCATTTCTCTCTCACGGGTTCATTCTTGCTAAATAAATAAATCAATAAATAATATTTATTTATAAATATTATATATATATATATATATATATATATAAATAAAATATTTGTTGTTGTTTATTATCTATGTACGTATACGTTTCGTCTCTTTTCAATCAGGACTCATTAGCATAGAGATATGACTATTCACTACCGGTCGTACGATTCGAAACCCTGGAGTACAAGTATTTTTCAACTTACATCCAACGTCGTTAACCGCGCGCCCAATATTTGAATAGCCGATAAACAATGATAATTTAACACATATAAAAGCGGCTTGATGTCGAGGCACTCTACATATATATATATATATATATATATATATATATATATATATATATATATATATATATATATATATATATATATATAAAGAAGGAAAGATGAAACTAAAAAAGTACATAAAATTACATGAAATTAATACAAATTTTATTACATCGAAAGTTAAGATGCAAGGAGTTAAATTAATCATTAAACCATGGTTTTTCAAAGATAAAACTCTTCTCGTCAGAGGATAAAATTCGGCCATTTATTTCTTTATCCCCAACCGTTCTATTTGTTATTCTTCAATTTTTCAAGGTAATACTTATTTATGATAAATACCACATTACCGAATTTTATCCTCTGACGAGAAGAGTGTTATCTTTGAAAAACCATGCTTTAAGGATTAATGTAACTCCTTGCATCTGAACTTTCGGTGTAATAAAATTGTATAAATTTTATGTAATTTTATGCGATTTTTTATCTTCATCTTTCCTTCTTTAAAATTAATTGCTCTACTCAACGTATTGAGCTTTACTTTATCGCGATAGATCACTTTACGATACTTCACTTATTGTTAATTCTGTTATCATTAGTATATATATATATATATATATATATAGTAGGATAATACTTTAAAGATATAAATAATATCTTTAACCAGTAGACTATCAGGATAAAAACAAAGCTTAATATAGTGTATAGAGCAATATTATTAATTGAATGACATAATAAAATGAGAAATTAATGAGATTTTATTAAAGTTCAAAAATAAGGAGTGATACTACGTCCTTAACTCATGAGTTTTCAAAGAAAATCTTTTTATTACCTGCAGTGATGTCATTGCGGTAATAGTCCTCTGAGGAGAAGACTTCCTTTGAAAACTCATGAGTTTAGGACGCAGTATCACTCCTTGCTTTTGGACATTAATAAAATCTGGTTGATTTCTCATTTTATTATGTCATTCAATGAATATATATATATATATATATATATATATATATATATATATATATATATATATATATATATATATATATATTATATATATATATTAGAAGTTGCTCCTTCCTTTTGAAAGCGTCGGGTAATATGGAAAATAAATATTGTTTTGAAGTCCAAACAACGCATATATTCTTTTTAAATAAATATTTATTTATTTAAGTTCAACTAAGTTTCGACTGTAAAAAGTCATCTTCAGGAAATAGTAGCATTTTGTTGTTCTTTTCTTTTCGTGACATAATATCACTAGAAAATCCGTATGGTCTTGTAACGATGATTTTTTTCCCCAAATGTCTTCGTCATGAGGAAGCACGGGTGCACGTAAATGTATCAGAAGTTGGTCCGCCTTTTTGAAAGCGTTGAGTAATATATATATATATATATATATATATATATATATATATATATATATATATATATATATATATATATATATATATATTGGTTTTAAATATGATGAACGGAGTCATAGCAAGTCGAGGTACTACCACAAGAAAAAAAAAGAGAGGAAATATTAAACACCACACGGGGCTGTACTGCATAAAAACAACGAGATAGAACCAATAAAACGAAGTTTCAAATAAACGGGACATTTGGGTGGAGAAAAGAAAATGTTGGCATACAATTTCGCAAGTTTTCGATCAATATATTTGGAAATTAGACCCTCTGGGAAACCATTTTTAGTAAGAATATCAGTTATCTTTCTAAGTTCAGCCGCGAGTTGACTGGCAGTGCAAATCATCAATGCGTGGTGAACAAGTGTTTTGATCAAACTGATCTTTCTACTCATGGGAACAAATGAATCCCAACTGATATACAGGCCCGTAAACGTCGGTTTCCTATATATAGTTGCAGTGAATTTGTTCCCAGTCCTTTCCACTAAAACGTCCAGAAATGGTAAAGAGCCATTCTGCTCCTCTTCCATGGTGAACTGTAGTGCTGGGTGGAGTGTATTCAATTTCAGGAAAAAGTCACTTGCCTCGTTACGGGACTCAAAAATGGTAAAAGTGTCGGCCACATAACGCTAATAACGAAAGGGTCTGGTAACCCGAGAAAATATCAAGGATTCCTGAAAGCCTAGGAAAATATTCGCTAAGATAGCACCCAAAGGACTGCCCATCGCCACCCCATCAATCTACTGATACATTATATTGTTAAAACTGAAGCTGACCGACTTAATGGCCAGCCCCGTGTCGGGAATTAGCTTCCTGCACTGACGATTGCGTAAGCATGAAACATCGATGTCTGTAGATAATAAATTAATAATATATATATATATATATATATATATATAATAAATATTTGTTATTGTTTATTATCCATGTACGTGTACGTTTCGTCCTTTTTAATAATCGGGACTCATCAGCATAGAGATATGACTATTCACTACCGGTCCTGCGATTCGAAACCCCGGATTACAAGTATTTTGCAACTCAAATCCGACGCCTCAACCACACGGCCAATTTTAAATAGCGAATAAACGGTGATAATTTTAACACATTATTGGCGGCTTAACGTCTAGAGTGTTTTACTTCTTTTAATGGAAGGAACGATGCATTTAAAGCTAGTGACGTCATGCTGTGTTAATACTACACTTACTACTTTTTCGAGGAGCGACAAATAATAATAAATATTTGTTATTGTTTATTATTCGTCCTTTTTAATAATCGGGACTCATCAGCATAGAGATATGACTATTCACTACCGGCCATGCGATTCGAAACCGCGGATTACGAGTATTTTGCAACTCAAATCCGACGCCTCAACCACACGGCCAATTTTAAATAGCGAATAAACGGTGATAATTTTAACACATTATTGGCGGCTTAACGTCTAGAGTGTTTTACTTCTTTTAATGTATGTATATATATATATATATATATATATATATATATATATATATATATATATATATATATATATATATATATATATATATATATATATATATTAGGCAGCATCTTCTCTTGAAGGCAAGTGTTGTTAAATATAACAGACAAGTTATGTCTTGATATCATTTGGTAGACCCTTTACATTGTCCAAATCAGAATCTTAGTTTCGTACTTATTAAATAATTCCCGCCCAAACCATCTATAATACAAACACATGGTCTGTACCTGATTATCCTCATTCCCCTGAAGATGGACCCGGATGGGTCTGAATATACTTGGGACGCAAATAGAAGACTATGGCAGATTCATCAGTCAATCACCCCCCCCCCCCGAAATGATAATTCTGATTCAGACAATGGAAAGGATCAACCAAAGAATATCCAGACATAAGTTGTCTGTTATATATATATATATATATATATATATATATATATATATATATATACAATATCCTTATATAAATGTTTATTATTATTACCCATAGACACCAGTGTTTCATGCTTATGCAATCTTCAGTGTGGGAGATGCTTCTATTTATCTTCCTCCCACAAGGTAAGATGTGACACAAGGTCGGGAAAGTGGGAAAGAACCAGCGCTCGAGAATTTGAGCACTCTGGCTGTTTAAAAATTGCCTGGGCAGCCCCGTCGGCATTCCCCGGTAGGGCCGCCTCAGGCAGTAAGCAATAAATTTACTCCTCCCCAAAGAGGGGAGGTAAAGCCTGGGAGGGTGGACCTCCTAGAACTGCACAGGACAGACCCATAGACCGGAGTAAATCAAGCCCCGAAGGTCAAGACAATACCAGTCTATGGAGTGCAGTATCCATCGGAACAGATACTACACTTTGATCTTGGCCAAAAGGCCAAGAACAAGAGTACTGGAATTTAAGTAGCAATAAACTTCCCAAAGATTCCAGTACTCACCGTGCTATTTCAGCAGAGGTCTGGGTGGTGCTCTTCCTCTGTGCGGTTTTTCCCCATTGATCGTCTACGACCATTTGGTGTGGTACCAACCGAAGCAGGTGTCATCGCGTTTTTTTTTGGAGGGAGTTGTCACATTATTGGATTTCTGGGAGTCGATTATTATTATTATTATTATTATTATAGATTCTAAGATACGAACACCATGTGATAAAGAAAGATAACCCAAAAGTCAAATATTTAGGGGGTCTATTATCATACGTAGTGTAAGCCCTGACAGATAAAATTATGCTCCACCAGTGTTCGCACTAATATTCATATAAAATCATTGAATTGCGTCAATAATGTAATTTTTCATGCATAAATTATTATTATCATTTCTGATGACCTAAAGAGAAAGAAACACCTACTGTTGACTTTTTATTTAAAGTGGAAGATTTCTTTCTGAATTAATTTCAGACAGCGGGGGGGGGGGGGGGTCTGACTTGCTATTTGCTTTCTTGCTCCCTCTCACCACATAGAAATGGTTTCGTCTGGAGACACGTTATTTACTCGCTAACTTATGTGCGATGGGACTGGTATATCAGATTTATTTATATAAAAATATACAAACAAATACACATATATAATAATAGTGGAGGAGAAGAAGAAGAAGAAGAAGAAGAAGAAGAATAATAATAATAATAATAATAATAATAATAATAATAATAATAATAATCATAATAATCATAATAATAATAATAATAATAATAATAATAATAATCATCATCATCATCATCATCATCATCTTCTTCTTCTTCTTCTTCTTCTTCTTCTTCTTCTTCTTCTTCTTCTTCTTCTTCTTGTAGGTTAACAAACTCTTCTAAATCACTCCCCTCCCCAGCCCGAAAAAAAATGAGATTCTATCTTTTTAGACGATTACATGTGAAGACCCTGAAAAACTTTGTGGAAAAAAACCCAACAAAAAACAAAAACAAAAAAACAATTATTTTAGAATTTAAGTGGGGCATCAGTTTCGCATATAAATTTAGCGTAATATGATCTCCCATTTTTGGGCCATTCTAGCATTTTAGGGTATGCCACTTTTTTTTTTATCTGTGCGTTTCTTTTTTTTGGGAGGGGGTCGGGTAGGGGTTTCTATTGTTTTGATGATTACGTGTAGTTTTACAACCTTGCCACTCGGACTTATGGTTAGTGGTAACAAGATTTGGATGCCCTAAAAAGTTAGAATGGCCCAGAAAAGGGGGATCATTTTACGTTAAATTTATACACGAAACTGCCCCCCCCCCCCCCTCACTAAATTCGAAAATAATTGTTGTATTTTTCTTCTTTACGCCAAGTTTCACACGTAATCGCCTAAAAGGTAGAAACTCATTTTTAGGAGTGGGAGGAGTATGATTTAGCTAAACGTGTTCATCTACAAATTTACCAATATATCTATTGCTGTTGTTGAAAATTATTAACATCTTTTTGGTGCTTGTCCAGTGCAACGGCCGTACGAAAAAAATATTTATTTATGAAAACAATATGATGTACTTAATCAGTGGAATTTTATTGTTAAATGTTGAAAAAAGTAGGGACAATTATCCACTAGAACTTTAATTACAAGTATTTTTCTATTTTCCGTATCGTAGCAGTCACTTCGATGAGTATGCCTCCATCTTGTTTCGTTGGACACTATTCAAGGGCAGATAATTTGCAAGGGCAGATAATCCGCATTTTTTAAAAAACAAAAAAAACAACTACATAGATTAAAAAAAACAGTTAGAATTTAATTAGGTTTATTTTTATTTACTTTCATTTTAAATGTACTCATTAGAATAAATTATATTTTTTGAATGTAGTAAGACCGCCCTCCCGATTATTACCTCCCCTTTTTAAAAGAGGGTGGGCGATTCCTCCCGGGTATTACATTATCCTTGGGGGGGGGGGGGGGGGTAGAGGACAATGCAGTAAGCCGACCTCCCGGGAATTACTCCCCCCTTTTTTTTTTAAAGCGGGTTGGGGATTCCTCCCAGGTATTACATATTCATTTGGGGGGAGGGAATAATGTAGTAAAACCGCCCTCCCGAGGATTACCTCCCTTTTTTAAGAGGATTGAGGATTCCTCCCAGGTATTACATATTCCTTTGGGGGAGGGGATAATGTAGTAAGACCCCCCCCCCCGGGAATTACCTCCATTTTTTAAAGAGGGTTGGGGATTCCTCCCAGGTATTACATATTCCTTTGGGGGAGGGGATAATGTAGTAAGACCCCCCCCCCGGGAATTACCTCCATTTTTTAAAGAGGGTTGGGGATTCCTCCCAGGTATTACATATTCCTTTGGAGGGGAAGGGGATAATGTAGTAAGACCGCCCTCCCGGGAATTACCCTCCCTTTTTAAGAGGGTGGGGGATCCTCCCAGGTATTACATATTCCTTTGGTGGAGAGGATAATGTAGTGTCAGTTATCATGATATAATCTTCCAAGACATTACTTCTTTTTTTTGGTGGGAGGAGGGAGGGGGTGTAGTGTAGCATCTGTTTTGGCGCCATGATACCATACTCCCAGGCATTACTTTTTTCTTTTATTAGGGGATCCTCCAAGTTAATACCTTCTAATTTTTGAAGGAGGGAGTGTAGTATAAGTTGTCATGATACCATCCTACCAGGCATTATCTCTTCCTTTGGGGGAAGTGCAGTATATGTGTGTTCGTTAATCATGATACGATACTCCCAGGCATTACCAACTCCTTTTCTTTTTGTTTGGTTGGGGGCAGTGTTCGTTCGTCATGATTACATTCTCTAGGGGTAAGTGTAGTATATGTTCGTTCACCATGATACTATCCTCCAAGGCTAACAAAAATGTTCGACCACTGGGACCATATATTTGCAGGTACATAAATAATAATAATTAAAAAATGACTATTTGTCATACAAATTTATGGGAAGTAACACTTATACTTTCTAAAGAGTTACCTCCCTTATAATAATATAATTGAAACAAGGGAGGCCACTTTCAATATTGATTTTATTTTTCAGCATTTTATTTTATTTTTTCAAATGACGTCTGTGTTGACAAACGAGCGAGTTGCAGGCAGTGAAAAAGTTTCTCTTTCAAAAAGTTTTATTTTGAAACATTTTTCAAATTGTAACATTGTCCGCTCCTTAAGTGTGTGTAAGGGAGATAACTTCTCTCGATTTTACGCCTGTATTTTGTAACAAATATTTTTGAACAATATTAAACCGGCAACACTTTTCCCGGCTGCCAGCGCCAAATGGCTCAAGTGACTCAATCGCAGTCATTTAAAAATGAAGAGTAGTCTTCAATATTAAAGATAAGTATATAATTGTCCCCCCCTCATCGAATACATTTTTTTTCGGTTTATTTTTATTTTTCTACTTTTCCACCCGCCGCCAGCGGCCGTCACCACCAAATGGCTCAAGTGACTCAATCGCAGTCATTTAAAAATAAAAAATAGTCTTCAATATTAAAAATAAGCATATAATTGTCATTTTATTGTTTCCCCTCCTGAATACAATTTTGTTTAGTATCTTTAATGTTATACTTAATCTTTTGCACTTTAAGGACAGTGCTGATATAATAACGTGGGCATCTTTTACGAGACTCAGCAGAGTAAAAACGCTAAAAAACAAATATACAACAAATAAAAGTAACTGTAAGCTGTAAAAGTTAGTTTCAAACTTGCATGTGCTATTTGTTTGTATTTTAAACCCGTTTGAAGTGCTATTTATTAGAAATTTAAGTTCGACAGACGTCAGCGAAGAAAACAAAATGGCCGCTCTACGTAATAATATAGAGCGACTGGCCGCCATTAATCTTTGAGAAAGTAGATGTTTTAAAAAACAAGAATTTTTTTTTAACATCTAATAAAAAGCCATTTATTCTACGTAAAAATACAAACAAATTACATAGGTAAGTAGAAAAATGTCTATTCTAGACATAAGTCAACTTTACTTGTTGCAAATTTATGTTTTTAAACTCTTTCTCGTTCTTTTTTTGGACCCCGTTCGCGCCTCTGTTGAGCGTCGTAACATATACCCAATAACGTTATTATTTAGAAACCCATTATAAATTAAAAAAACAAACAATATTTCAAACACACACACACACACACACACACACACACACACACACATATATATATATGTGTGTATGAAATATTGTTGTTTTATTATTTATAATGGGTGTTTTTTAAAAAATTTATAATAGGTTTCTAAATAATAACGTTATTATTTCAGCACGGCCCTTAAAGTGCAAAAGATTAAGTATAACATAAAAGATACTAAAAAAAATTGTATTCGGGTGGAAGGGGGGGGAGACAATTATGTGCTTATCTTTAATATTGAAGACTATTCTTTATTTTTAAATGACTGCGATTGAGTCACTTGAGCCATTTGGCGCTGGGGGCCGGGGAAAGTGCTACCCATATTAAACCTTTTATTTACAAAAAAAAAAAAAAGGAATAGTTTTTGAGATTGCAACAATATTAAATTTTTTATTTGAAAAAGGCCTTTTGGCTAAGATCAAAGTGTAGTATCTGTTCCGATGGATGCTACATCCCTTAGACCGGTACCGTCTTTGTTACATTAGGACTCACGCTAACTGTGACCATGCCCCTAACACCCACTTTGACCTTGACGCTAACCCTAATCCTAACCCTAACGACGGTGTCAAAGTTAGCTCGGGTCCTAATGTAATAAAGCACCGTCTTGGACTTTGGGCCTTGATTCCGCCGGTCTTAGAGGTTGTCCTGTGCAGTTTTAGGAGGTCCACACTCCCAGGCTTTACCTTCTCATCCTTTGAGAAGATGTTAGTTTATTGCTTATCGCTTGGGGCCACACTACTGGGCAATGACGATGGGGCTGCACAGGCATTTTTTTGTAGGCCAGAGTGCTCATCCTCTAGCGCGCTGGCTTTTCAATCCCACTTTCTGAGTTTGTGTCACATCTTACGGCTGTGGAAAGGAGATTAAAAAACAAGACAAAAAAATAGAAATTAATTTTTATTTAAAAAATACAACAAAAAAAAGAAACTATATTAAAATATGTTGTATAAACGCGGATCCTTGCTTATTAAGATGTTGACTTAGAGAAAATGCTTAGATCCATGCTTACATTTAAATTCATTCATTCAAACTCCTCGGCCTAACCTTCACAGGTAAAATGAATTGAAACAAATACATTGAAGACATTGCCAAGGCTGCCACAAAAAAGGTTGGCTCCCTCTACCGTGCTAGTAAACTCCTCACACCTGACATTATCCTGTATCTCTACAAAGCTACCATCCGCCCATGCATGGAGTATTGTTGCCACATCTGGGCTGGTGCATCATCTGCTAGTCTCTCCCTCCTTGACAAGGTCCAAAAAAGAATCGCCAACCTAATAGGTCCCTCACTGTCAACCAAGCTCCAGTCCATGTCCCATCGCCGCAATGTAACATCCTTGTGCTTGTTTTACAAATACTTCAATGGATTATGCTCCGATGAATTGGCTACTCTGGTGCCCCCTCGACGTAAATTCACTAAACCAAATCGACAATCAACTAATTCTCATTCATTCACTGTGGAGGTCCCCATATGCCGGAGAGTATTCTACTCAAATAGCTTCTTTCCTCATGCTGCTGGCCTCTGATACTCCCTCCCTGCCCTCTGTTTCCCCGACAGTACTGAGATGCAGAAATTTATCAAACTAATGTAAACAGACATCTCGCTGCACAGACCCCAATTTAGGTTGACCCCCCCCCCCCAACCTTCTCCCATTTTCTTTTTTCTCAGTGGCCCCTTACGTCTACAGTGGCGGCCTGCCTTGTTTGGGGTGAACTATGTTAAAAGAAAAAGAAAAAAAAAATTGGGGCATTTATAACGACAGCTAACAGAAAGAAAAAGGGGTGAAAAAAAACAACAACAAATAGTCAACAAATAAATGTTACCAAAGGCAAGATAAGTTACTCTTCTACTAACCTGGATAAGTTTATTTGCGTTTTGATTGATTTTAAAGAGTTTTTTTTAGTTCAAAACAAACCTGGTGTCCACCTGTTCAGTTAGAACGGAAAACAAAATGGCTTTTTTTCACTTTCTATCAAGTCCATCTTTATAACTTCCTCCTATGTTTTCCTTGGCCTTTCCCTGTCAACTGACCCTGCTACCTTAACTGTTCTACATTAACTAACCTAAGAACTCGCATCCAATCTTTCAACGTGTCCATAACATCGAAGCCTCCTATTCTGCGCACATCTCCTTATACTGTTCAGATTAAATCTCCCTTTGAGTTCATCAAGAGTTGCGTTACACATACATCGTATCATTCTCATATCATTTCTCTCCATGCAACGCATGTCCTCAACTCTTACTGGCCAGGTTTCACTTTCATACATCATCACACTGTGCACACATGTCCAAGGCAACGGTTGAATCTTTAGAAAATGACCCCCATTTTGTATTAAAATGGGGTCATAAATGGATGGTGACATTTAATGCCATTAAGACAAAGCTCCTATTGGAGAGTAGAAAGTGACTAACTTGGGTTTACTCTCGTTTCCTTTATTTTGTCCGTTAGTCCTCACGTTCTATGGGCAATGTTTCTGACAAAGGGGGAAAAATTGCTGTGTTTAACTGTCAATCTATCCATCTCATTAACTTTTATACTCATGTGAAAATAAAATAAAACAAAGAAATCAGTTGATGCGGTTCCCAGGCAGATTGAGCAGCTGGTGGTGGTTGCTGTTGGGCTGAGGTATGGTTCTGTTCAGTCCTAGGAGGTTCAACCTTCCCAGGCTTTACCTCCTCTCTGAGACGGGGTTCATTCATTCATTTCGTATAAATCATATGATTCTATTATTGGAATTGGTTCCGCCGATATTTTTCTAGTTAGAATTCTTTCTAGAAAGTCACCCGGTACTTACGGGAGGGACCACATGAAGGTTGCCAACATCCCAAGGGAAAGTGTTTCTGTAGAACGAACTGGATTCGAACTTGGCACACCCAGGTCGTCAGTCGACTTAGCCACCGTCACCTCTCTGAAAAGGGGGCAGTAGTTTATTACTAACCATCTGAGGCACCCCTACCGGGGAATGCCGATTGGGACTGCTCAGGCAATTTTGTAGGCCAGAGTATTTATTTACCTCCTCCCCAGGAGGTTAGGCACAAGGCCAGTTTTATCTTACTCCCACAAGTAAGATGTGGCCCAAGGTCGGGTCGGGAAAGTGGGGTTTGAAAAGCCAGCGCCCGAGATAGTGAGCACTCTGGCCATTAAAAATTGCCTGGGCAGCCCCGTCGGCATTCCCCGGTAGGGGCGCCTCAGGTAGTAAGCAATAAACTTACTCCTCCCTAAAGAGGGGAGGCAAAGCCTGGGAGGGTGGACCTCCTAGAACTGCACAGGACCGACCCCCCCCAATAGACCGGCGTAAATCCAGACCCAAAGGCCCGGACAATACCAGTTTATTAGACGGGGTAAAAACCCGCCTAGTACGCTTGCTTTTTAAAACGCCATCTGACCTTGTGTAAATAAATATACATTTTCTTATCATTTTTATTTTTTGTAAGAATTACATTTCAATAATAAATGTTCAGTATTTAATAATACATGGTTACTTTCCAATCACCATATAAATTTCGAAAAGAATAAGTGATGCACACGTGATAATAAAGTCACTACTTTTCTGAACGGCAAAGACGTAGTTAATAACGTTATATATACGGGCAAAAATGACATTTCCGATTTAGGAAATCCAAAACCAAGGGAGATAACTCTTAACAAAAATGTAAGAGTTAATTCCCCTAATTTTCTATGACATTTATAAATAACGCCTTTTCTAGATTTGGGCCATCAAATCAATAATACCAGCTCAACTTTTAATATGTACTAGGCCACCATTGGCCAGTTTTTGTTATATGCATTCTTAACTTTGACATTTGCTGATAATCATGTTTTTACAAGGATTACAAAATCAAAGGATTTCACGAAGTCAGAATACATAGTGATATCATGATAGACCCCCTCTCTCTTAGCCTTTCATCTCTTCATTTTCTATCGCTTCACCCTCTCTCTCTCTCTTCCACTGCTTCTCTTTCTCCTTTCTAACTCTCTTTTAATTATTTACATCATTCCATTCAACACACAACTTCTCTTTATTTATTTATGTTATTTACTCTTTCCTATCAATATCTAACACATTCGTCTATAGATGAAGTGTACACAGAAGAGAAAGAAAGAGAAAAAGTGGGAGAGCGCGCGCGCGCGCGAGAGAGAGAGAGAGAGGGGGGGGGGGGAGATAGGGAGAGAGAGAGAAAGAGAAAGGGGATATTTAATGATATATATAACAAATACTAACCCAACGAGTATATACCTAAAATCGCACATAATCTATATACTACTAAAACTCTGTCGATCTTGTTTATTATTTTGTATATTTGTTACCGTGCGCACTGGATGACGTCATAAGTTGATGGCTTAAAGAAAGAAAAATAAACATGTTTTTATCGAGTACACCTTGCATTGAACAATCGAAGATGAAATAGATTTGTCACCAGCACATCTTTATCTCTCTTCCTTAATTTATCTAATATATATATATATATATATATATATATATATATATATATATATATATATATATATATATATATCAGACGTTAAGCCGCCGATAAAGTGTCGAATTTATTTATCTACCTCCCACAAGGTAAGATGTGACACAAGGTCGGGAAAGTGGGATTAGATAAGCCAGAGCTCGAGAGGTGAGCACTCTGGCCATTTAAAAATTGCCTGGGCAGCCCCGTCGGCATTCCCCGGTAGAGGCGCCTCAGACAGTAAGCAATAAACTTACTCCTCTCCAAAGAGGGGAGGCAAAGCCTGGGAGGGTGTACTCCTAGAACGGCACAGGACCGGCAACCCCCAATAGACCGGCGTAAATCCAGATCCAAAGGCCCGAACAATACCAGTCTATTAGGTGGGGTAAAACCTGTGTCGAAATTATAACAGTTTATTCGCTATTTAAAATTGGCCGTGTGGTTAGGCGTCGGATTTAAGTTGCAAAATACTCGTAATCCGGGGGTTCGAATCGCATGACTGGTGGTGAATAGTCATATCTCTATGCCGATTATTAAGGACGAAACGTATACGTACATAGATAATAAACAATAACAAATATTTATTATTATTTGTCGCTCTTCGAAAAAGTAGAGCACTGTAAGTGTAGTATTAACACAGCATGACGTCACTAGCTTTAAATGCATCGTTCCTTTCGTTAAAAAAAAGTAGAACGATCTCAAACGTTAAATCGCCGATAAAGTGTTAAAATTATCAGTTTATTGGCTATCTAAAATTGGCCGTGTGGTTAAGGTGTCGGATTTGAGTTGCAAAATACTCGTAATCCGGGGGTTCGAATCGCATGTCCGATAGTGAATAGTCATATCTCTATGCTGGTGAGTCCCGATTATTAAGGACGAAACGTATACGTACATAGATAATAAACAATAACATATATATATATATATATATATATATATTGGACAATTCCAAACTTTTTCTTGATTCCGATACAATTACCGATTCTGTTCTAAATTCCCGATTCTGATACAATTACCGATTCCGATTCTTAAATACTTAATTATAGATTTGTTGCTTATTTTTAAATTTTCGAATTCCTGTAAACATCTGTGTAATGTCTATATATATTTTGGCAAATGTAAAAAATACACTTAGAGGGGGGGGTATATTACACGAGTAGGTCTTTCTAAATATGTTTCTCAAACGTTTACCTTGTAATTGATTGAAAATAGTGCGATTTGCATTAGTTCGTTTTTAGTCGACAAAATGCTATTTGAACTTTTTCATAACTAATTCAAAATAGTCGACTATTTGTATACAACATAAGAAGACGCCGTAGGAACAGAATAGTTAACAAAGCCCCCTACCCATGTTAAGAATTAGTTTCTAAATAATAAGGTTATTATTTAGAAAGCCATTCTTAACATGATAAGGGCGAGGGTGCATTGTTCATATTTTTATCCTAATTATACAATTTGGTCGATTATTGCTACTGTACATATAACAGATTGATTGTTTTGCTGTAAAAAGAAAAAACAAGGTACATATACTACTACTACTACTACTACTACTACTACTACAACTACTACTACACTACTATTACTACTACTACTACTACTATTACTACTACTACTACTACTATTACTACTACTACTACTACTATTACTACTACTACTATTACTACTACTACTAATTATTGTAATAATAATAGTTATACTACTAGTAATAAATAATAGCAAATTTATATACACACTCAGCTAAATCCCCCCCCCCCGAAATAAATAAGATTCTACTTTTTTTATGTAATTACGTGTGAACATCTGTAAAAACTTAGCTGAAAGAAAAGAAAACAATTAATTTAGAATTTAGAGTGGGAGAGCAGTTTTATATATCCATTTAACGTAAAATGTTTATCATTTCCGGACCATTCTAACGTTTTAGGGATGTTCACTAATGTTTTACCACTAACCCTAAGTACGACTGGCAAGGTGGTAAAACTATACATAATTCTTTAAAAAAAGTACCCCCCCCCACCAAAAAAAAAATAAATAAACGCACAGAATTTATCTTCCAGAGCAAAATGAAATTTTTTGGTTAAATGCTCTAAACCGCTAGAATGTCTCGGATATAGGAGGTCATTTTACGTTAAATTCATATGTGAGACTGATCCCCACTCTAAATTTTTCATAATTGCTTTTTTTTTCTACCCGCGAAGTTTTTCAGGATGTTCACACGTAATCGCCTAAAAGAGTAGAATCTCATTTTTGTTTGGCGGGGTAATTTAGCTGTTAATGTACAACAATAATAATACTTATAAGTTCCTATATACTAAAAAAATCTATTTAATTTCTACAAAGATACATTAAAATATAAATTGAAATATAAAACAAAAATTAATAAAAAAACATGTTATTAATTAATTAATTTTTAATTCATAAAACTTATTTTAATGGTCTTTAAAATAGTTTTAAAAAATACAGTTACATTTTAATGTTTAAAAATTTTCATTTTTCATGTGTCTTGTCAGTGAAAGAGAAATGTAACAACTAAACTGCCAAATGAAATATAAATAATAGTAGGAGGAATAGAAAACGAAAAATTATTTGGTATACACCCCCGTTCAACCTACTAGTTAAATCTAAGATCGGACATATGTTTCTTAACTTATTAAATAAACATACAATTTTCAGTTGTTCATGTGTCTTGTCAGTGAAAGAGAAAAGTAACAACTAAACTGCCAAATGGTTTCGATAATATTAATAACCAAACATAATTTTTATTATTAGTCTTTGATTTTATTGCCTTCTATCTCCATCCCAACCCACCTTTCATGAATTTAGAAATGTTTTTTTACAACCAGTATACAGACATGGAAAATCAAAATCAAAGAAGAACTGACGCCAAAGTGGGTTCTTGCACAGAGGCGTGAAAATCTTTACATTCATGAATACCTAATTCAACTCAACACCAACCCTTTGAAAACGTCTAAAGTTTTGTTTCACACTTTTTGGCCACCTCTTGTAAGATTTGCCAATGCTGGTTGGGGGACCGGACAAAAACCCGTGATATAATAATAAAAAAAAACAGACCAACAGTATAAAATTAATGATTTAAACACATTTTTTTATATTTTACTTTTAAATTAATTATTAATGATGTTTGACAGTATTTTTCTTGACAAAAATGATTTATTTTATGTTTGAACATTTTTTAGAAGCTTGTAAATCAACTGCATTCTTGTAAAGGGTTCCTAGCGAATTTCTGCAGACTTTCATTATTATATTTTAAAGAGTACCTAGCGAATTTCTGCAGACTTTCATTATTATATTTTAAAGGGTACCTAGCGAATTTCTACAGACTTTCATTATTATATTGTAAAGGGTACCTAGCAAATTTCTGCAGACTTTCATTATTATATTTTAAAGGGTACCTAGCGAATTTCTGCAGACTTTCATTATTATATTGTAAAGGGTACCTAGCGAATTTCTGCAGACTTTCATTATTATATTTTAAAGGGTACCTAGCGAATTTCTGCAGACTTTCATTATTATATTTTAAAGTTTACCTAGCTAATTTCTGCAGACTTTTATTATTATATTTTAAAGGGTACCTAGCAAATTTCTACAGACTTTCATTATTATATTTTAAAGGGTACCTAGCGAATTTCTGCAGACTTTCATTATAATATTTTAAAGGGTACCTAGAGAATTTGTGCAGATTTTCTTTATTATATTGTAAAGGGTACCTAACGAATTTCTGCAAACTTTCATTATTATATTTTAAAGAGTACCTAGCGAATTTCAGCAGATTTTCATTATTATATTTTAAAGGGTACCTAGCGAATTTCAACAGACTTTCATTATTATATTGTAAAGGGTACCTAACGATTTTCTGCAGACTTTCATTATTATATTTTAAAGGGTACCTAACGAATTTCTGCAGATTTTCATTATTATATTGTAAAGGGTACCTAACGAATTTCTGCAGACTTTCATTATTATATTTTAAAGGGTACCTAGCGAATTTCTGCAGACTTTCATTATTATATTGTAAAGGGTACCTAGCGAATTTCTACAGACTTTCATTATTACATTGTAAAGGGTACCTAGCGAATTTCTGCAGACTTTTATTATTATATTTTTTTACGCAAGTAAAATAAATGTACATCGTATTTTGATTTTATTATGATCTATGGATTTTTAGTTTTACGAATCGGTTCATAACAATGAATATTTATGATTAATACAAGCAATGGAAAATTAAGTTCCAAAAATATTAAAAGAATCGATTTGGAATCGGAAATAAGGCTTAAGACTTCTTAAGATTAAAATTTGAGATATTTTCTATAATCAAAATATATAATGGATTTTAGTCAAAATTAGAATAAGGATTCTAGACTTTAGTTTTAGTAACATTATATCTTAATTTCAGTCCTCGTACAGGGACAAAAAGTGGTACAAGTCTGTTCTGAGAATTAATGTTACCCATCATGGGACGGGTATTCTTCTAGTGTGTATATATATATATATATATATATATATATATATATATATATATATATATATATAAATATTTTTTATTGTTTATTTATCTATGGACGTATACGTTTCGTCTCTTTTCAATCAAGACTCATCAGCATAGAAGTATGACTATTCACTACCGGTCACACGATTCGAAACCCTGGATTACAAGTATTTTTCAACCCCAATCTAACGTCGCTAACCGATAGGCCGATTCTGAACAATTAAAAAAAAATTCTACATAGGAGGTAAATAAAAATAATCATATATATATATATATATATATATATATATATATATATATACCACCCACACAATCTTAAGAAATAAAAAAAAATTAAAAATGAAATAAACCAAAAAAGTTTGTAGTATCATAAATTTAAGATATAAGTGTTAAGAAACCAACAAAATAATCTAAATTATAATTATCAGTCTAACTAGTAGACGATACTCATCAGAAATAAGTTAATATATATATTATAAATAAAATAAAGTTATTACTAGTCAATATTTAAAAAAAAACAAATGGGTTAGTCTTACCAAATTAGTAGTTATCAAACATTAGTCTAAGTATATAATCCATTTCATATAGATATCCTTACAGAATAAATCATTTATAGTGGTGTGTAACTCATAAGACTTATACAATCCAACATAAGTAAATATAAAGACCGGGAAATACATAGACACAGCAACAATCTCGAACCACTCACACAATCCTAAGACATAAAAGAAAAATTACAAAGGAAATGAACCAAAAATAGCAGAGATGATTGTGATTTGTAGATAAAATTGAAATTTGTTATCAAAATGTAAGAAATAAATGTCAAAAACTGAGACAAAACAAAAGCAGAAAAAAACGTAAGATCTGAATGGATTAAGCAAAACGCAAAATTACAATATCCAATAAAAGAAAGAAAGAATAAAAAAAAATGGAAATGAGAATATAAAAATAGAAATTGAAGTAGAAACATTAATAACAAAAAAAAATAATGTTCTGCTACAATTGGACAGACTTATATAATACTAGCTGCCCCTTCCCGGCGTTGCCCGGGGCAAAAGTGTAACTTCTATCTTTATACCTCTCTCTATTCGTCCATCTATCTTTCTCTCTCCCCCCTCCCCGATACTCCTCTCCTTATCCCCAAACCCCTCTGCCCATTTCTCTCTAGCTGGACACACACATACACCTTATTTATCTACTTCCCACAAAGTAGAATGTGACACAAGGTCGGAAAGTGGGAATTGCGCACTCTAGAGGAAGAGTAATTGGTGCCTTTAAAAATTGCCTTAGCAATTAGCAATTAGCTAACCCCTTCTCAAAGGGTGAGAAGGCAAAGCCTGGGAGGGTGTACCTCCTAGAATTGCACAGGACAGTTCCATAGACCGGCGTAAATCAAGTCCCGAAGGCCAAGACAATACCAGTGTATGGGGTTTCACAAAAGTAAAACACACATACACACACATACACACAAACAACTCTCATGTATATAGATTCCTCGAGGAAGGGAAGTAACTCCTTGATAAAAATCAGAGTTACTTCCCTTTAGTAAATTAAATGGCTGAATAAAATGTCTGAACCCCCCCTCTAACGAAACCTGGCTCAGTTGACCCTCAAAGAATGAATATATTTTAAATTTTTTTAGAAATCATCGACCCAAGACAATGCCGATCAATAAAACACCAACTGTTTTGTAGTTTTGACTTTTAGCTGAACACCCCCCCCACACAACTGCCCTTCATATAAAAGACTAGCTGTGTTGTATAGCCCCTCTCTGATTGGCCCGCGGCAGTTCTCATTTTATATACTCGTCCCGGAACGGACCGTGGCAGTTCTCGTTTTATCACTCGTCATTTTTTTAACACCAAAAATCATATAGTTGGCATACCTTTAAATTTCTCCCTCGCCGCGTAGAGGGTGCGTCGTCCAGTGGTTGTCTTCTTTCTTCTCTTCTGTACTATCGTGAACATCGCCGCTACAACAAACACTTAATGACCGACTCAATCGACAAACAATCCTTTACACTTTCAATTCTTTTTATTACAGGCGTTAGTTATCTATCGGCTTGGAGATATTCAGCAACGTCCAGAGAGAGAGAGAGAGAGAGAGAGAGAGAGAGAGAGAGAGAGCAAATCACTGCTTTTGTAATTACTTATCAATTAAGTCTTAACCATTCGTGGAGGGGGGAAAGAGATCTTTCGCCTGTATTTTCTTAGGAAAATAATTCTCCTATGTATATTGCAGACTACATCATAAAAATCACGTCTGATAGGTTCGCCTCCAAAACCCAGACTGACTAAAACTCTGCTTCCCACGCAAAGGCCCGTGACGTCACATAGCCTCTATCGCAGGTGCACATTGACCCTTGATCCGAAGTCTCGTCACGCGGTGACCCTGTCACGTCTGTGAGCTCCGACTGTGAGAACAGCCCTTATTCTGCACTCGACTGCACGGATCCACTCGTACTAATTCTGCGCAAGTCAAACCAACGATTTCCAACAGATACGTCCATTCCCATAGGGCCATTATCCAACAGCTGGCCCTTCACGGATTTGCCCAGGAGTCTTTTGGTTGACCAATCTTTTTAAAAATAAGGTTCAAGTGTACTATGAACCCGTTGTGATACTTCACCTTTTTCGCCCTAATTAATTGAATACATCATGGCCGCTAGCGATTAAAACATTGAATCTAAGTTTCTATTTTAACTAGTTAATGTGTTATTTAATTATTAACTTCATGAATAATTAGAATAATATGTGTCTAGCAATATGCTACAATTATTTTTTCTTTTTTCTTCTTTTTTTGGGGTGTGTGGTTAGGGTGTGGTTTCGGCTGCACACCTTCTAAATGGTAAAGTTTACAAAAAGAATAATGTTGCCTAGAATATGTATCCCATAATTCATACTGATATATTCATACATATTATTAATGCTCACACACGCACACCGCCCGTCAAGTTAACATTTTATTACGTAATATAACTCACAATTTGATGTAGAGCCATTTTTTCTCTATTAAAATGTATTACTTAATATAACTCACAATTTGATGTAGAGCAATTTTTTTCTCTATTAAAATGTATTACTTTATATAACTCACAATTTGATGTAGAGCGATTTTTCTCTATTAAAATGTATTACTTAATATAACTCACAATTTGATGTAGAGCGATTTTTTCTCTATTAAAATGTATTACTTAATATAACTCACAATTTGATGTAGAGCAATTTTTTTCTCTATTAAAATGTATTACTTAGTATAACTCGCAATTTGATGTAGAGCAATTTTTTCTTTATTATTTTTTGTATCTCATTTAATTACGATATGCAACAAAACAGAGAATAAAGAAACAACATTGGAATTGAGAATATAAAAATAGAAATTGCAGTCAAAACATTAAAAAGAACAACTAGTGTCCTGCTATAGTTGAATCGTTTTATATAATACTAACTGTCCCTACCCGGTGTTGCCCGGGAGTCTTTTGGTTCTGCTATTCATTTAAGGTCACTTTTCCATTTAACTTTATTATTAAATGATTTTTTAAATTTTTTATTTTTTTATTTTGGACTTCATTCTGATCCTTTCATAGTTCGGATCTCGGAGTTTGCCATCTGGACTCTGTGGATTACAACTCAATGTTTACCTTATCTCTGCTTTTGCTATCCGATTCCTTGGATATTTACATGGACACATTATATTTTTCTATCCAAATTTCATTGAAGATGTTTATTTGCTCACAACTTTTTTCAAATTTATGCTAACAAGTAATACAGTGTTTGCTGATTTTTTCCGCTGATGAAAATAGCTTATTTTTGAAAATCCATGGATTAAGGAAAATATTTTTCTTATTCATTGTTTGAATACTTGATGAATTAATAAATATTGTAATTCATTCAATTTTTATTTTCATCATTCGTTTTTTTAATATTATTGTTATATCTAGTATATCGAGCATTTATTTAATACGATCGGAGCTAATATAAAATATAATATTTATCTTTGAGGTTTCATATATATATATATATATATATATATATATATATATATATATATATATATATGTACATTAGTATTTATTATATATATATATATGTATATTAGTATTTATTATATATATATATGTACATTAGTATTTATTATATATATATATATGTACATTAGTATTTATTATATATATATATATGTATATTAGTATTTATTATATATATACATTAGTATTTATTACATATATATAGTAAATACTAATGTACATATATATATGCACATTAGTATTTATTATATATACATTTGTATTATTACGTATATATATATATAATAAATGCTAATACACACATATATATATCTATATATGTACATTAGTATTTATTATATATATATATATGTACATTAGTATTTATTATATATATATGTACATTAGTATTTATTATATATACTAGCAAATATATGCTCCCTCCGGTCGCATATTTTTGCTAGGCTGTCGCATCAGAAATGAAGGCTCACGCCTAAGCCAATGGAGCCCCAGTCATATTTCTGTGGTTGTTAGACATTGATTTTCTGTGTTTATGACCAAGAATATTTTTAGTTGAAAATAAAGAAAAAAAAAATTCGACCCTACCCCGATTTTTGTTGTACCCTCGCCAATAAATAGAAAGACTTGTAGTTTAAAAAGAAAGAAAATTTTTTTTTGTAGCCCCCCTCAATTTTTTTATATTACCAGTCATTGAAATATTTTTTAGTTAAGAAAAAAAAATTTTTTTTAGACCGCCTTCCCCCACTTTTTTTGTCTCCCCCCCCTATACATGTAAATATTTTTAATTAAAAAGGAAAAAAAACAAACCTAACCCCAACTGTAACGACGGGGTCAAAGTTAGCGTGGGTCCTAAAATGAAAAGGCACCAAAAAATCAAATACAGTGAACGCGCGCGCGCGCGTGTGTGCGTGTGCGTGTGTGTGTACCTTTTTTTAATTAAACAATTTGATTCTACAATCAGTTGTATAGTTTTCCAGTACAATGTGTTAGTTTATTTTGTTGACATTAAAGAAAAAAAATAACATCTTTTTTTTTAATAAATAAAACATGGAATCATAAATTCTGTTGAGGTCGTGAAAAAAGGATAATATTGGATATGAAAGTATTAAGAAATCAAATACAGTAAACACGAAAAAAATTTTAATTCTCGGAAAGAAAAAGTTTACCTGAACTGTGTGTGGGTGTGTGCGTGCGTGCGCACGCGCGTTTTTATATAGTAATTTTTAAATCAATTATTATTTTAATTAAACAATTTGATTTAATAAAGTTGTGTTTTAACACATAATGGCTAAGAATAAACAAACTTAGGACGGTTTTAAAAATGGAAAACTGAGCACGGTGTTTGCCAGCGTTGTTTACATGTCTAACGTGCTAGATTAACGTCGGCTGCTTAATCAGATCGCCATATTTAATTACCGGAGGGAGGGAGGGCATACTGATTCAACAGCCAATAGGCTGCTTAATCAGATCGCCATATTTAATTACCGGAGGGAGGGAGGGCACTACTGATTAAACAGCCAATCGGCTGCTTAATCAGATCGACATATTTAATTACCGGAGGGAGGGAGGACACCACTGATTAAACAGCCAATCGGCTGCTTAATCAGATCGCCATATTAAATTACCGGAGGGAGGGAGGACACCACTGATTAAACAGCCAATCGGCTGCTTAATCAGATCGCCATATGTAATTACCGGAGGGAGGACGGGGACTCTACTGATTAAACAGCCATTAGGCTGCTTAATCAGATCGCAATATTTAATTACCGGAGGGAGGGAGGGCACCACTGATTAAACAGCCAATGGGCTGCTTATTCAGATCGCCATATTTAATTACCGGAGGGAGGGAGGACACCACTGATTAAACAGCCAATGGGCTGCTTAATCAGATCGCCATATTTAATTACCGGAGGGAGGGAGGGCACTACTGATTAAACAGCCAATCGGCTGCTTAATCAGATCGCCATGTTTAATTACCGGAGGGAGGGAGGACACCACTGATTAAACAGCCAATCGGCTGCTTAATCAGATCGCCATATTTAATTACCGGAGGGAGGGAGGGCACTACTAATTAAACAGCCAATCGCCTGCTTAATCAGATCGCCATATTTAATTACCAGAGGGAGGGAGGACACTACTGATTAAAAAGCCAATCGGCTGCTTAATCAGATCGCCATATTTAATTAACGGAGGGAGGGAGGACACTACTGATTAAAGAGCCAATCGTCTGCTTAATCAGATCGCCATATATAATTACCGGAGGGAGGGAAGACACTACTGATTAAAAAGCCACTCGGCTGCTTAATCAGATCGCCATATTTAATTACCGGAGGGAGGGAGGGAGGACACCACTTATTAAACACCCAATGACTTTGCAATTTTAACAGTACTCGCGTTGAAATGGTTTAGAAAACATGCCGGTTATGATGAAAATGTCTTTAATTAATTGTATGAATAATGTTTATTAATATAACCTTATCGGAAAATATTGTAAATACATATGTAAATTTGATAATAGCAGTTATAAGTGTATATTTGTAAATATTAATTTAATTGAAGGTTTAAAGGAATGACTTATGTTAATGGCAAAACCCATCTGGTGTCTAAGCGACTTTTAGTGACAGTATATAAAGAATTTCAAAAAGATTAATTTCAGTTAAATAGTCATACTGGATTTTCGGCTTCAGACAGACAGACAGACAGATACATAAACTCCATTATTAATAGATATATATGTACATTAGTATTTATTATATATACTAGCAAATATATGCTCCCTCCGGTCGCATATTTTTGCTAGGCTGCCGCATCAGAAATGAAGGCTCACGCGTAAGCCAATGGAGCCCCAGTCATATTTCTGTGGTGGTTAGACATTGATTTTCTGTGTTTATGACCAAGAATATTTTAGTTGAAAATAAAGGAAAAAAAATTCGACCCTACCCCGATTTTTGTTGTTCCCTCGCCCATAAATAGAAAGACCTGTAGTTTAAATAGAAAGAAAACATTTTTTTTGTACCCCCCTCAATTTTTTTATATTACCAGTCATAGAAATATTTTTTAGTTGAGAAAAAAAATTTTTTTTGACCGCCTTCCCCCAATTTTTTTATCCTCCCCCCCCCCTATACATGTAAATATTTTTAATTAAAAAGGAAAAAAAACAAACCTAACCCTAACTGTAACGACGGGGTCAAAGTTAGCGTGGGTCCTAAAATGAAAAAGCACCAAAAAATCAAATACAGTGAACACAGTGTGGGGGGGGTTTGTTTAATGACCTTTTTTTTAATTAAACAATTTGATTCTACAATCAGTTGTATAGTTTTCCAGTACAATGTGTTAGTTTATTTTGTTGACATTAAAGAAAAAAAAATCACATCTTTTTTTTAATAAATAAAACATGGAATCATAAATTCTGTTGAGGTCGTGAAAAAATGATAATATTGGATATGAAAGTATTAAGAAATCAAATACAGTAAACACGAAAGGTTTTTTAATTCTCGGAAAGAAAAAGTTTACCTGAACTGTGTGTGTGTGTGGGGGGGGGGGGGCGGGGCGTGCGCGCGCGCGTTTTTATATAGTAATTTTTAAATCAATTATTATTTTAATTAAACAATTTGATTTAATAAAGTTGTGTTTTAACACATAATGGCTAAGAATAAACAAACTTAGGACGGTTTTAAAAATGGAAAACTGAGCACGGTGTTTGCAAGCGTTGTTGTTTACATATTAAACGTGCCACATTAACGTCCACTGCTTAATCAGATCGCCATATTTAATTACCGGAGGGAGGGAGGACACCACTGATTAAACAGCCAATGGGCTGCTTAATCAGATCGCCATATTTAATTACCGGAGGGAGGGAGGGCACTACTGATTAAACAGCCAATCGGCTGCTTAATCAGATCGCCATGTTTAATTACCGGAGGGAGGGAGGACACCACTGATTAAACAGCCAATCGGCTGCTTAATCAGATCGCCATATTTAATTACCGGAGGGAGGGAGGGCACTACTAATTAAACAGCCAATCGCCTGCTTAATCAGATCGCCATATTTAATTACCAGAGGGAGGGAGGACACTACTGATTAAAAAGCCAATCGGCTGCTTAATCAGATCGCCATATTTAATTAACGGAGGGAGGGAGGACACTACTGATTAAAGAGCCAATCGTCTGCTTAATCAGATCGCCATATATAATTACCGGAGGGAGGGAAGACACTACTGATTAAAAAGCCACTCGGCTGCTTAATCAGATCGCCATATTTAATTACCGGAGGGAGGGAGGGAGGACACCACTTATTAAACACCCAATGACTTTGCAATTTTAACAGTACTCGCGTTGAAATGGTTTAGAAAACATGCCGGTTATGATGAAAATGTCTTTAATTAATTGTATGAATAATGTTTATTAATATAACCTTATCGGAAAATATTGTAAATACATATGTAAATTTGATAATAGCAGTTATAAGTGTATATTTGTAAATATTAATTTAATTGAAGGTTTAAAGGAATGACTTATGTTAATGGCAAAACCCATCTGGTGTCTAAGCGACTTTTAGTGACAGTATATAAAGAATTTCAAAAAGATTAATTTCAGTTAAATAGTCATACTGGAGTTTCGGCTTCAGACAGACAGACAGACAGATACATAAACTCCATTATTAATAGATATATATGTACATTAGTATTTATTATATATACTAGCAAATATATGCTCCCTCCGGTCGCATATTTTTGCTAGGCTGCCGCATCAGAAATGAAGGCTCACGCGTAAGCCAATGGAGCCCCAGTCATATTTCTGTGGTGGTTAGACATTGATTTTCTGTGTTTATGACCAAGAATATTTTAGTTGAAAATAAAGGAAAAAAAATTCGACCCTACCCCGATTTTTGTTGTTCCCTCGCCCATAAATAGAAAGACCTGTAGTTTAAATAGAAAGAAAACATTTTTTTTGTACCCCCCTCAATTTTTTTATATTACCAGTCATAGAAATATTTTTTAGTTGAGAAAAAAAAATTTTTTTGACCGCCTTCCCCCAATTTTTTTATCCTCCCCCCCCCTATACATGTAAATATTTTTAATTAAAAAGGAAAAAAAACAAACCTAACCCTAACTGTAACGACGGGGTCAAAGTTAGCGTGGGTCCTAAAATGAAAAAGCACCAAAAAATCAAATACAGTGAACACAGTGTGGGGGGGGGGGGTTTGTTTAATGACCTTTTTTTTAATTAAACAATTTGATTCTACAATCAGTTGTATAGTTTTCCAGTACAATGTGTTAGTTTATTTTGTTGACATTAAAGAAAAAAAAATCACATCTTTTTTTTAATAAATAAAACATGGAATCATAAATTCTGTTGAGGTCGTGAAAAAATGATAATATTGGATATGAAAGTATTAAGAAATCAAATACAGTAAACACGAAAAGTTTTTTAATTCTCGGAAAGAAAAAGTTTACCTGAACTGTGTGTGTGTGGGGGGGGGGGGGGGGCGGGGCGTGCGCGCGCGCGTTTTTATATAGTAATTTTTAAATCAATTATTATTTTAATTAAACAATTTGATTTAATAAAGTTGTGTTTTAACACATAATGGCTAAGAATAAACAAACTTAGGACGGTTTTAAAAATGGAAAACTGAGCACGGTGTTTGCAAGCGTTGTTGTTTACATATTAAACGTGCCACATTAACGTCCACTGCTTAATCAGATCGCCATATTTAATTACCGGAGGGAGGGAGGACACCACTGATTAAACAGCCAATCGGCTGCTTACTCAGATCGCCATATTTAATTACCGGAGGGAGGGAGGGCATACTGATTCAACCGCCAATCGGCTGCTTAATCAGATCGCCATATTTAATTACCGGAGGGAGGGAGGGCACTACTGATTAAACAGCCAATCGGCTGCTTAATCAGTTCGCCATATTTAATTACCGGAGGGAGGGAGGACACCACTGATTAAACAGCGAATCGGTTGCTTAATCAGATCGCCATATTTAATTACCGGAGGGAGGGAGGGCATTACTGATTAAACAGCCAATCGGCTGCTTTATCAGATCGCCATATTTAATTACCGGAGGGAGGGAGGAAACCACTGATTAAACAGCCAATCGGCTGCTTAATCAGATCGCCATATTTAATTACCGGAGGGAGGGAGGGCACTTCTGATTAAACAGCCAATCGGCTGCTTAATCAGATCGCCATATTTAATTACCGGAGGGAAGGAGGACACCACTGATTAAACAGCCAATCGGCTGCTTAATCAGATCGCCATATTTAATTACCGGAGGGAGGGAGGACACCACTGATTAAACTGCCAATCGGCTGCTTAATCAGATCGCCATATTTAATTACCGGAGGGAGGGAGAACACCACTGATTAAACAGCAAATCGGCTGCTTACTCAGATCGCCATATTTAATTAAATGGTGGGAGGGAGGGCACCACTGATTAAACAGCCAATCGGCTGCTTAATCAGATCGCCATATTTAATTACCGGAGGGAGGGAGGACACCACTTATTAAACAGCCAATTGGCTGCTTAATCAGATCGCCATATTTAATTACCGGAGGGAGGGAGGACACCCCTGATTAAACAGCCAATTTGCTGCTTAATCAGATCGCCATATTTAATTACCGGAGGGAGGGAGGACATAACTTATTAAACAGCCAATGACTTTGCAATTTTAACAGTACTCGCATTGAAATGGTTTAGAAAACACGCCGGTTATGATGAAAATGGGTTTAATTAATTGTATGAATAATATTTATTTATATAACCTTATCGGAAAATATTGTAAATACATATGTAAATTTGATAATAGCAGTTATAAGTTTATATTTGTAAATATGAATTTAATTGAAGGTTTAAATGAATGACTTATGTTAATGGCCACACCCATCTGGTGTCTGAACTACTTTTGGTGACAGTATATAAAGAATTTCAAAAAGATTAGTTTCAGTAAAATAGTCATACTGGAGTTTCGGCTTCAGACAGACAGACAGACAGACAGACAGATACATAAACTCCATTATTAATAGATATATATGTATATTAGTATTTATTATATATATACATTAGTATTTATTACATATATATAGTAAATACTAATGTACATATATATATGCACATTAGTATTTATTATATATACATTTGTATTATTACGTATATATATATAAAATAAATGCTAATACACACATACATTAGTATTTATTACACATATATATAATAAATACTAATGCACATATATATGTACATTAGTATTTATTATATATATATACATTAGTATTTATGACATACATATATATAATACTGACGTACATATATATATATATATATATATATAATAAATACTAATGTACATATATATGTACATTAGTATTTATTATATATATATACATTAGTATTTATGACATACATATATATAATACTGACGTACATATATATATATATATATATATATATATATATAATAAATACTAATGTACATATATATAATAAATACTAATGTACACACACACATATATATATATATATATAATAAATACTAATTTACATATATATAATAAATACTAATGTACACACACACACACACACATATATATATATATATATATATAATAAATACTAATGTACATATATATATATATATACTAGCGAAAATTACCCGTCCCCGGGTGCAAATTACTGAGGCTGTCGTCTTCTTTACAGAAACCAAAGAAATAATTTTCATTTGATATTTTGGTAATTTAGAGAAAAATAAGAAAATTATGATTGTCGTAGTGTTATTTGACATATTTCAATGTGGGGGAAATATACTGTGCATGAACATCGTCAAAGTATGTTTTTAGGAACAAACAACAAAAAAGGTAATGAATATGCTCTTTAAGATTTTCAACGTCGATAAATTATATTTTGTTTCAGCATAAAAAATTAAAATAAATTTCCCATTAAATCTTGTTATATCATGAAATGAATAAACATAAGCGTGTAACATCAATTGGTCAAATAAAAGTATTTTATATTAATTTTCGCCTTTATTAGAAAAGACAGAACTATACTTAAGTAATATTAAAGAAAAATACTTTTTTTTGGTAATTTAGAAAGATTAGAGGTGGTGTTTTTCTATGACAATTTTTATGTCATCATCATCATCATCATCATCGTCATCATAATCATCATCATCATCATCATCATCATCATCATCATCATCATCATCATCATCATGTTAACATTTTGTTTTTTGGCTAGAAGCATAATGTAGTATCTGTACTGAATCTGCACTTAGTTTTTATGTTCTCTGTTAGTGAAGGAGAACTCCTTCTAGACCGAGCCAATTGAAATTTTTGTTCCAATTCAGAGTGCTCATTTTGGAGGAGCTGGATTTTCCCCACGTTAAATATTGACATTGTGCCTTACTCTGCTTTCGTGGGAGGAAGTAAATAAGAACAATGACATAAAAAAACAAAAAAACAAAAAACAAAACAAAAAAGAACAAACAACAACAACAACAACAACAACAACAACAACAACAACAGCAGCAGCAACAGCAACAGCAACAGCAACAGCAACAGCAGCAGCAGCAGCAACACATTAAGAAAATAATAAACGCATTATTTAATTATTAACAGATTGGAAAATATTAATTCATTAGAAACTTAAAAATAAATAAATATGCAAGTGAGAGGATTATATCATGATGAAAAAACTACATACACTGACCCCCCCCCCCCCAAGGTAGGGGTTAATGCCTGGGAGGATGATATTATGACAACAGAATAGATAGTACACACAAAACTGGTAATCGTGAGGAAATGGTATCGTGAGGAACGAATCTATACTGTACGACTTCCCCCCCCCCCGAAGAGTAGGTAATGCCTGGGAGGAATGTATCATGACGAATGAATATATACTACAGAGAATTAAATAAGCATAAACCGTTTTAATGTAAATATAGTTAGAATAGGTGGAAAAAACTTTTTTGTATTTATTTATTTAGATAACATTAAAAACCATGGCAAGTTTCATTGTCCACGTGAAACGCCTAAATTAAAATTGTCTGGAAAAATATAGTCGCCATCTTTATAAACAAAGATGAATCTGTTGACTAAGGAAAAACGATCACTTCAATAATTTTCTAGTTAAAAATACATGTTTATTATAAACTTGAGTTGACGTTCTTCCTTAGCTAGTATTATGTGAACGAACATATACTACACTGAACCCCCCCCACTGGACAGAGGATAATATCATGATGAACGAACACGATTTCCCTCCACTTAAAAAGGAGGAATCATTCTTACGTGGGCGGTCTTATGAGAACAGAACCGATACTACACTCCCCTTAATATATTTTGACTAAATCAAGTCTTGGGATTTTTTTAATTCTGGGAGGATCCCCCCTACACACCCTTAACAACGGATGAGGTAATTCCTGGGAGGATAGTTTATGACAATAGAACCGATACTACACTACACCGCCCATTAAAAATATTCCAATTTAATCAATTTTTTTTGTTTTTTTTTAATATTTAAAAATGCCTAGTCACAAAAAATATTTTTTATGGTTCCGTGGCCTTTTGGCTAAGATCAAAGTGTAGTATCTGTTCTCAAACATCTCAGCGATATTTGACACTTTACTAAAGCCGGAAGTAAATTATCTCCCTTGAAAATAGAATTCTAAATAAGTTTTTAAACGCTAACATTTTAAAAATACAATCTCTTTATCTTATTTTATTGATAATTATGATGATAGTACTATCGATAAAACGATTGCGTATGTAGAAGAAAAATTGACCATACAAAGTAGAAAGGTATATTACAGAATATTAATTTATTAAAAACTTAAAAATAAATAAATATGCAAATGACCAAAATCGAGATTAGTTTGAGTGAGTTGGAGATGCCTATATATAGGATATTTCCATCTGTTTTAATATCATTGGAATTAAATAATCCTAACGTGTTTTGATGTTAATATAGTTAGGATAGATCGAAAAAAACTTTCGCATTTATTCATATATATATATATATATATATATATATATATTAGGATAAATAAAGGAATAAAGATATGCTAATGACAAATCTATTTCATCTTCGATTGTTCAATGCAAGGTGTACTCGATAAAAAAATGTTTATGTTTCTTTCCTTAAGCCAGTCTTTTCAAAGATTAAACTTTTATAATCAGAGGAATTACATAGATGGATAAGTTGGCAGGGGAATAGGCAAAATTCAAAACGTTGAACTGAACATCATTCTGTTGGATTTACTATGTTTTGACCATCTCTAACGCAGTCTCCACGAAATCCCATTTTCCATCTTTAAATCTTTCGTCACCGGACACTTTGTCAACGGACATTTCCCCAACTGGACAGACTTTATATTTTGATAACCTTTTTATGCACACACTTTTACTTTTCATTGGTTTATATGGTTCCTTAATTTTTTAAAGATTTTGAATTTTGACGTTAGTTAGACATATAGAGAGATAGATAGATAGATAAATAGATAGGTAGTTAAACAGATAGATAAATAGATAGATAGTTAGACATATAGATAGATAGATAGATAGATAGATAGATAGATAGAAAAATTGATAGATATATGGATAGATAGATAGATAAATAGATAGGTAGTTAAACAGATAGATAAATAGATAGATAGTTAGACATATAGATAGATAGATAGATAGAAAGACGGCTAGATAGATGGATATATAGATGGATAGATAAATAGATAGATAGTTAAACAGATAGATAAATAGATAGATAGTTAGACATATTGATAGATATATGGATAGATAGATAGATATATAGATAGATAGATAAATAGATAGGTAGTTAAACAGATAGATAAATAGATAGATAGATAGATAGTTAAACAGAAAGATAAATAGATAGATAGACATATAGATATATAGATAGTTAGGCATATAGATATATAGATAGATAAATAGATAGATAGTTACACAGAAAGATAAATAAATAGATAGTTAGACATATATATATATATATATATATATATATATATATATATATATATATATATATATATATATATATATATAGCTAGATAGCTAGATAGATAGTTAAACAGAAAGATAAATAGATAGTTAGACATATATATATATATATATATATATATATATATGTGTGTGTGTGTGTATATATATATATAGATAGTTAAACAGAAAGATAAATAGATAGATAGTTAGACATATATAAATATATATATATATATATATATATATATATATATAGATAGGTTGATAGATAGATAGAAACAGTTAAAATATATCCATTATGCATTAAGAGAGAGCATATGGATTAAAATGAAAGAATCATAGGAAACAAAGTTGCCCACTCATTTCTTCAGAAATAACCGTTCTCAACCCACACCTACACCCAAGCGTTTCCACTTACCATTTCAAAGATCTATGCATCTGAAATTTGAATATTTGAAACATGAAAATAAAAATAAAAATCCTAAACTTTATCGTTCCATTCAATGATTTTTGGACAATCCACAGTCGAATCAAAATGCAAAATATGGGATCTGAAATTTGGCAGAAGTTTTTGGGAAAATCATTTTTTTCTTCTTTTTTCGGTACGCTGGCTTTGGCTATGCTTTGTCATTTTTCATTATTCTTTTCATCTAAATATCTTTCTTTAAGAAACATCTGTATATTTTAGTTCATTTTATTTCATATTTAAAAAAAATAATATATAATTTTAGGCGCGAAAATTTATTTTAAATAAATGT
Organism: Sepiola atlantica; assembly: GCA_963556195.1. Taxonomy (NCBI): domain Eukaryota; kingdom Metazoa; phylum Mollusca; class Cephalopoda; order Sepiida; family Sepiolidae; genus Sepiola; species Sepiola atlantica. The sequence goes on along the minus strand of OY744547.1, from coordinate 22,363,035 downwards.
CAACCATTATCTAGCAGACGGTTTCTTCGTGTTCATCTCCGGCCCGTAAAAGAAATCCCGGAAACATCTGCTAATCAAATCTGGCTTCAATGAATAAAAATGTATAAAGTTATTTTATTTATTTATGTATTTATTATTTATTTGTCGTGTATGGTATGTTTTAGCCGCTTCCATTGTTATTTCGCATTGCTGTTTAAAAATCTTGAGAGAGCATATGTTTTTATTTCTGATATATTCAAAGTTTTAAAGCCACACTATTTTGTTAGGACATGTTTACATTTTTTTAAATCCATTTTTTTCTTTCCTATTTAATTTTCGACGATTTAATTTTAATTTTCATCTGGAACGGCATAAACGGAAAGAGAAAATAATGAAAGTGAGAATTATAATAAAAGAAATATAATGAGCAAGAAAAAAAAATTGAAAAAAAAAATTAAAAAATAAAAATTTGAAAAAAACATTGAAAAAAAAAATAGAAAAAAAAAATACTCACTGAAACTTATAACTGATATCTATATAAAGTTAAATATATTTATATATTTATATGTATAGGATTCACTCCTAAACTAATTAACCGATCATTATGAGTTTCGGAGTATAGCTGTTAGGAGTAATGATGGGTAATGTGGGTTATATTTAGTTTAATTTAGTTTTATGCAAAAAGGGCAGAGAGGAGAAGTGGAAGCCCTTCGTGAAAATTCAGATAACTCTGATTTTTGTTAAATTTTAACAATAAATATGAAACATCAATTAATAAATATGAAACATCAATTAATAAATATGAAACATCAATTAATAAATATGAAACATCAATTAATACATATGAAACATCAATTAATAAATATGAAACATCAATTAATAAATATGAAACATCAATTAATAAATATGAAACATGAATTAATAAATATGAAACATCAATTAATAAATATGAAACATCAATTAATAAATATGAAACATCAATTAATACATATGAAACATCAATTAATAAATATGAAACATCAATTAATAAATATGAAACATCAATTAATAAATATGAAACATCAATTAATACATATTAAACATCAATTAATAAATATGAAACATCAATTAATAAATATGAAACATCAATTAATAAATATGAAACATCAATTAATAAATATGAAACATCAATTAATACATATGAAACATCAATTAATAAATATGAAACATCAATTAATAAATATGAAACATCAATTAATAAATATGAAACATGAATTAATAAATATGAAACATCAATTAATAAATATGAAACATCAATTAATAAATATGAAACATCAATTAATAAATACTACCCAAATATCAGTTACTTTGGAGTATTTTAAAGGGTTTTTAGGGGGCATAATATGACTTCAACTTCCTATTTGAAAATGAAAATATTTCAGATTTGCATTAAGTTTCATCCATAGTCATTAGACACCAATTAAGCAAGATTACTTGAATTTCAGTTTCTTCTTAAGACCCCTTAAGCTTAAGCCGTAAATTTGATCTATAGTCATAAGACACCAATTAAGCAATATTCCCTGAATTTCAATTTCTTTTTAAGACCCCCTAAGCTTAATTAAGCCTTAGATTTGAGACATTTTCTAGAATAAAAATAGTGTAATGGATTTTGATCAAAATTGTATTAGATTTTTATTTCAATCTTGATAATGGGGCATACAATTGGTACAAAACGGTTCTGTTTCCTGGGACGGGTATTGTTTATTTCTTTTTTTTTTTTCGTTCCCATATTGTTTTAAATAAGGCTGCTGCAAAGAAAGTGGGCTCCCTCTACCGAGCTAGAAAACTTCTCACACCTGTCAGTATCCTATATCTCTACAAAGCCACCATTCACCCATGGATGGAGTATTGTTGTTACATCTGGGATGGTGCACCAAACGCTAGCCTCTCCGTCCTAGACAGGGTCCAAAAAAGAGTCTCTAATCTAATAGGTCCCTCACTGTCAAGCATATTCCACTCTCTATTCCATCACTGTGATGTTGCATTCCTGTGCTTGTTTTACAAGTACTTTAATGGAATGTGCTCCAACGAATGTGATGCACTGGTGCTTTTTTTTTTTTTACGTAAGTACCTCTGATACACCTCGTCAGTCAGCAAGATCCCACCCATTCACTGTTGAGATCCAGAAATGCCGGAGAGCTTTCTACTCAAATAGCTTTTTTCTTTGTACTACTAGCCTTTGGAATTCCCTTCCTGCTTCCTGTTTCCATGATCGTACTAACATACAGACATTTAAATGTAATGTAAACAAGCATCTCGCTGAAAAACTCCTCATATAGGATCCCCCTGATTCACAGTAGCCCCCTACGTCTCAGTGGCATTGCGCCTTGTTTGTGGTGAACTTAGGTAATATATATATATATATATATATATATATATATATATATATATATATATATATATATATATATATATATATATATATATATATAAATAAATAAACATCATCCTCTTCTTGTCTTGAGTCGTCCATCAATTGATGGTGAAACATTTACAAAGTTTGTGTACCATGATGCTCGCTCACTCATTTCGGCCAGAAGCTCCAATCCTGAAAGGCCAGTGTTTTTCTCCAAAATAGTCTTGATTGTAATATGAGGCCTTCAACCTTTCGGGGCAGTGGGAGCACATGTCCAAACGGCGACAAAAGTCGGCATTGAACAACTGCAGATATGCATGGAAAGCAAACATACATTATTTTTAATGAAGGGAGTTGGTCACATCTTAAGAAACATTGTTTTCGTATAATATTGTTTTATAGAAATTTGAAAACCACAACAGTGTAATTAAAAAAAAATGAGACTCTCCTCAAATTCTCAGCCTTAAAAATATTAATTTATACATTAAAATAATACATTGTGTTGGTTTTCAAATTTCTATAAATACATATTATACGAAACCAATGTTTCTTAAGATGTGACTAGCTTCCTTTATTAAAAAAAAAACGCCAATCATCCAAACCAGACTTTACATGAAAAACTTGCGTCAACAATATCGGACGTATATTTTTCTGTTTCCACTGAGGGTCATCAATCCTAAAGTTAATACCAGTAGATGAAAACAAAAAAAGAAGTCTTGCTTCGAAGAAGGCATATTTGCCGAAAGTCTCAGCCTTTAAAATAAATAAATTTATTCATTTAAAAAAAAGATACATTGTTGTGGTTTTCAAATTTTTATAAAAACATATACGAAATCAATGTTTCTTAAGATGTGACTAGCTTCCTTTATAAAAAAAAACGCCAAACATCCACACCAGACTTTACTTCAAAAAAACCTGCGGCAACAATATCGGACGTATATTTTTCTGTTTGCACGAGAGGGTCATCACTCCTAATGTTAATACCAGTAAAATGAAAACAAAAAAAAAGAAGTCTTGCTTAGAAGAAAGCATATTTGCCGAAAGTCTCAGAAATAAATGAATTTATTCATTTAAAGTTTTTTTTACATTGTTGTGGTTTGCAAATTTTTATAAATATACATTATTTTGTTTGATATCTTACCCCCTTCTTTAATCCCCCCCCCCTCCAACTCAGGAACTGACTTGCTTGTTTTCGGCTTTTAAAACTGTTGTAAAGGTCATGATTTGGCATAAATACGAAACTAACATAAAGGGAAGTAATCAGGTATTGACTATATACGAAAGTACGTATATAAGACGAGCAGTGATATCTGGATGAGCGAAGAGTAAACATCTCTACTTCCTACCGGATCCCTGTTAAACGCAAACCACTCAGCGTATTCTTAATTTCCTATGTAATTTAGGATATAACAAAAACAAACCGAAAAACAGCAAGCAGCTCATACTTAGATAGATTTGGGGAGGGTCTTACTAACCACCATGATTTTTATATAACTTGTTTGGCTACTTCTAGCACTCACACTCCCCAATCGATGAATTTTGTACATATAGCTTTTGTAAATAAAAGACGTCATACCAATTGGGGGTAATGTTAAGTAGTCTGCCCAAAGAGTGAATGAGGTATTTTGGTGACTGGAACATGTTAAAGCAATATGGTGTTATGAACATAGTGAAAAGGACCACAGTTTTACTCATTAGATTCCGGGCAACGTCGGGTTTCCCTGCTAGTATTTAAAAAAAATGAAAGTTTTATTTATTTGGAAAGTTGATATTCTTATAAAAATATCTTAATGATTTGCATAAGCGACCTCCCTGATGCAATTGGGTCCGAGATGGATAAATTTGCTGATGACATCATGCTTTATTCTCAGCATGTGGGCAAATCGAACGCACACATATCCAAGGCAACGGCTGAATCCTTAGAAAATGACCCCCAGTTTGTATTAAAATGGGGTCATAAATGGATGGTGACATTTAATGCCATTGAGACAAAGCTCCTATTGGAGAGTAGAAAGTGACTAACTTGGGTTTACTTTCGGCAGCCTCGTAACACTCGCTTCCCTTATTTTGTCCTTTAGTCCTCACATTTCATGAGCGATGTTCCTGATAAAGGGGGTATAATTGCTGTTTTCTGGGTCTGAATCTATCCATCTAACACTTTCTGTTGACTAGTTTGTGACCTTGAAGTAGTAATTTTTTTTTTAGCTCCTTACATCAAGTGGCCTCATGGCCTGTCTGGAGCGATTTCCATTTAAAAAAAAAACAAGAGAACGACACACAATGCCCTAGTCCCACCCCACTCAACCATGGCCTTGTGCCACATTTTCATGTTTTATATAAAGTAAAATATTTTTTATTGTAAAATATCAAGGTGAATACAAAATGTTTCGCCACAATATGTTGTAGACGCCGCGCAACATCTTGGTGGATGGTCCATCAAGCTTCTTAGATTCAGCAACATTTATTGTCCAAGAGTCGCTTGATACAAAAATAAATAAACAAAAAATAAGAATATAATTCTGTTTTTAATAAAAAAAATTATTACCAATTCTTTTTATTTACTTGTAATATGCTATTATCTGTTAAATACTATCTATTATTATACTAATGCTGGGTTAATCAACGTTTGTTTACCTCATGCATTTTTTCCTATATTTTCTTTTTTATTACGTAACGTACATGCTACAATATTCCTTGATTTGGGGATTGAGTTATGTTTTTAAAAAATCCATTTTATTTGTTTTAATTAACCGTAATTTGCAATTTACTCACCAAGTCACCCGTTTTTTACTAAGTTTCTGTCTGTCATTTTCACCCTCTTCCACCCTATGTTGGTTGAGCTCCCCCCCGTTCTTATTTTATCCTGTATCTATCTACTCTCGATTCTGTCTCTGTCTTTCTTTCTTTCTTTCTTTCTTTCTTTCTTTCTTTCTCTCTCTCTCTCTCTCTCTCTTTCTCTCTCTCTCTGTGTTTATTAACAGTCAAAGGTAATAAAACTAACGATAAAACTAAAGATTGGAATAGTCCATTATAAACAACAGAGAATATTACCATAGTATTAATACTATTTAGTCCATAGCTGGAGAGAAAAAGAAAGTGTGAGAGGGAGAGGGACTTGGACAGATACAGAGAGAGAGAGAGAGAGAGAGAGAGAGAGAGAGAGAGAGAGAGAGAGAGAGAAGAGAGAGAAATGGAGGAGGGGCTGGGAGAGATACACAGAGATAGAGAAAGGGGGACTGGGAGATATACAGAGAGAGAGAGAGAGAGAGAGAGAGAGAGAGAGAGAGAGAGAGAGAGAGAGAGAGAAAGAAAGAGTGAGAGAGAGAGAGAGGGGACTTGGACAGAGAGAGAGAGAGAGAAAAGGAGGAGGTGCTGGGAGAGATACACAGAGATAGAGAGAGGGGGACTGGGAGATATACAGAGAGAGAGAGAGAGAGAGAGAGAGAGAGAGATAGAGAGGGGGAGGGATATAGCGAACAGAAAGACCAATTTTAGATTTTGTCTTTTTATTTCCTGATTCCAACAATTTAACACGAGTCCTATGGTCCATCGAACGGGTCACATTTATTATCGCCTTCAAATCTAATGTCGATAAATACTTGTCGAGCCGTCCTCTTAAATACTCAAATGTTGCCCATTCCATTCATCGTTTCGAATCCTCTCATAGTATTGTTCATCAGCCAACTGATAATCTCATTAAACCTTATCCTCGAGTGGCTTTTGGCCTCAATAAGTGGTGATTCATTAGTATAAAAAATCAGACTACGAGATGGTTGTCCTCAAGTGCAATGTCCTCTTAACTAATCAAATCCTGCCAATTCTACTCGTCGTTTTCGGATCCTCTCATTGACCTTCATCCTCGAGTGGCTTTTGGACTTGGTAAGTGATGACTAAGTAGTATTAAAAAAAGTTCTTTTTTAAACGTACACATTTTTTTCACAGCCAATAACTTCCATAACATACTAAAAAAGTTCCTTAAAAACAAAAAAAGGAAATAATTTATACAAAAAGTTAAAAAAATAATAAAAAATAACGAAGAAACTGGAAGCCATTTTTATTTTAAAGAATAAAGTTTCAGAGAAAGCCAAACAAAAAATAAAGAGGAAAAAAGGTAGGGATAAAATTTTATCCAAATAAGTAGAAAGAAAAAAAAAACTTTGTACAATCCAGCAATGAAATTTTATGAAACTTCATTGAAATTTGTAAAAGAAATAATAATTGAATTCTTTTTTTTTTATTCTCAATTATCTTTTTCTTTTTTTTCCTTTTCTTTTTGGTAAAACCATCTTTGATTCCATAAGGACTCTTCTACAATGATTTATTTGAAGAGGAAACCAGCCTGCACCGATTCCGCATTCACTGTGTCTTTCATCGGCCGACAAGAAAATTCGGTTGAACTCTGGTTAAGGGCAGAGAATGGAATTAAACGAACACAAAGCAAACTGCTGCCATGTATTTGCTATGTGTTAGGATTAGCAGACGGTTTCAAAATTAAATTTATTTTGTAAAAAGACGAGATTCATTGAGAATGAATTAAAAACACCAGGCACCACTTTTCGTCAGAGCCGTTTAAAAAAATAAGAGAACTTCAAATATATAAAAAATACAAAAAAAAAAAAAGAATGAAAAACTTATTTAAAACTTTAAATAACTTTTATATATATATATATATATATATATATATATATATATATATATATATATATATATATATAAAAACTAGCGCGGTTACCTGACATTGCCCGGGAAAGACCTGGCCAACAAAATAGAAGAGTCAAAAAGTGTGTAACATCTTTCTTTTAAAACTCCTTTCTCTCTCTCTCCCTCTCTCTCTCTCTCTCTATCTATCTCTCTCTCTCTATCTCTATCTATCTATCTCTATCTCCTCTCTCTTTATCCATCTGTCTATATCACTTCACTCTCCTCTCCCTCTTCTACACCCCTTCCTCCTTTCTCCACCCCCACTCTCTATCACCGCCTCTCACTTTAGTTTGCTTTTTTATTATCTTGTATCCTTTCATACTCCCAGGCCTTTTGGCCAAGATCAAAGTGTAGTATCTGTTCCGATAAATACTACACCCTATAGACTGGTATTGTCTTGGCCTTCGGGGCTTGATTTACGACGGTCTATGAGTCTGTCCTGTGCAGTTCTAGAAGGTCCACCCTCACAGGCTTTGCCTCCCCTCTTTGGAGAGGAGTAAGTTTATTGCTTATTGCATGAGGCGCCCCTACCGGGGAATGCCGACAGGGCTGTCTAGGCAATTTTTAATGGCCAGAGTTTTCACCTTCTTGGGCGCTGGCTTTTCAAATCCCACTTTCCCGACCCGAGCTTGGGTCACATCTTACCTTGTGGAAGTAAGATAAAAACTGGCCTTGTGCCTAACCTCCTGGAGAGGAGGTAAATAAATCCCTTCATACCTAGACATTCTATCATGTACTTATTCTTTGAAACAAACTTTCACAGATTAGACTCTAAAAACTTGATATAGCGACGAGTATACGAAAAAGAAAACAGTTATTTTGTCAGGAAATAACTTTTGTTTTTTAGTTTACACCAGTATGGTAACTCGGCGTTGCCCAGGGGGGACATCGGCAATAGAATAGTGAAAAAGTGTGTGTAACATCTTTCTTTTTAGACTTCTCTCTCTCTCTCTCTCTCTCTCTCTCTAACTCTCCCTCCTCCCTCTTCATCTATATTATACCCCTCCTTTCTCCCCTTCTCCCCCTCTCTCTCCTTTCTTCCCTCTCTCTATCACTCACTCTCACGTTATCATCTCTCTCTATATATACACTTTTCTCTGGCAACTGGAAAAATTGTAGACGAATTACTACATAATAACATTAAAAAATCGCTTTAAATGTCGCCTCCCCCTCGACTAATTCTGTTCCTGGTGACCCTTAAAAGAATAGATATTTAAAAAAAAACGATGTGCCTATAATTTGCCCGAGGCAATGCCGAAAAAATATATATAGCTTTGTGGGGTGGCTTGTGTAGTTTTTTATTTATTTTGTCGGATTTTCAAAGTCAGATCCAAATAACATTAAAGCTGACAAATCAAACTTTACTTCTGACTAGCCCATTTACATTCATTATTGTTGTAGCATGTTATTGGCAATATAATAATGACAGACGAATTTCCTTTATATAATAGAAAACTGGCTATACCTACCCGGCGTTGTCTGGGATGCAATGAAGTCATTTTAGTTTTTAATTTTAAAAAACTTATACAGAAAAAGAAATAAGATTTTAGTTGTAAGTGACACAACTCCTATTATATTTCAAAATTTTTAAAATGAGGATTGATTATTTATATTATTTGGATTATTGGGACTGCTATTCCTATCTTAGGTGTTATTCTCACAACGTTTCGGCCGACATAACCGCCCAACTTCTTCAGGTACATCTTTTGAAACTCGGAAATCTTTATGTCGAACTTCAAAATCTGTATGGAATTTCAAACTAAACCCCTTATTTAATCTATGCATAAAGTTCGACAAGATGCACCTGAACAAGGTCAGAGGTTATATCAGAAAAAACCTGTGAGAATAAGACCCAATATGAGAAAAGTAGTCCGAATAATCCAAATAATCCAACGCCTATCATATTTATCAATTAAAACTATGAGTTATCCCCCTTGCAGTCAACTGCCCGTTACATAATAGATAATGTAAAATGAGCTTTACTCATCACATGAGACTTGTAGCTGATGTGTTTGTGGACAACATTTCAGATTGTTTCTTCTTTTGTAATCGATCCCATTGACCTTCTAGGATGACCACCAACGGTGTGCTGTATTTGCTGACTAAATTCAACATTTCTAATGCTATTAGTGTGTCTATAATGTCTCTTACGTTTTGATAATGGTCTTACTTTTCCATCTTAAGACTATAGATCTTTGCAACATTTTATTTGGTTACATCTCATTTTTATATAATCTTTGGTTGTTTTTTTAGTACCCCCCCCAAAAAAAACCGATGAATTTTGTACATATACCTTTTTGTGTGAAAAATGACAAACGGAAAACAGGTTAAAGTGCAGGAGAAAAACAAAAACAAGAGATTTGACCGGTTTCGTCCGTGTTGGCGAACGTCTTCAGAAAAAGTGAAGATTTGGAAATAATTTTATTTCACACATTTTGTCCACCACGGCATTTCATTTTCATGAATTATCGTGTACTTTACCCCATATACCTTTTTGTAAATAAAAAAACGTCATACCAATCGGGGAGAATGTTAAGTAGTGTTGTCCATAGAATGAATGTGGTATTTTGGTGACTGAAACTAGTTTAGAGAATATCCCCAGCTGACGACAGACGATAACCATCCCACCCCAACCAGAATTTTGTCCTTGTGCCACATATTGCTATTTTATAACAAAAATTACTATATTGTGAACATTCCATGTAAATTTTTTTAAGATAAATAAATTCTTGGCGCTTAGGTTAGAAGCAAAGTGTAGTATCTGTTCTGATACTACACTTCCCCTTTTCTGTCCTCGATCAGTAAAAGAGAAATCCTTCTAGACTCAGGCAATTTTTATTTTTGTCTCAATTCAGAGTGCCCCTTTTTTGGGCAGCTGAATTTTCCTTACATTAAAAACCGACCTTGTGCCTAACTTTGCCCTCGGGGGGAGATATGTAAATAGAGACTTTTAAAAAATAGTTCTATTTCTAAATTTCTTTATTCGTCTTTTATAGGCACGATAACTCTTTATTTGTCGTGTAATTATAGGGACTGCGCCTCTTCATTTATTGTGTAATTATAGGGACTGCCATTGATAATTCTGAATTATAAAAAATAGAAAAACAAATAATATTCCTACTTTTGTAAAAATAACTTATATCCTCAAATACCTGTGGGGAGTGATCTTTTCTCTTCCCTGCAACCTTTTTCTCAAATAATAGACGTTGCTAGTCTTTCTCTGCTCTATCGTTATTACCATGGAAGGTGCTCGACTGAGCTCAAATCTTTAGTTCTTCCACCTAAGACATTCACAGCATGAACACGTTTTGCTATCACATCGAAAAAAGGCGTTCCTATATCCCTCCGTGTGCCTAACGCGAGGCGGAATTTTAATGGACAGTGCTTCTTTGCAAGGACTTCCCGTCTGTGACACACATTGCCGTGCGACTACTTCCTTGCTGATTACAACTTGGTCGTCAAATGTTGGCAGGTACTTGTCAAAAAACACCCCATAAGTAATAAGTTCATACCATCTTTCATCTGACAAACATTTCAGTCTCCTTAACCCTTATTTTCGAGTGGCTCTTGGCCTTGATAAGAGGTGGCTCAATAGTAAAAAAAAGTTTAGTGCTAGGTCATAAGTTCTGTGCTAGGTCATGAGTTCTGTGTTAGGTCATAAGTTCTGTGCTAGGTCATAAGTTCTGTGTTAGGTCATAAGTTCTGTGCTAGGTCATAAGTTCTGTGTTAGGTCATAAGTTCTGTGCTAGGTCATAAGTTCTGTGTTAGGTCATAAGTTCTGTGCTAGGTAATAAGTTCTGTGTTAGATCATAAGTTCTGTGCTAGGTCATAAGTTCTGTGTTAGGTCATAAGTTCTGTGTTAGGTCATAAGTTCTGTGCTAGGTCATAAGTTCTGTGCTAAGGCCATAGGTTCTGTGTTAGGTCATAAGTTCTGTGCTAGGTCATAAGTTCTGTGTTAGGTCATAAGTTCTGTGCTAGGTCATAAGTTCTGTGTTAGGTCATAAGTTCTGTGCTAGGTCATAAGTTCTGTGTTAGGTCATAAGTTCTGTGCTAGGTCATAAGTTCTGTGTTAGGTCATAAGTTCTGTGCTAGGTCATAAGTTCTGTGTTAGGTCATAAGTTCTGTGCTAGGTCATAAGTTCTGTGTTAGGTCATAAGTTCTGTGCTAGGTCATAAGTTCTGTGCAGTCTTACCACTGAATTATATCCTTCTTTTGGCATCCATAAAAGAACATCGCTGACGATTTCAACAGTGACCAGCGAATCTGGTTCTTCTCTCTTTCAACCTGTCTCTCTCTATCTCTCTGTCTCTCTGTCTCTGTTTCTGTCTGTCTCTGTCTGTCTGTCTGTCTGTCTGTCTGTCTGTCTCTCCTTCTCTAATCAAAGTTAAGATCCAAAGTAAGTGTCCATAAAGTTGCTTCTTTGTAGTGTGCTGGCCCTAGGAGATGTTGGGAACGGCTTTTAGCATTCTCGTGTACAAACTGTTAATTAAGCATTGAATGACCAAAAACGGATTAATATTCCGTAAAACAAAACAACTAAATTATGAATTATATAGAACCAGGTTCGCATCAACATGTTCTATCTATTCCCTTGTTTGGCCCCTGTTTAATTATTGTCCTCATGATTTTTGTGAAACACATTACCATGAGACTGCAACCCTGCATGCTACAACACAGCCGTCCTCAAATCCAATGTACACAAATACCCGTCATAAACCGACCCATAGTAATAAAACTTAGTTCACACCACTGACAATTTTAGTACCCCATAGTGTTCCTCATCTGACAGTCATTCCATCTCATAAACACTTACCCTTGAATAGCTCTTGGCCTTAATAAGCGGCGACCATAATAGCAAGAAAAAATACCTTCTGCAACCTATAGATTGATATTTGATATACGTTAGTAGCACCAAACTGTGTCTTCTAAACCCGATGACCCTCGATAGTCGTTTATCTTGTGTCAGATGCATGGAGAGAAATGATATGAGAATGATACGATGCATGCGTAATGTGAGTCTTCAAGACAGACTTAGATCTGATGACCTCAGAAGTAGATTAAATCTAGATAGTATAGGGAAATGTGTGCAGAAGAATCGACTTCGATGGTATGACCACGTTGAAAAAAATGGATGAGAGTTCATGGGTTAGTAGATGTAGAACAGTTGAGGTAGCAGGGTCAGTTCACAGGGGAAGGCTAAAGAAAACATGGGAGGAAGTGATAAAAATGGACATGAGGGAAAGAGGGATAAATAAATACCCGGGCAGAGATAGGTTACTTTGGAAGTCAATTTCTTAAAGCCGTCGTATGCATGCCAGTATGTAAAACGGATGTTAAACTGAATATGATGATGATGATGATAATGATGATGATGATAATGATGATGATGATGATGGTGGTGGTGGTGGTTATGATGATGATGATGATGGTTATTATCATGATGATGATGATGATGGTTATTATTATGATGATGATGATGGTGGTGGTGGTGGTTATGATGATGATGATGGTTATTATCATGATGATGATGATGGTTATTATGATAATGATGATGATGATGGTGGTGGTGGTTATGATGATGATGATGATGGTTATTATCATGATGATGATGATGATGGTTATTATGATAATGATGATGATGATGATGGTGGTGGTGGTTATGATGATGATGATGATGGTTATTATCATGATGATGATGATGATGACGATGATGGGGATGAGTTATTCAATACGACAAATTCATACCTTGAAAGCTGTTTTAATTCTGACTCTGCTCTGCATCTTTTCGTTAAATCTTGTCATATCAAAGTTAATGCAACCAGAACTGCCCTCATACCCTGCCCCTAGCCCATCTAAATAGCTGGGCTGTGTAATGTCACTGTTCGGGTGTCCCCACGGGGGGAGGGAGGGCGCCTAATTAGCCAGGAGACCCCGGCATTTAATTTGATCAGTTTAAGGAACTATGAACGCGAATGGTGTAATGATCTATCGAGAACTACAATAGTTTCGGAGGTTTTCATGCAGACCCGGCGCGCTTTGTCATGTGAGACGAAATTAAATATTCAAACGTCTTTCGTATCTATGATGTCTGTTTATTGGATCAGTCATGCTTCTGTTTATCATTTTGCCCCCAAGTGGGGGTTGGGAGGTCAAACGTACCCGCCACCCCCCCCCCGCTTGTGTCCCCCCCCCCACACACTCCTAAGGGGATTGCTGTTCTCTGCAATTTGGTAATTAGATAACTGATGGTTTCAAGTGAAAAGCCAAGAACCCAACTTAAATGTACAGGGCCACACGGAAAGCAAATATACTAAAGGCTGTCCAAATAGAAATTAGAATTTTATTTTTATCTTTTAACAGCTGCCTTTGCCGGCTTGAAACGTATGAAACTAGGCGGGTTCAACCGGCTTCTTTCGAAGGAAGAAAGTTTCTAGGGAATATCAAATTCACAAGCGGTCCCCAGTCGCATGTATATTCCTGTCAGGGGAGATGATGACGTTAGGGTTTTGCACTTCTTGTAGGAGGGATGTCGACGTCCTCCTACATACAGCACCTGGTATTCCATAATTGTCACCCATCTGGTACTGACTAGGCTCAACGTTGCTTAACTTCGGTGATCCATCGAGAACCAGCGTGTTTACGTGATTATGGCGTATTTGGTTTTATAATAGAGTAACAATAAATAAAAGAACATGCAGTTTTGATCGCGCCATGATTCTACCGACAAAGAGGACGCACGTGGGGATGGAAGTACACTCCAGCCACGCTACATACAAAGTTCGACAAACCAATCGGCAAATAAAGCTTTGGATTGTTACAGTTGTCAACGTGTTTCTGCCATTCTAAACAGCTGACGGTCGTTGTTTCGTTGACACATTGTAAGTAGACAGCTGAATAGGTAGTTGGGCCTCTCTTTCTTTATCTTCTTTTTCTTTATTGTATTAGAACCGTTACAGTCGTAGTAAAGAAACAGCAGCAGAAGTTTATGTCTTCTATTTTCCCTTGGTTTTATAATCATGAAGCGACATTCATCCTAGGCCGGTTGAACCGGCTTCCGGTCCCCAGTCGCATGTATATTCCTGTCAGGGGAGATGTTTATTTACTCCTCGCGGAGTTAGGCACAAGGCCAGTTTTATCTTACTCCCACAAGTAAGATGTGACCCAAGATCGGGTCGAGCAAGTGGGGTTAAAAGCCAGCGCTCGAGAGGTGAGCACTCTGGCCATTTAAAAATTGCCTGGGCAGCCCCGTCGGCATTCCCCGGTAGGGGCGCCTCAGACAGTAAGCAATAAACTTACTCCTCCCCAAAGAGGGGAGGCAAAGCCTGGGAGGGTGGACCTCCTAGAACTGCACAGGACAGGCGTGCAGTATCCATCGGAACAGATACTACACTTTGATCTTAGCCAAAAGGCCAAGACAACGTTAGGATTTTGCAGTTCTTGCAGGGAGGTGTCGACGTCCTCCGACATACAGCGCATGATATTCCTAAATAGTCACCCATCTCGTACTGACTAGGCTAAACGTTGCTTAACTTCGGTGATCAAATGAGAATTGGTGTGTCAACGTGACTATGCCGTATATGCTCAAGTAGCGAATTTTGCCGGCTCGTAATCGCTTCACAAATGTTTCTACTTGAAATACTTGAAACATTAATTAAAAATAATAAACATTTAATTCATAACTTTGTTGTAAACACGAAACAAAATCTTTCTCATTCATTCATATAAATAGATAAACATTAACATTTTGGTAATTCCGATACAAATTTATTTATCTTTTAAATGTGACCGCAAAGAAAGGGAAAGAAAGAAGAAATCCATTTGCCACTTCACTTTCAATTTAGAAATAGATCGCGACTTGTTGAAAATCAAGTCGCTTCCTCTAAAATAAAGGAAGGGTCATTTGAACACAAATGCTAAATATGTGTCCACGAAATAAAACAATATTCCGAAACAGAACAATTTCTTATATTAAAAGCAAAACAATCATTGAATTATGAAACAATAACAAATAATAGTTAATTAATAAAATGTAATTTTTCAAAATCTATATGCAAATTAGTTAACCTTGCGACTGATATCGCGTATACATTAAGCAGTATATAAAAAAGATGGTGCGTCGATTGTGTAAAGTTGACATTGATTTAAGTGCTTTCTCGGCCTTTTGGCCAAGATCAAAGTGTAGTATCTGTTCCGATGGATACTACACCCCATAAACTGGTATCGTCTTGGCCTTCGGGGCTTGATTTACGCCGGTCTATGGGTCTGTCCTGTGCAGTTCTAGGAGGTCCACCCTCCCAGGCTTTGCCTCCCCTCTTTGGGGAGGTGTAAGTTTATTGCTTATTGCTTGAGGCGCCCCTACCGGGGAATGCCGACGGGGCTGCCCAGGCAATTTTTAATGGCCAGAGTGCTCACGTTCTCGGGCGCTGGCTTTTCAAGTCCCACTTTCCCGACCCGACCTTGGGTCACATCCTACCTTGTGGGAGTAAGATAAAACTGGCCTTGTGCCTAACCTCCTGGGGAGGTAAATAAAAAGTTGACTAAAGTTGCAATAGGACGTTTTGACTTCATCGTTAGTGCGAGAAATGGGCTGAAATTTCACATTTATTTTCAGGTTGGCGAACCTAATCGAAAATCTAGCAAAGCGGTAATAAATTATTATTATATACTAGCGGGACACGTGGAAATTCCACGGTGGTTTCTACATCAATCTGTATAATTTACTGTTAATAAGAACATTACTTTTGAAATAATAAATGTCTGTTAGGTTCAATACTATTAAGAAAAAAAGGACTATTGTTTCATAAAAAAATAATGGTGCTTCTTCAGATTAGGACCCGAGCTAAAATCGACTTGGCGTTGTTAAAGTTAGGGTATAGTTAGGGTTAGGGTCCTAATCTGAAAAAGTACCAAAATAATTTTCATTGTCAGTTAAATATTCTTAAAATCAATTAAACGAAAACAAACAAACTCTTCTTTCTTCATTTGTTTAAAATTGCAGCAATTTAATATATTTAACGTATTTTACGTTTCCTAGGAGGCCCCATTTGTAGTCATTTAAAAAAAAAACTGAATCACGCGTTTGCATTTTTGTCTGGGTTGGTGACGATGTTTTGTCTGTCTCGAACAAAAGAACATTTTGCTGGGAACTTAGTTTGCCGTCCGCTGGTGAGTTTTGGTTACTCTTGGTTAAGGATGAAAGACAATTGTCCCAGGCGTCCGCATTTGGTTCTTCTTCGTGTCAGTGGAGAATCCAGGAGACTCGGCTCGATTTTTCCTCGCTGCTTCCAAATGCCGATAGGATAGATTTACATTGCTACACACAAACTTTTCTGAACATGAGACAATATTATAGACTTATTTAGTTAATGTTGCCTTGTACAGGAAGTGCAATAGTGGTAAGGCTTTACTGATTAATATATATATATATATATATATATATATATATATATATATATATATATATATATATATATGTGTGTGTGTTGTGGGTGAACCTACCTACCCTTTAATAACTAAATGGTAGCAACCGGCTACCATAAATACCGGCTTTTGCCGGGAGAACATTGGTACGACATTTAGGCACTAGCACTGCCAACACTGACTTGTGTATAATTTCTCTGTTCAATACAATTCATTATTATTATCTCTAAACCTGTTGTTCTTTTACTTCATTGTTGGTACCCATAAACGGGTCCACAACAACTGGCGGCGAGTGATTCGTAAAGGACTTCGTACCTTGCAACCTGTGAGGGATAAACCAGTGTCTACAACACGGTCAACCTTCGAAAACAAAAAATTCTAATGTTAATGTTGCCTTGTGCAGGAAGTGCAATAGTGGTAAGGCTTTACTGATTAATATATATATATATATATATATATATATATATATATATATATATATATATATATATATATATATATATATATGGGGTAAGGTACACGATAAGTCATGAAAATGAAATGCTGTGGTAGACAAAATGTGTGAATAAAGGCAAACAAAAAACAGGTTAACATGCAGGAGAAAAACAAAAACAAGAAATTTGACCGGTTTCGTCTGTGTTAGCGAACGTCTTCAGAAAAAGGGAAGATTGGGAAATAATTTTATTTTAAGGCACACACATGGGAGAAGGAAAAGATGATCCGATTGAACCATATGAGAAGTCTTCTGTTGTATATACCTTTTTCCAATATACTAGTTATACCTAACTCCGTGTCCGCGTTTTCCTTCCGGCCCCTAAACAAAACCATAACAATATCCAAGTTATCTCCCCTGAATTATACTGGCTAATGATAGAATGTGATCTACTTTTCTGGAATTTAAAAATATACACAAAGCCTACCAGACAATATCTTTTGGCACTCTGACAAAAGCTTTCTCCAGATCCAGAAAAGCAAAATACAGGTTCTTCTTCTTACCAAGTTACTTCTCTTACATTTGTCTCAGGATAAATAAAGTATCAGTAGTACTTTGCCTTAAATTTATGTGCACTCAATGTTTAAAGCTCTAGGGGGAGACTTTTTTGTCAGCCAGATTTGTGACCTTTTTCTTCCCCTTTGGGCTCTTGAACGACTTACCTTTTGGTTAGCCTGTTTGGAGTCCAGTGGATTGGACGCTGGTGGTGGTGTCTCTTTCAGTATAGTCTTGTAGGGGTGCGGACCGTAGCTTAGTAAGATATTGTGTCTTAGAGAAAATGCTAAGATCCATGCTTACATTAGAATAGTTAAACAGATGTTTAAAAGAGTAAAAACATGTTAAAACATGGAGAAACATGCATGAAAGTTGAATGAAAGATAAAGCATGCATAAGTTGAACGTAGTTTAAAAGTAACACAAAATATTTATATATTTACAAATTACAGAGCATTAAGTGTTCATTTCAAGTATCCAGTTAGAGAAACAATACATGTTCATGCCTGTGATTTATGTATGTGCATAGTGTAATCATGTGTTTAAGTGTGTGAATGTGCGTGTCGCATTTTGTTCGTGGTTGTACGAATGTGTATGCATGAGAGTTGATAATTCGTTTAGGCATTTGTATGTGTGTGTGCCTTTGTTAGAAGTGTGTGGTTGCGTGCGTTGAATAATGATATGAGTGTAAGCCTTTGTGTGTATGTTTAGTAGTCAGCCGACGCGCTGGCACCTCTCACCCAAAGGCGAGGGGTAGCCGAACTTGTATTCTCTGTTAAGCGTCCGAAAAGAGGAAGATTTTGTTGTACGGTCTGCTTTTATATTGTTTCACAGTGGTTTGGCTGACGTAGTTGAAAGCACCCCACGTGATCAACATTTTTGTTTTTTTTGCGCTTTTTTGTTAGATTGTCTCTGGGAGCTGATTTTTATTACCCCAGTTTTAGCTTTTGTTGTTGAAGTAAATTCGGGTTGGTCTCTGTTTTAGTCTAGTAGTACAGGAGACCTAACTCAGGGGTAGCTCCTTGAGAGGCTTCTCTATCTGCACTCGCTAAATGTCGGAGTATTCTCAAGTGCCATGTTGCGCATGGATGTGTTTCCCTTGAGATATTTCCAGTGTAGATGCCATGCACATGTTTCGGCGTAATGTTTTAATACTTTGCCTTTGAATTTATCACCTTCAGTTAAAAGACTACCTCATTTTGAAGTGATTCTACATTCCTCTCTCTTTTTGTTATTATGCAACGTGATCATTTTTCCTTCTTTTTAGCTCATAACATCAAGTGACTTCATTCAATATCTGGAGCGACTTCTCTAAAAAACACGTAATATTTAGATTGTACCTCGCCCTGGCTATGCACGTTATGACATTATTCTATTCACACGTTTAAGAACATGTGAATAGTTGCATTTTTCAATGTGACCAAACCAACGAAGTCTCCTGTTCTGCATACATCTCTCTATACTGTCCAGATTTAATCTTCCTCTGAGGTTCTCACATCTAAGCCTATCTTTAAGTCTCACATTACATACCCATCGTGTAACTCTCATACCATCTCTATTTAGGCGATGAATATCCTCAACCCTCACTGGCCAGGTTTCTCTTCCATACATCACCACACTTCAAACCCTCGCCTGATAAACTCTTCTCTTGATCGACAGCAGTAACGCTCTGCTGATTAGTAATGGCCAAATTTTCCTGAACTTACTTCATCTACTCCTAACTCTTGCAATCATACTAGCACCAGCTTCTTCCTGTGCTCCAAAGATATCACCACGGCAACAAACTTTCTGAACAACCTCAATAGCCTTATCATCCAAATATACTTTCTCTACATCTCAGTTCTCATCCGTCTCCATCGTCTTGCACATCTTGCACATAAACTGGTTATCATCCCTCAATATCTACCTGTAATTCCACGCCTTTTGGCCAAGATCAAAGTGTAGTATCTGTTCCGATGGATATTGCACCCCATAGACTGGTATTGTCTTGACCTTCGGGGCTTGATTTACGCCGGTCTATGGGACAGTCCTGTACAGTTCTAGGATGTCCATCCTCCCAGGCTTTGCCTCCCCTCTTTGGGGAAGAGTAAGCTTATTGCTTACTGCCTGAGGCGCCCCTACCGGGGAATGCCGACGGAGCTGCCCAGGTAATTTTTAAATGGCCAGAGTGCTCACCTCTCGGGTGCTGGCTTTTCAAATCCCACTTTCCCGACCTTGTGTCACATCTTACCTTGTGGGGGTAGATAAATCTCTTCTATTGCCCTTCTTGCGGATCTAATGCTTACAGCTCTGAACAGAGTATTTAGGTTGTGTACACACTGGCTATGTACGGTATGTCACTATTCTCATTCAAACGTTCAAGAATAGGTTGTGTTTGTTCATGACATTTTTAAAAAGGATATCTATATAGTCAAGACTTGACAAACATTTTTTTTCCACTAAACTTTAATTACAAAATAAAGTTTGAACCATTAATTCAGTTCAAAAACACGACGAATCATTCGAATTTACGAAAATTTGCTGAAAATTGTTGCAGTTAAGTGGAAATTACCAGTATTAGCATGTAAATGACCACAGAAGACTTAATCAAATTTGAACTCAGCATGCTTGATTCTATAGATTCTTCACTTAGACCGGTATTGTCCGGGCCTTCGGGTCTGGATTTACGCTGGTCTATCGGTTGTCCGTCCTGTGCAGTTCTAGGAGGTGCACCCTCCCAGGCTTTGCCTTCTCACCCTTTGAGAGGGGGGGGGGTAGTTTATTGCTAATCGCCTGAGGCGCCCCTACCGGGGAATGCCGATGGGGCTGCCCAGGCAATTTTTAAATGGCCAGAGTGCTCAAATTCTCGAGCGCTGTTTTTTTTCCTACTTTCCCGACCATGTGTCACATTTTACCTTGTGGGAGGAAAATAAATAGATTCACTTAATCAACAGCGGTAACGCTCTGCTAGTTAATAATGGCAGAAGTTTCTTGAACTTACTCCATTCACTCCTAACTCTTGAAATCACACGAGCACCAGCTTCTCATTGTGCTATATAGACCGTCATACAACTTCTAAAAAGTAAGAAAAGGAAAATGTCAAATAAAACAAAAAATTCATACGTTCAAGAAGAGGTTTTGTTTGTTGATGACATTTTTAAAAGGGAGAACAATCTAGATAGGCATTGGCGTTGTTAGCAAGTGGAAAGGCTTGACTAACGTTTCGTTTTAATTACAAAACAAAGTTTGAACCATTAATTCAAGCGGAGTTCAAACACGGCGAATCAGTGGTTGTCGTTCGAAATCAGGAACTGACAACGGAATAATTCCATTAATGGGAATTCGTCACCCGATGCGAAATGGCCATTCTTGGCACATAGTTATTAAACCAGAATAAAGATATTTCTCCCAGATTTCTCAAACCCGTTCACTCCCTCTCTATATTACTATATCCCCCTCTCTATTTTCTCTCTCTCTCTTTCTCTCCTTAACTTACATACAAATGCAATGCCTCTCTCTATGTCTCTCTTCTCTCTTTCTTTTATAAGCATAATGTCTGTCTCTCTCTCTCTTCTATTTCTCACACACACTGACTGTCACTTTTTCTTTCTTCTCTCTCTCTCTCTCTCTCTCTATCTCTACTAATTCGCGTCCTCTCCATCTCCCCATCTCTCCATCTCTCTCTTTCTCTTACATATGCATGTCCTGTCTCTCCCTGTCTCAATTCTCTCGTCTTTTGCAAACATATTTCAATCTCTCTCATACACTGAATATCTCTTTTTCTCTCTTTTCTCTCTATCCATTTACCCCTCTCTATTTATCTATATCCCCCCTCTCTGTCCCTATCTCTCTTTTCTTACACACGCATATACTGTCTCTCCCCTGTCTGTCGTTCCTCTCTCTTATGCACACATATTGTCTATGTCTCTCTGGTTAATGTAGTTTGAAAAGTCACACATTGGAAACGTTGCTGAAATGGCAATAATAAGAAAGTTATATTTAAAAAAAATATTTTGAAAACCTGGACAACGCAGATATTTGTTTTTTAAAATAAATTATTTATTCACTTTAAAAACTTTTTTAAAAAACTTCAGTACTTTCGGTAAAAATACCCTTGTCAGAAGTATAAGCCTTTGGAATTCCCTCCCTGCCCCCGGTTTCCCCATGACTGTAGACATTTAAATGCAATGTAAAGTAACATTTCACTGCTCACGTCTCTGTAGGTATGACCCCTAATTAACATCAGCCCCTTACGTCTCAGTTGCAACATGCTTTGTTTGGAGTTAATTAAAGTAAAACAATTAAAAAAAATAAAAATAAAATAAATAAATAAATAAATAAAAATAACATAAACTTTTTTTGTCTATTATTTTACTCAAGCTGAGTTAATCAACGTTTGTTTACCTAAGGCCTTTTCCTATATATTTTAATCACACAAGATGCATGTTAAAATATTCCTTGGTTTGGGGATTGAGTTATGTTAAAAAAAAACACATTTATTTTAATTCTTCTAATTAGTCGTAATTTGCAATTTACTCAGCAAGTCACTTATCTCTTACTAAATCTTAGTCTATTGCTCCCACCCTCTCTCATTCTATGTTGTTTAAAACCTCACTCTTATTTTATACAGGTACTACCATTCTCACTCCCGTATCTCTCTCTCTCTCTCTCTCTGTTTATTAAATGTCAAAGGTAATAAAACTAACTATAAACCAGAAGGTTGGAATAGTCTATTATAAAGAATAGGGAATATCACCATACGTACTAATACTCTTTTATACAAGTACTATCATTCTCACTCCCCTCTCTCTCTCTCCCTGTTTATCAAATGTCAAAGGTAATAAAACTAACTATAAACCAGAAGGTTGGAATAGTCTATTATAAAGAATAGGGAATATCACCATACGTACTAATACTATTTAACTCATGGGTGAAGAAGAAATACGAACAAGGGAATTCTTTGCGTCATTATGGCAACCGTGGGACTGTCTTGTCTCTTAGCAGATCCTCCTTTGTAAAAATGAGGTATCATTCAATTTGGACGTAGGAGGCCATTCTCTAAGGCATTACCTCCTCCTTTGGGAGGGGATATTGCCTGTAGTCTGAGGGCCCACATTAAACGGATCTTCTGCCTCATCTTGCTGCTGTGGAGGTACGAAAATAAAAGTTTTTTCTTCAGCACTTCTTTTCATACCAACAGGGGAATCGTTGGCACATTCTGATTCTATGGTCTGGTTCGTAAAGGGCCTGTCTCTTCTCTCTGAAATAGGCATGGTTCGATTCAGTCCAAGGCGGTCATCCTACCAGGCATTATCTTCTCTTTTGGGAGTAGGGTTGCTTTACTGCCGGTCACCTTTCCCCTATTTAAACAATCAAACTTAATGTAAATGGGTGACTCAACGGGTCACAGTTAATCTAGTATATATATATATATATATATATATATATATATATATATATATATATATATATATATAAGAACGCACAGAAAGTAGCTTGTCAATCCCAGATCTTTCATCAATGCACTCTTCAGAAGCCAAATAAGTTCTCCTTCAAAAAAAAAAAAGAAGATAAATTCATAGCGAGGCAGTAATATTAGAAATTATTATAACGCAGTAGTTTTTTTATGTGCCCTGTGATTGGATGAAAATCAACCAATCACAGGCCACTTTTCCCCACCACTGTCGAACTGACGTCAGCGTTTTTTTTTTAAAGTAACGCCCTCTTTTCGCAGCAGCCATCGACCGAAGCAGGTCGCTGACTTTTCTGTGGCGTCCTGCCGAATAAGACACAAACTTTTGTATCTATACATAGCATGCTAGACCCAACAAGCAGCTATGTATATTGCGTGTAGTTTGCGCACTTGAGCTTTTTATTCAAAGGTACTTTAATTATAACTTTTGATCAAAGACCGCACCAAACCAGAAGACCCTGTTAACAAGATGAAACTACAAAGTTTTATTTACTCCTCTCCAGGAGTTAGGCACAAGGCCAGTTTTATCTTACTCCCACAAGTAAGATGTGACCCAAGATCGGGTCGAGAAAGTGGGGTTTGAAAAGCCAGCGCTCGAGAGGTGAGCACTCTGGCCATTTAAAAATTACCTGGGCAGCCCCGTCGGCATTCCCCGGTAGGGGCGCCTCAGACAGTAAGCAATAAACTTACTCCTCCCCAAAGAGGGGAGGCAAAGCATGGGAGGGTGGACCTCCTAGAACTGCACAGGACAGGCGTGCAGTATCCATCGGAACAGATACTACACTTTGATCTTAGCCAAACTACAGAGTTAAGTCCGCAAATACTACCTTATTTTGCAACCAATACTTTTCTTCTCTTTCTTCCATTTTCTTCAGTTATATAAACTCTATATTAACTAAACCGTTTTTGTTATCTTTCTCGTCTTGTTACGTTTTAAACGTTTGTCTTTCCTACACTTGGGACCAGATGGTTCATCCCTCGGTTGAACTGGAAAAATCCCGACAGTAAAACAAAAATCACAAAACAACCACTCGAGAAAACCAGAAATAGCAGTCAGCTTGTTTTATTAAGCAAAGCAATGAAAAAATATGCCACATATTGCCCAGAAAAATCACTGTCAGAAGAGTTAATAGTTAATTGGTTGAAAGCTAAAAAATAATTTTTTGATTGACAAACTAATGCTGAATGTTCTTCTGTGAACGAAACGGTCCGTAAAAATGTACCGAAATTTTTGTTTTGAAAAGATGATAGAAAAAATAGATAAAATCTTGGTCACTGGAATGTAGTCTAATATTGTTTCTTTATATATGCTCTGTTGTTATATGTTAACAATCATCGAGTTTTTACTTTGAAAAGATTGCTCTAAAAAAAAAGAAAAAAAAAGTATATGCACAAACATATTTTCTCTCCCCCCTCTCTCTCTGATCATATCGTTTGCTGCTTACTTAGCGTAATTTCTTTATTTGTAAATAAACAAATGGGGCTATATGAGTGAAACTGTCGACGATAAACTAGATGGTTGTAGGTTCGATTCCTGTCTTGGGATAGGTGCTAGTCTAGCAGCACTGAATAGCTGTGGATGACTATATATATATATATATATATATATATATATATATAATGTATTTTTATGTAATTATTTTTATTGGTAATAGTAGCGTTCGTTGTTATTTTGCTTACTGTGAGCCAGAAACACGTGTCCATGGATTACTTTTATGTACGTATAAAATAAATAAAAATATATATTAACGGAAAAAAATACGTCCTATGAAGTTAAGGGCGACTAATAATGCAATTTGCTGCATCTTAATCACTTAGGAAAGTGAGACAATCGAAATAATAGTAAGCAAAATAACAACGAACGCTACAATCACCAATAAAAATAATTACATAAAAATACATTAAATATTTAGGTGATAAAAATCGTGCATGTTTCTAGACGGAGCGTCTTGGTCCAGTGGTAGAACGCTGGACTACAGACATCAATATCGAAGGTTCGATCTCTATCTAAGTTAGCAATGCTGATGACGGCTGTGAGCCAGAAACACGTGTCCATGGATTACTTTTATGTACGTATAAAATAAATAAATAAATATAAATATATATATATATATATATATATATACATATATATATATATATTTGGCTTTTCCACTGCCAACTTATCTATCTATGTGATTCCTCTGCTGATAAGATTTTAATCTTTGAAAAGCCTTGGCTTAAGGAAAGAATAATAAACACATTTTTTTACCGAGTACACCTTGCATTGAACAATCGAAGTTGAAATAAATTTGTCATTCGTACATGTTTATCCGTCTTCTATCATCTATGTTTATATATATATATATATATATATATATATATATATATATATATATATATATATATATATATATATATATATATATATATGCAGACACGAGAGAAGTAAATAAATATCCCTATTATCATAAATAATGGGAATTATAGACCTATAAATATAATATTTATTATTTTCCCTTGTTGATAAATTGGGTAATCATTCGGTTAGCAGTGGAAAATGGAATTACGAGGTTTACGGCGGTTTGATGTCAATTGAGTTCACTTTCATATTAACTTATAATATGGTTTTTCTGAAACTCTGAGAATTCTAATGCTTCTTTGACCGGTGTCATACTTAAATGATGATATATGATAGATATATTTATATGTAACACACAACAAATATCAATTAGTAAAAAATATCGATAATTCGAACTTTTACTGTTGCTTTGTACGGCTCCGAAAGAAGCAGACACTTTTAACATCCATTATCTTTGTGAGCTGTCTATTAACCTCCCTTTCTTTCCCCCTCTCTCTATCTATCTATCTATCTATCTATCTATCTATCTATCTATCTATCTATCTATCTATCTATCTATCTCTTTCTCCCTCTCTCTCCCTCTTCCCCCCTCTCTCTCTCTCTATCTCTTTCTCCCTCTCTCTTTCTCTCCCTTCATCCCTCTCTCTCTCTCTTTCTCTATCTATCTATCTATCTATCTATCTATCTATCTATCTATCTATCTATCTATCTATCTATCTCTCCCCCTCTCCCCCCTTTTTCTCTCTCTCTCTCTCTCTCTCTATCTATCTATCTATCTATCTATCTATCTATCTCTTTCACCCTCCCTCTCTCTCTCTTCCGCCCCCTCTCTCTATCTCTCTCTCTCCTCCCTCCCTCTCTCTCTCTCTCTCTCTATCTATCTATCTATCTATCTATCTCTTTCTCCCCCTCTCTCTCTCTCCCCTCTCTCTCTTTCTATCTATCTATCTATCTATCTATCTATCTATCTATCTATCTATCTATCTATCTATCTATCTATCTCCCTACCCCCTCTCTCTCTCTCTTTCTCTCTCTCTCTCTCTCTCTCTCTCTCTCTCTCTCTCTCTATATATATATATATATATATATATATATATATATATATATATATATATATAATTCTTGTATCTTTCACAAAACCTCATCACATGTCAAAATGTCATTTTCCCCTTCCCATGTATCGTGTTTACCTTTTCGCTTTTTAAAGCTCGCCGTGCGTCACTTGCACGATCCGATTTTTAGATCTTAAGTGTTCCTATTCATATTGAAAAAAAAAAAGGACAAATAAATTAATAAAATAACTATCCTCGCGAATACATAAATAAATACAAATAAATAAAATAAAGGGATCTTTCGTTTTTTTTTTGCATTCTCGACACCGTTTTCCCATTAAATTCACTTTGTTGTCCGCTCTCTTCGGCTGGCCGATCCGCGTTTTACCTAATCCCTTCGCCACGAAACTAATTCACTCAGTCCACACTATTTTTTGGCGTTTTTTTTCTTTCCTTACGGTATTTTTTGTTGTTCATGTCATTATCTCAAGTATTTCTTTCTTTTCAATACTTATTCCTTTTATTGTTATCCCCTTTTTATATTTTTAATCAAATAAATAAAATAATAATATCATTTTTAGTTGTGCACCCCCCCCCCCTCTTCACCCGTCGAGTTTCTATAAGGATCCAGGCCGTTTTTGTAGAGTTCATGGTTCATTAGCTAATATTTTCCCGCCGCAAATATATCGATGTTACATTTAGGGTTTTGTTGTACCACACCCTTAACAGAAAACGGGTCCAGTACCCACCTCTATTGCCACACACAAACACATACACTACCCCACGCACAAACATGACAACAACAAAAAAAAGGGTTCAATTTTAATTTTCCAATCGGTACCAACGACGGTCACGCCCAAACCCGATAATTAAATGATTTCTTAATGTAATTTTACTAATAGTCCCAAATCCAACATGGTTGTCAAACGCTAAAAATGGCAATTTTATTTTCGCGTTTCTCTAACCTAGTGAAACAAAAATGTACTACCTCCTATAGGGTCCGCGTTAGGGCTCGCAGGACCCGATTCAAATTTTTAGTACACTTTTACGAATTGGCACAAAAAAGGAGGTATTTAAAAAGGATTGCCCCTCCCCCCAAAAAATCAACAAAAAATTGCAATTTGAAACGTGATCTCATCTTATTCTTATCTTACATATAAAACGAAATCAATTTTCCCCTATTTTATTGACCGAAATAGATTTCTAGACAAAAAGTAGATAAACAATCTATTTGTCAGACTTATATAGCTAATATTGGCCCGTGCTCTTAAAAAGGAAAGAAATTATTTTCAATCGATTTCATCGATTTGAATATTTAATCCTGATCGATATTTTATTCTTTTTAGTCATATTCAAAGGAAAGGGCCATAGTTTTTACCCTTTGACTTCCGTCTACCCATCGACACTGGGGAAAAATAATTCGATACACTTTCATATTCCCTAGTAACAGTATTCGGACGAACAACCTAGTTTCTTCTGAGCGACGAAACTGAATGGATAGACAATTTCTAATTACTATCATAATTACGTTTAATAAAAACAAACAAAAACACTCTAAATAAGAAGCAATCACTGTTTTAAGTTAACATTTTTGTTAACAAGGTACTGTAAATAAACTATTCGGTTTCGTCTTAGTAAAGCGGACAGTTGCGATAAACACGGAATAAATAGAACTCTTCTTCTTCTTCTTCTTCTTCTTCTTCTTCTTCTTCTTCTTCTAATTAGACGAAGAAGAAGAGTTCTATTTATTATTATTATTTACTCACTAGGAGTTATCACACTGGTCATCGTCAGTGGTCACCCACTGCCGACAACCTGTGGTATTACCTGGAGTCTGAGTGACAACAAGTCTCCTCAGGCCTCCAGTATGCTCCACCTCTTTTCGTTCATCACCGCTGATGACCTTGCGGTGATCGCAACAGCCACCTACCAACGATTTCCCGCTGATAAGGGCCATTGGTCCCCTCTGGGGCCCGAGTAGCAACAAGCCTTCCCAAGGTCCCAGAGCTGTCCGCGCTCTTCCAGTGGAGGTCTGGTTTTGCGCTTTCCCTCCTCGACCCTCTGTCTTGTCTATAATTTTCGTGGCGTCAGCCTATGCTTGCGCCTCTCTCGTG
>OY744547.1:22294594-22327094 GCA_963556195.1 Sepiola atlantica | reverse complement strand
ATATATATATATATATATATATATATATATATATATATATATATATATATGTGTGTGTGTGTGTGTGTGTGTGTGTGTGTGTGTGTGTGTAATTGTCCAAGTATCACTTAGGAAGTAAACAATAGAAGCGTAAGAACACTACAATCACCAATAAAAACAATTACATAAAAATACATTAAAAATTTAGGTGATAAAAATCTAACATATTTCCAGGCAAGGCCTCATAGCCTGGGGATAAAACGCCAAACTATTGACATAAACACAAAGTTTCGATCCATGTTTAAGTTAGCCATGCTGATGACGCCGTGAGCCAGAAACACGTGTCCATGGATTACTTTTGTGTACGTATAACATTACTAAATATATATAGACTTACTCTGTGAACCGGGTTCCTGCCTCCCGACCGTCTGAAATTGTTACTTTCCTGTACTGATGAAAGCAATAAGCTTGAAACGCTAGCGTCTGTAGGTATTAATAATTTAATATTTATTCATAAATATTATACTAAACCCCTTTAAGAAATTAAAGTTGAGCACTCTCGGGGATGTTAAAAATAGACTGTCAAAAAGCTCTAATGCAAAGTTCCGAATACCTTCGTCGAACACTCTCGAATAGTCTTCTATCTGTGCCCGCTTCTAGGTACATATAGATCTTAATTTCTCTTAATCACGTGACAGTTTCCGTGGCCGATCGGGTATGGCAACTGCTTGCAGATTCTAGGTTGACTCTGTGAACCGATTTCGAGCCTCCCGACCGTCTGAAATTGTTACTTTCCTGCACTGATGAGAGCAATAAGCTTGAAACGCTAGCGTCTGTAGGTATAAATAATTTATATATATATATATATATATATATATATATATATATATATAGTTTTATACCCCTTTTCTTTCTGTTTTACACACCCACAACCCGCATACATATCCGCTCTTTCGCTGTCTGTCTTTTTCACACACATACACACATATTCTCTCTCTCTATTTTTCATACACACACCGACACACACCTTTGATAACATAATTAGGCATTTCTGAATTAATTGGTGAAATAAGCGATCCCAGAACGGCGATCTGGTCAACTGATTAAAAGTGATATATGTTCAATTGATTTCGTCTGACATTAGATGTTCGATCAGGATGATGACACACATCTACGATGAAGGAGAGGAGGGGGGGGGCTCTGCGTGTCCTTTGTAGAACCAGTTGTGTGGTGGGCCTAATATTCGTATTGGGCTAAACAGTTCCGCTTCGCCGCACTTCGCCTCCACCCAATCGATGAGCCCCACCTTCATCCAACAATTCCAAATCGAAACAATTTCCACTTGGATTCAATCGGCCTTCATCTCAACACAAATTAAATTGACGAGCAGTAAAAAAGAAAAAAAAAACCAACAACACATTTGAATATATTTATTTATATATTAGCTTGCTTACCCGGCGTTGCTCGGGATGCCGGACAGGAAAAAAATGGTTATAAGGGAGACAACTCTTCACTTAAAAATAGGAGTTATTGCTCTCACTCATTTTGATTTTTTTTTGGTGATGAGCTAAAGATCTTTCATAATATAGAATGTTTGGGCCAGACTAAGTAATTTTTGTAATAAACTGTAGCGAATTACGTAATTTTATTGCTAATAACATGGGACAACAAGTGACAAGTGAAAATTCACCAGTCAGAAACAGGCTAGTCAAAAAGTAAGCCCTTCAAGAGCCCAATAAAGGATGGCGGGGTTACATAGTTAGCCGAGAAAAAATATCTACATCTAAGCTTGTTAAGTGGCTGATCAAAAACCGGTGCTTTTATAGTAACACCAACACAGAATGTAAGATTCAAATTTTGTTGTTAATCCTTGAAAGAGCAGCAGGAGCAACATACTACACTCCCATTATTTTGAATAGTAATGGAAGATTGAAATATTTTTTAATCCTTGAAGAAATCAAGATGTGACTGGAGCAACATACCGTCTTCTTATGCTATTCAATAGTAAGCTATCTATCTATCTATCTATCTATCTATCTATCTATCTATCTATCTATCTATCTATCTATCTATCTATCTATCTATCTATCTATCTATCTATGCCACTCTATCTATCTATCTATCTATCTATCTATCTATCTATCTATTTATGTCAATCTATCTATCTATCTATCTATCTATCTATCTATCTATCTATCTATCTATGCCACTCTATCTATCTATCTATCTATCTATCTATCTATCTATCTATCTATCTATATATATATCTGTATCTATATATCTATCTATCTATCTAGCTAGCTAGCTATGTATGTATGTCACTTTATCTATCTATCTATCTATCTATCTATCTACATCTTTCTCTATCTATCTATCTGACTATTTTGATGTATATCTATGTATAGATGGATGTTTTATATATTTATCCTAATCTGTTCCTATCTATCTATCTATCTATCTATCTATCTATCTGTTCGAACCTACCTGCCTATTTATGAATATATCTGTATTTTACTAATTACCTATTAAACTAATTTTGTTTATATTTGTCTCCCTGTTTGCCTATATTACAAATATATACAAATATGTTTTGCTATATACATTCACATACATACTAATATTACTTTATACTATTTAATAAAATAAATTAAGTCAGACTGATTCTCAATCTTTTGCAATCGATAAATTTCGTCTTACGAAATCAGTATACCACTCTAAATATCCATTTCATTTTGTTGAATGTTGGTCCATGTTGTTAAAGAAAAAATGTGATTTAGGTTAATTCTTCCCAGAAAAGAATCTATTCGCTCAGATTTATTTTCATATTGGTGTCGTGCTTTTTAAGAAAAAAACGGAGGTGAATCTGGATTCGTTCAATACACTTACTTCCGTTTGAGACAATGTTCTTGGCCTTTTGACTAAGATCAAAGTGTAGTATCTGTTCCGATGGATACTGCACCTCATAGACTGGTGTTGTCTTGGCCTTCGGGGCTTGATTTACGCCGGTCTATGGGTCTGTCCTTTGCAGTCCTAGGAGGTCCACCCTCCCAGGCTTCGCCTCCCCTCTTTGAGGAGGAGTAAGTTTATTGCTTACTGCCTGAGGCGCTCCTACCGGGGAATGCCGACGGGGCTGCCCAGGCAATTTTTAAACCCCACTTTCCCGACCCGACCTTGGGTCACACCTTACTTGTGGGGGTAAGATAAAAACTGGCCTTGTGCCTAACTCCTGGAGAGGAGTAAATCAATACTACAGTTAGTATATATATATATATATATATATATATATATATATATATATATATATATATATATATATATGTATGAAGTTGTCTCGTCAGATTTTCTTTTCAAATCAGACCCAAATAGCATTTAAGCTGACAAATCAAACTTGGTTTTTGATTAGCCAATCTTCATTTGTTATTGCTGTGCCATGTTATTTGCAATGCAAATCTTAGAAATACGGCCCAGATGATCTAGATTATGAAACATTTTTAATTTATCAACAAAAAAATCATATTCTGTAAGAATAACTCTTTTTTATTGAAGAATATTTACAGAGTTGTCTCCCTTACAACAAAACGTTTATTTCTTTTTCTGTAAAGTTTTAAATATGACAAACAAATAAGAATTAAAAACTAAAATGACTTTACTGCATCCCGGACAACACCAGGTACGTACAGCTAATATATATATATATATATATATATATATATATATATATATATATATATATATATTTGTCGCTCCTCAAAATGTAGAGCACTGTAATGGTAGTATTAACACAGCATGACGTCACTTGCTTTATAATGCATCGTTCCTTCCCTTAAAAAAGAAGTAGAATGCTTAGACGTTAAGCCCGCCGATAAAGTGTTAAAATTATCATCGTTTATTCGCTATTTAAAATTAGCCGAGCGGTTTAAGACGTCGGATTTGAATTGAAAAATACTTGTAGTCCGGGGTTTCGAATCGCATGACCGGTAGTGAATAGTCATATCTCTATGCTGATGAATCCCGATTTAAAAAGGACGAAACGTATACGTACAATAATAATAAACAATAACAAATATTATATATATATATATATATATATATATATATATATATATATATATATATAAAGCCTTGGCGTAAGGAAAGAAAAAAAAACGTGTTTTTACCGAGTACACCTTGCATTGAACAATCGAATTTGAAATAGATTTGTAATTCGTACATTTTTATCCCTCTTCTTTCATCTCTTTCTTTCATCTCTCTCTTTCTCTCTCTCTCTCTCTCTCTATATATATATATATACATATATATATATATATATGTATGTGTGTGTGTGTATAGGCAGCATTTTTTCTTAAATACGACTGACAATTTTTGGCCAAGATCAAAGTGTAGTATCTGTTCCGATGGATACTACACCCCATAGACCGGTATTGTCTTGCCCTTCGGGGCTTGATTTCCGCCGGTCTGTGGATTTGTCCTGTGCAGTTTTAAGAGGTCCACCCTCCCCGGGTTTGCCTTCTCACCCTTTGAGAAGGAGTTAGTTTATTGCTAATCGCCTGAGGCGCCCCTACCGACAATTTTTAAAGGTCAAAGTGCTCTTCCTCTAGGGTGCTGACTTATCAAATCCCACTTTCCGACCTTGTGTCACATCTTACCGCTGTGGGAGGTAGATAAATAAAACGACGGACAATTTATGTCTGCATATTTTTGTTTTGATCCTTTCTAATTTCCTGATGAGTTTCTGGTTGCAAGTGGAAACTGGCCGATGTATCTGCCGTATCCGCTAATATCCCTAGTACTTTCGGATCCATCTGGATCCATCTTCATGGGGTGGTGATCGAGTAAAGAACGTGGTGCTTAGATATTTATAAGTAATTTTGGCGTGAATCACGTGTTGGTTACAATAATAATAAGGCACTTGTGTTAGGCTAGCAGTTCGAGGAAAGAACCTATTAGAGTAGAAAGCCCTATGGCATCTGGGGACCTCCACAGTGAAGGGATGGGATTTAGCTGATTGTCAGTTGTATTTACATCGAGGGGGCACCAAAGCAGCAAGTTCGTCGAAGCACATTCCATTGAAGTACTTGTAAAACAAGCACAGGCATGTAACATTGCGGTGATGGGACAGGGGCTGGAGGTTGGTGAACAGTATGGGACCTATTAGATTAGAGATTGTTTTTATGACTCTAAGAGGCTGAGACTAGTGGTTGGTGCACCAGCCCAGATGTGTCAACAAGACTCCATGCATGAGTGGATGGTGACTTTGTATAGATATAGGCGTGAAAAGTTTACTAGCGCAGTAGAGGAATCCCGCTTTCCTTGCAGCAGCCTTGTCAATATCTTCATGTATTTGTTCCAATTCTTGTTACCTGTGAATCTAAGGCCTAATGTGAATATTTGTGAAATTTCGCGCAAATAATATGCTACTTAGTATTTTCATGTGAGAGTAAGTAACTATGATGAATGTATTTACATATTGTTTTTATTGGCAAAAAAACATTAGAAATTATGTTTTTAAGAAAAAAATAATTAAAAAGAAATGTTACTTAATTGTAAAAAGAAATATTTATGTAATGATTCTTTTGTTATTATGTTATTATGTTAATTTCTTTAAATTCATAAAATACGTATCCATTTAAAAAATTCTTTAGACTTACGTGAGATTCGAACTCGGGTATTGAGATTGTAAAAACTACTGCCTTAGTAATGTGTAGTCTGCTTATTCCTTTTTTTGTCAAACAATCACATGGTTCTATTTGCGTACGAACAGAAAACTCCCAAAACATCATAACTTTTTAATAATAACTAGAGGGAACTGTGAAAATACCATAATTGTATCCTTCGTTTGTTGGTCCCCCGATTTATAAAATCTGGGGACTTACGTTTTGAGGCATGTCCGTCCGTCCGTCCGTCCGTCCGTCCGGATTTTGCTCCACAACCATCCATTGAATTTCACTAAAATTTTGCATTAAATTGTAACTTTGGTCAGGTTAGAAAGTGACATTCTCCGATTTTTGAAAAAAAATCTGGTTAACCCCCCAGAGGGTCAAAAGGCCCTAAAATGGCAAAAAATGACATTTTTTGCCCCATAACTTTTCATCCATCCATTCAATTTCTCTGAAACTTGGCCAAAATGTGCAGGCAATTGTTCCTAATAGAAAATAAGTATCGCTGACCTTGGAAAAAATCTGGTTCGCGCCTCCAGGGGGTCACAAGTCCCCAAAATGGCAAAAAATCACCATTTTCTCCTATAACGTTTGATCCATCCATTCAATTTTTCTGAAACTTAGCCAAAATGTAGAGGCAATTGTTTTTGATATAAAATGAGCATCCTTGACCTCAGAAAAATTCTGGTTCACGCCCCCAGGGGGTCAAAGGAAGGTTAAAAATGCCCCAAATCGCCCAAATTTATTGCATTTTACACTCGCCACATCGAGTCACATACAGAGGGGGACCACGCACGCGCAGCTTGTTGTATATTGCTACCGTGCTTAAAATATTTTCATTCTATGGACATCGGGCGCGTACAAGACCCCACAATATTATTGTACCATCTTTGTTAAAAACAACAAATACTTATCTAAGTACTCTGGTTAATGTAGTTTCAGAATATATCTGGTTATGGGGGTCTATCTCCAAAAAACCCTTGCAAGTGTTTGTGACGTATTTCCATTCTAGAGGCGTCTGACATGAACGCAAATCCCACAGTATTATTGTACCATCTTTGGACACAAAAAGAATTCCATGAAAAATGTTAGTATACTGAAATCATATGCCCTTAATACGGTTAGAATGAAAATTCATATACACTAAATGTACAAAAGCAAGGAAATTCCCAAATTTTTACACTTTTATTGTCATTAAGGGTATGACTACATATCAACCAAACAATTTCATCACTACAGTATAAATCTCTATGCATGAGTGGATGAAGTGTGTGAGGTGCGCTGAAGAAAAATTCCTACAAGTAAAATACATAGCCCTGTTGTGCTCGCATACCCTTAATGACAATAAAAGTGTACACATTTGAGGAATTTCTTTGCTTTTGTACATTTAGTGTATATGAATTTTCATCTTAACCCTATCAAGGGCATATGATTTCAGTATACTGGCATTTATCATAAAATACACTACTTTTGTAAAGGCTATGTCTCAATACAATGGTCATTTTAAAGTTTTTTTGGAATTTTCTGGAAAACAAAGGTATATAGTAAACTGAAATTAAAATGCCATCAACTAGACCCCAGAACCTCTATATCTGCTAAAAATCAGCTGAATCCATCAAATAGTTGATGAGATACAGGGTGGCATATATGTACGTCAAAACGCACACACAGATAACATGATTTCATGATTGACCTTTCTGGATCTCTGGGTTGCCTTGACTAATGATGCTGAAATTCTACACACTTATAGAACCTATCAAATAAAAATGTTGTGCAAAGTTTTAACTAATTTGGTTTATTGGTTTTTGAGTTATGATTGATCAAAGAGATGAGATTTCCAGCATAGGCCATTCGTGAAGTCTATTAAGGGATAGAGCGCTATCGCGCCTCCCTTGATCCCCCTTTGATCTTAGCCTGAAAGCCAAGAAAGTGTATTTTATTTCGAGTTTCACATCCGGGACAACAGCGACATCAAATGAAAATTTAAAAAATTGCATTTCGGCAATTGGGCGATCTCATCTTTTAAAAAGGTGGCAGAGGGTCACAACGTACGTAGAAACATAAAATTGCCTGTGTGTGTCATTATAGAGATATATTTTATTTGTTTGTATAATTTTTTTTTTTAATCCGATAAATATAAAAAAAGCTGATAATGCTTATATCTTAAAGATAGATATCTATGATGTCATCTGGGGCAATATCTATATTTTCCTTTCATGTTTTGGGGGAGTCTTTAAGGATTTCAATTACCATTTTGAAATCATCCAAAGAGCCGTGCCCCGTTGGATGGCGGTGTTTATTTAAAGTATGAGATCGATAGAAATCAAGTAATTAAATCAGGTCTGAGGACCCTTGTAACGAATGGCTGGCTGGCGGCGGTTGCGGTGAGCATTGGGCCTTGCTGTACACCATGTCCTTATCTCTGATCTAATGTTGGTAATTCCTTAGCCTCGCGAAGCACGCATATTCAAACCAGCTTTTAATGCCTTTCTCGTTCAACTTAATTTGAAAATTAAGAGATCACCCCGCAGATAGTCTTTTTGCGAATTATGAAAAAAAAAAAGAAAAAAGATGAAAGATAAAATTGTTTAAGTAAGATAATGATGAAGATTAAACAAAAAAAAAGACGTAGAAAAAATAAACTTTTTTTGCTTCACTTTGATATTAATCTATTTTATGCAAAATCATGAAACCCCCTAAACCTAACCGTAACCCCTTCCATAAAAAGGAAAAACCTGTGAAGATATTATCTCTATGGACATAATTGAAAAATACTAGCCAAATACCCGTTGTAAAAATTCGGTGTCTGGCGAACAGTGTTTACGTTTCGAAAGAAACGGCTAAAAAATAAAATCAGAATCACAAGAAGGGGTGGTGGAAGAGCTCCCCAAAAATACGTCTGTTCACTTCAACGTTCGACACTCAAGAGACAAGATCTATCTATTTTTGTTGTTGTCACGAATTCATTCCATGACGTAACTTCCTGTACACGTCAGCTTAACCTCTAACTAAACTTCTAAGTATCATAGTCTGTATTTATGAGCTTCTCTCTTAAGCAAGACGTGACACAATGCCGTTTAATGTCAAGCATCCTAGTTCCAAGACGGACAGGTTCTATCCACCTCCGAGGCTTCTGCATTTTTACTCTTTTTCCACTTACTTAAAATTATAAAGAGTACCTATTTACTTGCCTCCCCACGGGGGCAGAGTTAGACCCAAGGTCGGTTTTTAATTTGAGAAAAATCTAACTCCCCCAAAAAAGAGGATCTTTGGATTGAGACAAAAGTAAACAGTGCCTCAGTCTATAAAGATTTCTATTTCACTGACCGAGGACATAAACGACGAAGTGTCGTATCAGAACACACTTTGCTCCTATAAGGCTATAGAGTCGATTTCAACGGTAGCAACAAATTAAAACACAATTTTATTGTGCATGTGCAGAGTTAAAACTTTAAAATATGTTAATAGTCCAAACTTAAATTCAATCAAAGTTCCACCCTTTTCAGTAGTGCTCTGGAGGCCTCTTTTCTGTGTTAATCTGGTCTAAACTTAAATCCATTCAAAGTTCCACCCTTTACAGTAGGGCTCTGGAGGCCTCTTTTCTGTGTTAATCTGGTCTAAACTTAAATCCAATAAAAGTTCCACCCTTTACAGTAGTGCTCTGGAGGCCTCTTTTCTAATTTAATCTGGTCTAAACTTAAATCCAATCAAAGTTCCACCCTTTACAGTAGTGCTCTGGAGGCCTCTTTTCTGTGGTAATCTGGTCTAAACTTAAATCCAATAAAAGTTCCACCCTTTTCAGTAGTGCTCTGGAGGCCCTTTTTCTGTGTTAATCTGGTCTAAACTTAAATCCAATAAAAGTTCTACCCTTTTCAGTAGTGCTTTGGAGACCTCTTTTGTGTGTTAATCTGGTTTCTTTGCAAAATTCCACCCCTTTCAATAGTGCTCTGGAGGCCTCTTTTCTGTGTTAATCTGGTCTAAACTTAAATCCGATCAAAGTTCCACCCTTTTCAATAGTGCTCCGGGGGCCTCTTTTCTGTGTTAATCTGGTCTAAACTTAAATCCAATCAGAGTTCCACCCTTTTCAGTAGTGCTCTGGAGGCTTCTTTTCTGTGTTAATCTTGTTTAAACTTAAATCCAATCAAAGTTCCACCCTTTTCAGTAGTGCTCTGGATGCCTCTTTTATGTGTTAATCTGGTCTAAACTTAAATTCTATCAAAGTTGCACTCTTTTCAAAATCTTAATGTTTAATCTGAAAATTTATATATTTTACCTCTATATTAATAAAATTACGTGAAAACTTCAGGTGTGTGTGTATTTCTGGTGCTTACGTAACTGTGATAATTACACATTGAAGTATTTATTTTTTTATTTATAATGAATCGAATATTTATTGAAATCGAAAATGTAAAAATCTTATTTAAAAAAAAATTCATGTGCGAAATTAAATCGACTACAATGCATTTTGGTTTCATATGAAAATCCCGAGGCAGGCATAAACATTGATAACACTCACCTTTGGTTTAGCTCGTCTTTTACAGCATATGAACCTCTTTTCGGCCTTTTAATGCAATAACCACTCTTATATACTCTTAAATGAATACAAGTCAGTCATTTTTAGCAAGAGCCAACAAAA
This sequence comes from Sepiola atlantica, assembly GCA_963556195.1. Classification (NCBI taxonomy): domain Eukaryota; kingdom Metazoa; phylum Mollusca; class Cephalopoda; order Sepiida; family Sepiolidae; genus Sepiola; species Sepiola atlantica. Next base: position 22,316,822 of record OY744547.1, on the reverse strand, counting down.
CAAAAAAGGGTGAAAAACACCCAACAAATATGCAACAAATAAATATTACCAAATGCAAGATAAGTTTCTCTTCTACTAACCTGGATAAGTTTTTTTGTGTTTTAATTATTTTAAAGCGTTTTTTGTTTAATATACAACTAGTGTCAACTGTATTAAATTAGAACGAGAAACGAAAATGTCTGACATTAGACATTCAAAAATCGAAAATTAAACAAAAATACTGGTAATAAAAATATACAGTTCGGTTGAACATTACATTTTTGCACGATTGGTAACAGTTATTAGCTGTAATTCTGTTTAATTACATGACAGACCGAAGAGAATGCTATTTCAGACTTAAACGTGACAGACCAAAGAATGCTATTTCTATAACCTAAACGTGACAGACCAAAGAGAATGCTATTTCAGACTTAAACGTGACAGACCAAAGAATGCTATTTCTATAACCTAAACGTGACAGACCAAAGAGAATGCTATTTCACACTTAAACGTGACAGACCAAAGAATGCTATTTCTATAACCTAAACGTGACAGACCAAAGAGAATGCTATTTCACACTTAAAAGTGACAGACCAAAGAATGCTATTTCTATAACCTAAACGTGACAGACCAAAGAGAATGCTATTTCACACTTAAACGTGACAGACCAAAGAATGCTATTTCTATAACCTAAACGTGACAGACCAAAGAGAATGCTATTTCACACTTAAACGTGACAGACCAAAGAATGCTATTTCTATAACCTAAACGTGACAGACCAAAGAGAATGCTATTTCATAGTTTAGTGTTACAGATCCCCAAAAATGATATTTCAGAATTACACAAAATTAAGTGTGAAAGACCAAATAACATGCTATTTCAGACTTAACCGTGACAGACAAAAGTAATGCTATTTTCTAACATAAGCGCGATAGACTAAAGAGAATGCTATCCAAAACTTTAGACCTCCAAAATTTCGATTTCAGACAAGCGTGAATGAAGCAATAAAATACTACTTCAAACTGAAGCGTGACAGACACCAAAATATACTATTTCAACTTTTGAAGCGTGACAAATCAAAGAAAATGCTAATTATAACTGAAACGTGACAGACACCAAAATATACTATTTCAACTTTTGAAGCGTGACAAATCAAAGAAAATGCTAATTATAACTGAAACGTGACAGACACCAAAATATACTATTTCAACTTTTGAAGCGTGACAAATCAAAGAAAATGCTAATTATAACTGAAACGTGACAGACACCAAAATATACTATTTCAACTTTTGAAGCGTGACAAATCAAAGAAAATGCTAATTATAACTGAAACGTGACAGACACCAAAATATACTATTTCAACTTTTGAAGCGTGACAAATCAAAGAAAATGCTAATTATAACTGAAACGTGACAGACACCAACATATACTATTTCAACTTTTGAAGCGTGACAAATCAAAGAAAATGCTAATTATAACTGAAACGTGACAGACACCAAAATATACTATTTCAACTTTTGAAGCGTGACAAATCAAAGAAAATGCTAATTATAACTGAAACGTGACAGACACCAAAATATACTATTTCAACTTTTGAAGCGTGACAAATCAAAGAAAATGCTAATTATAACTGAAACGTGACAGACACCAAAATATACTATTTCAACTTTTGAAGCGTGACAAATCAAAGAAAATGCTAATTATAACTGAAACGTGACAGACACCAAAATATACTATTTCAACTTTTGAAGCGTGACAAATCAAAGAAAATGCTAATTATAACTGAAACGTGACAGACACCAAAATATACTATTTCAACTTTTGAAGCGTGACAAATCAAAGAAAATGCTATTTTAAACTGAAACGTGACAGACCAAAGAAAATGTTAATTTTAACTGAAGTGTGACAGACTAAAGAAAATTCTAATTTTAACTTTAGTGTGACAGACCTAAAAAACCCATTTCAAACTGAAGCGTTACAGACCAAAAAAATGTTAATTTTTACTTAAGTGTGACAGACTAAAGAAAATTCTAATTATAACTGAAGTATGACAGACTAAAGAAAATGCTAATTATAACTGAAGTGTGACAGACCGAAGAAAATGCTATTTTAAACTGAATATGACAGACCAAAGAAAATGCTAATTTCAACTGAAGTGTGACACACCAAAGAAAATGCTAATTTTAACTTAAGTGTTACAGACCAAAGAAAATGCTAATTTTTACTTAAGTGTGACAGACAGAAGAAAATGTTAATTTTAACTGAAGTGTGACAGACCAAAGAAAATGCTATTTCAAGCTTTAAGCCTGCACATCCAAAAATGCTTCTTCAAACTGAAACGTGACAGAACAAATAAAATGTTTATTTAAAACTTTAGCGTGACAGACCAACGAAAATTCTACTTAAAAATTAAACGCGACCGACAAAATAAAATGCTATTTCAAACTTAAGAATTACGGACTAAAGAATTGACAGAGCAAACAGCATGCCATCTCAAACTGAAATGTGACAGACCACAGAAAATGCCGACTGACCAACGAAAAGATACAAATGCAAGGCCGCATCTAAAACCACCACCACAACAACAAAAACAACAAAAACAACAACAACAAAACTCGTACGTTCGGAATAATCTAATAGAAATATTTCCTCATTAGATTTTTTCAATTGCTTCAAATTAGCAAACACACAACAGAAAAGGAAAACTTCAACGTAGAATCTCGAAAAACAAGGTGTTTTTGCCGAACGTGTAAAAATTTGTCCGTATAAACAAAACATGGCGTATTCAGTTGATGAGTATTGATTTTTCTTTTTTGCTTCATCAATATTCTTTGTATGCACCATCCCTCTCCTCCCCCCCCTTTCGGTCCCGACTACTAAACACTCCACCACGGGTCACCTGCGCCGCATCACGGTCCTTGCCAGGTGCTGTGTCGAATATGTAAACATCTTTTAATTGGTACGTTGTTTGCTGGTCAACAATTGCGAGGCAGGTAATTTTGTGGAGTTCTTCAGTCGAAATTGAATGCTTAAGGTAAACATAACGTTTTTGTACGTGTTTTTTGAAACAAATTTTTTAGATGCATCCACGCATATCTATAAGAGGCTCTGTCTGTCGGCCAGTCCATTCGTCTGTCTTTTGGTCTGTCATGCTTAATTTTGAAATAGCATTTTATTTGGTTTGTCATGCTTAAGTTTTGGAAAGCATTCTTTTTAGTCTGTCATGTTTAGGTTTTAAAATAACGTTTTCTTTGGTTTGTCATGCTTAAGTCGGAAATAGTATTTTTAGTTTGTCATGTTTTAGTTTGGAATAGTATTATCTTTACTCTGTCAAGTTTAGGATTTAAACTAGCATTTTCTTTGGTCTGTCATGATTAATTCAGAGATAGCATTCTCTTTGGTCTGTCACGCGGTGTAAGTTTTGAATAGCAGTTTCTTTGGTCTGTCATGTTTAGGTGTTTAAATAGCATTTTCTTTGGTCTGTCATGTTTAGGATTTGAAATAGTATTTTCTTTGGTCTGTCATACTTAAGTCAGAAATATCATTTTATTTGGTTTGTCACGCTTAAGTTTGGAATAGCCTTTTCTTCAGTCCGTCACATCTAGGTTTTGAAATATCATTTTCTTTGGTCTGTCATTCTTACTTTAGCATGACAGACCACTTAACTCTTAATTAGCATTTTCTGTTGTCTGTCACGCTTAGGTTCTGAATACCATTTCATGCATATACATTGATAAATATTAAAAAAAACAAATCTTAACTATGTAGACATTATTATAGGTATGTATTTCTTTATTCTTTTCAAATTAAAATAATCTATGTTTGTTTTGCGAATTTCTTTCCGGTGAAAAGAAAGGGAAATAAACTGTCAGCCATTTTATATTCATTTTCTCTTTCTGATCTATTACGAAAGATTCCCTTTTTCAAAAATATGGATGTAAACTTATTGTTAAATGATACCTTAATTTAATAAGCACATTTTATTAATTCGTTTATTCATTTTTTAATTTTTTTAACATAGTTCACCTCAAACAAGGCAAGTTGCCACTGTATGCGTAAGGGTCTACTGAGAATTAAGGTGAACATTTTTGGGGTCATTCTAAATTTGGAGTTGTGCTAAACAAGACGCACTTGAAAAAGGTCGGAGGTTACATTTTTGTATTATTTGCGTTATTCGGACTACTGTTCTCATCTTTGATATTATTCTCACAACGTTTCGGCCGATGTCAACTCCGACCTTCTTCCGGTGCGTCTTTTTGAACGTGGGAATCTGTATGTCGAACTCAAGGATTCTGTATGGAATTTCGAACAGAGCCCTTTATTTAATCCACGTGGGTAGCTTGCCCTTGTAGCAGTTACCTCCTCCTTTCAAAACATAACTACACCGGTTGGCCGTTAGGTGTCGCTTTTTCACCGACAGGTGGCGCTAAAAAGCGACACCAGTGTTATCTGCCCTTCTGACTATAAAAACCGTTGCAAACGGAAAATCACCCTCTTCTTTACTCAACCGGACTCGGCAGAACGACGCTGACACAGCGCTCCGTCTCTCTCTCTCTCTTCTCTTTTCAATTGGCCTCGGCAGAACGATGCTAATACACTAGCGCTTCGTCTCACGCTTTTCTCTTCAACTGGCCTCGGCATAACAACTACCAACGCACGTTTCTTCCGTCAACACGTAGTCAAACAACGGTAAGAGTTGACAACTCATTTTCTTTGTGTACGGCTTTCAAAGACTTTCCCCACGCCGGATTCATTTCTTCTTATACCTTTTCAAGAACTGTTTTTCCATCGACACACATGCATACATCACACACTTCATCATTCCACGTACACACACGTTCAATAAACGTTATTTGAACTACCTCATCTTGTTTGTTAATTATTACTCTGTCTTTGCATGCAACATTGCTTGATTTAACTACACGCTTATAATCGGGGGACACGACCCTCGATCCGAACACCCTCGTTCCGTCAGCTATGACCTGATAGAAGTCTTTAGTAATTCGTAATTGTATTCTTAGAACCGCCTGTTCTGAGAATTGAACCTTCAACCCTCAGAAGACTGTCACTTAGAACTGATAAAACTTAGCACTTTTATCCATTGTACCACAGGCCCCTGCGGACATTTTCAATATGACTTTTTAAGAGCCTTATTCTTGTTTTAGATGTGTATTCTTACTACTTATTATTATATACTACTACTTACAATATTTATATTAAATAAATGTTTGTCTCGTGATTCTAGCCTGAAGCTACGAACTGAGTTCAAGCCCATGCGACCGCCTGCAACCGCCATTGTTACACTGATAGGGGTAAGAGAGGCCGAAATTACTTCGTCTGTAGGTGAAAAACACTTTAATATTTAATATATATATATATATATATATATATTAACATAATTCACCCCAAACAAGGCAGTCTACCACTGTAAACGTAAGGAGCTACTGAGAAAAAAGGGTGAAGGTTTTTTTTTGGGGGGGGGGGAGATTGGTCAACGTAATTTAGGTGCTGCGCAGCGAGATGTCTGTTTACATTAGTTTTAAATTTCTGCATGTCAGTAACGTCAGGAAAGCAGGGAGCAGGGAGGGAGTTCCAGAGTCCAGCAGCACGAGGTAAGAAGTCTTTGGAGTAGAAAGCTCTTCGGCATTTGGAGACCTCCACAGTGTATGGATAGCCGGGAGGTAAACACCTTCTGAGCTTGAAACCAGTGGTACTGATGTTGTACTGATTTTCTGTACCAAATAATAAATAAATATTACGCTCTTAATTTTGATTTTCTCAATTAAGCGAGCACTTTGCTGGGATGTTTTCTGTCATCTTACAAAAGAAGTTATATATATATATATATATATATATATATATATATATATATATATATATATATATATATATATAATTATTGTTTTTCACTTTTAATTTTTATGAAGTCTTTGAAGAGATGTAATATAATCGAAACGTTAGTAAATTAACGTTGATTGTACCAGTGTTTATTTAATTTTCTAAATGATCTGCTTGTTATTGAGCACTTTTGAAAAAATATTGGTTTTATGTTCATTTCATCAATATATTTGAACTTGATTAATATATATATATATATATATATATATATATATATATATATATATATATATATATATATATATATATATATTCTCAACCATTAAAACTATATATGTATAGATATATTAAAATAAACATAGTTGGAGTATCCGACAATTGTTTCAGAACCGGTCGGCTCTTCTTCAGGGAAGTAAACATGAGGGTGGATGTGTGTGAATGTGTCTCGGTGTATGTGCATAGGATTAAGATGGAGGAAATGGAAATGTATTGACAGGCGTGCCAAAAGTGTTAGCAAAATAGATTAATATATTTATAAGTGTGTGTGTGTATATATCTGTGTATATGTGTGTGTATGTATGTATATATATATATATGTGTGTGTGTGCGTGTGTGTGTATGTGTGTATGTATGGGTGGATAAATATGTATATATGGATGTATGTATGTGTGTGTGTATATATATACATGTATATATGTGCTTGAATTTACTTCTACATATAAATGTGAGTGTATGTCTGTGAGTATATTAATATGTACGTATCAGCGTAGATATGATTATGTATGAGTATGTCTCGATGTCTAGGCTTGTGGTGGGAGGGGAGGGGACAGTATGACCCAATTTCTTGCGAGGTGTCAAGAGTTGGCATCTTATAGAAAAAGTTTGTCCCGTCTGAAGGTTTTTTGAAATGTAATTTGTCTGATTGTTTGTTTGTTTCTTTTTCTTTTTCTATCTTTCTTATGATTGTGTAGGGGCGGATATCATTTTAATTCACCAGTTACTTCCCTGAAGAAGAGCCGACCGGTTCTGAAACAATTGTCGGATACTTCAACTATTTTTATTTATATATAAAAGCTTTAATATATATTGAGCACTTTTGAAAAATAATGTTTTTGTTCATTTAGTTAATATTTGAACTTAATTAATTTATATATATATATATATATATATATATATATATATATATATATATATATATATATATATATATTTTTTGATTTTATTCCATTAGTTGCGACAAAACAAGTTTTGTTTCATTGGTGCGAATAGCGACCAACTCATCGGGCCGGCGAAAGGAATTCAAATGGCATAAAATTTTAACTTCACTTTAACGGGAGATTGAAAATTGAAAATACATTGGAGGGGGAGGGGGACAGAGTTGGGGCTTTGTCTATAACGGTGACATGGGACATGAGAGGGGAGGGGGGAGGACCCCAACAAGTCGTGTTTCAAATTATTACGTGGGAGGTTTTTCACAAATATATATTTTGCTCTGAATTTTCATTGAGCACTCTCATAAACCCGGTTTCAACTTCCTTCGGATTCATACCCCCTGGATATTTGTAACAAGTTAATTATATATATATATATGTATATATATATATATATATATATATATATATATATATATATATATATAAACAAAAATTGCGAGTTCATGCTCATAGATTGACGAACACTCTCGGTATCTAACTATATATTCGATTAAAGAATAATAGCCTTTATTTCTCTTTATTCCGTGTAGCTGTTACAGTGGTAGCAGCGGTAAATACGTTAAGTTTGGGTCAAAGGTGACCTGAGTCCGCGGTTCGAATCGTTCAACCAGCGAGCCAGTTATATCTCGCCACACTAATGATTCTTGATAAAGATGAAACATATATTTATGTTGATATTAAAAATATTTATTCAAATAATTATATATATATATAAATGCATCATCTCTTTCTTTAAGTTGAACGCTCTTATGACGTCAAGTCCCCGGATAAAGTGTTAAAATGATCACTGTTTATTCGCTATTCAGCGGTGATCCAGTGGTTCTAGATGTCGGGATTTGAGTTGTAAAATGCTCGGGATCCGGGGTTTCAAATCGCATGACCAGTAGTGAATAGTCATATCTCTATGCTGATGAGTCCCGATTATAAAGGACGAAACGTATACGTACATAGATAATAAATAAACAAATATATATATATATATATATATATATATAGCAGTAAAGCACAAAATGTTTTCCTTTTACCAAAAAAAAGAGAAAAAAGAAACCCACTTTCTCGCCTTGTCAACTGATCTTTCCTGTGATTCAAGTGACTGCCTTTCTAGTCAACCATTAAATTATAAGCCGTTAATTAATCTACCTCAATTCATTATTGCTTTGGTTTCAAAAGTGGGTTTATGTATATTCAGTGCTTTTTGTTTTGTTTTTCGCAGACTTTTTGGCGCCAAATTTACCATGTTACACTTTTTCTGGAACCCAACGTGGACTTTGGCAGTCTGTCTTGAAATGATAATTCTTTGATATGTACGCGTAGGGTATTAGTTGGTTGGTATGATATTTCTCCATGGTTGTAAGTATCAAATATCGACATTAAACATTAGGATATTTGTATACATCGTACAGAAAGAAAACCGCCATGATTTTAAGTATACATTATTAGACTTAATAAGATTTTATTTAACAATATTAAACATCTCTATTTTTTTTTCATTTTAATTTAGTTTATCTAAAGAGATCAAGGGGCCTACTCTTGAGGCTAACACTTGATTTACCTATGAGTAAAATTTATATCCGAGGACTCTCTTAAGGATAGACGTTGTTCCTTTTAGGGCTGCTATCTGTACTTCCCTACAATTTGGTTTTAAGGGGATTGTTTCTAAGTATTTACTTAGATTTTTTTTCACCAGACCAGTTGCCCCCACTACAACCGGTATGATTTTTATTTCATCGAGGGACCATGTTACTTTTAAATCATTTTTGAGATCTTGGTATTTTGTTATTTTTTCCCATTCGGCTCTGTGTGTAAGTGTGTGTGTATGGATGAATGCGTTAAAGTTTGTGTGATATTTGTCGATATGCGCATATGTAAGTTTGGACGTATATGTGTCTATTAGCGTACGTAGGTATTAGTATAAGTGTGTATCCATTAATGTATATCTGTCTGTCCGTATATTCCCGTATCAGCATAGGTGTGTATATGTATATGTATATGTAAGAAAAAGACCAACGAACGTCTCCAGAAAAAGTTATCCGAACTAAACCAGAAAATCTCTCGTTTTTTTGTGATTTCTTCCTGTGTTTAATTTGTTTTTCCTTTTGTCTTTTTCATACATCGTGTCTCCATGGCATTTCAATTTATGATATAATCTTGTATTTTATTCCTCATATGTATATTTGCATCTATTATACTAAATGTGAGTTAACGTTTGTCTCCCTATATATTTTTAACAATTTACTTTAATAACACATACTCGCAGAGACATTAATACATATTGGAGAGTGGTTAAATCAATATAGAGTGAGAGGTGGCAAAGGAATATATAGATTGTTAAGAGAGAAAGATGGGTTACTTGTTCAGTTAATTATAAATTATGGCTAACTAGAACATATAAAACAGAATATCAAAAATATATATAACTCAATCCCAGAACTAAGGTATATTGTAGCATTTATGTTGTGTTATTAAAGTAAAGGAGAAAATCCTTAGTGAAACAAACGTATGTATTTTTAGGAATCAAATTTGTTATCGATACAATCGATCTGATTAATTTTCTCTTTTCGTTATCTTTTTTTTTAATCTTTTTATTTTTAATTATTGTTTCGAATTGATGAGTAAGTTTCCGGATCTCCGGTGGTAATTTATGGAGTATGGATCCGAGAGTTCTTTTTTTTTCCATCATCTCAAGCGCTTTCGATCTTCATTCGCGATCGTCTTGAGGGGTTGTTTTTTTTTCGTTGCTATATTGTTGTTGTTTAAGGTGTTTTTATTATTTTCCTTAGTAGATTTGGCGGGAGAAAAGAAAAATGAAATTGAATCTGCTATTTATTTCTGTAGTTTTGTATTCATTGTTTTTATTAATTTGTTGTTTTTATGCATTTATATTTTGATTAATTTTTTTAATTGTGGAAGAAATAATAAGAGCTGTTGTTGCATAGCCGTCCCGGAATGGGCCGTGGCAGTTCTCGCTTAAACAACTGGTCATTTTTAACCCCCCCAAAAAGTATATGTTGCATACCTTTTCATTTCTCGTACCTTCTCTTTTTCCTCGTCGCGTGGAGGGGTGTCGTCTAGTGGTTGTCCTCTTTCTTCTTTCTTCTCTTCTGTACTGCCGTGAACATCGCCGCTACAACAAAAACGCTTCATATCACGATTCACGAGACAAACAATAGTTTAAACTTTGATTGGTTTATTTCAGGCGTCAGTCTACCGTCGATTTTGGAGATGTTTCACCAACGCTAAGGGAGGGACCAAATTACTACTCTATCGTAGTTAATTCCTAGCTTAAGTCCTTAGCCATTCGAGGAGGGGGGGGAGAAGGAATCTCATGCCTGTATTTTCTTAGGAAAATAAAATCCCATTTATCATTGTAAGACTACAGAGAAATCGTCTGTTCGGCTCGCTTCCAAAACCCAGACTCGCAAAAACACAGCTTCTCACACAAAAGCCCGTGACGTCACAGAACCCTCATGCGCAGGTGCACCTTGACCCTTGACCTGAGGTCTCGTCAACGTGGTGACCCTGTCAACGTTTGTGAGCTCCAACTGTGAGAACCAGTTTATTTTGCACTCGACCGTACGGGTCCACCCGCACTAAATCGCGCAAGCCAAAGCAAACGATCTCCCACATACGCCCACTTCAAAATGCGTCCGGCCTCACAGGGCCATTATCCAACACTGTGATACAGCGAAACAGACTATTTGTGGATGACTAAATTATGCTCTCTGTCTTCGGTTGAGCTAACTGGTAACTGAAATAACAAACTGCCAATAGCGTATAAACGCAATGCTCTTTGTGTAAATAAATGGAGTTTCCGGTATTTTACAGTGTTTAATATTGGGGTTTCACCTATCTTAGCAGCCGCCAATAGAACTAGGGATATAAGCACCGATTGTCATCTAGACGGTCGAGTTTCGATCCCGGCGTTGAAGCAGTTACTTGTCTAGCTGCACTGAAGAGCTGTGATACAGCGACAAAGTTTGGCTGTGGATGACTATATATATATATATATATATATATATATATATATATATATATATATATATATATATGTGTGTGTGTGTGTGTGTGTGTGTAAAGTCTGTCTGTAAATGACTATATATATATGTAATTATTTTATCAATACATACATGTACAAAAATCCGCTACACTGGCATGTCAATGTTATCGATCGATAGTTATTAGAAACTAAGATCTCATCAGATGGAAAAAAGTACTGACCTTTCACTCATATGTTCCTAATGACTATTGATCGATAACATCGACATGCTAGTGTAGAGGCTTTTTGTACATGTGTGTATGAATAAAAATAATTATATAAATAGCTCAATTTACGATTGAGCACTATTTTATAAACCCGGTTGAAATTCTGTGGATTTTTATCCTGTAAATGTTTACTTTACGGGGATTACTATATATATATATATATATATATATATATATATATATATATATATATATATATATATATATATATATATATATATATGAGAAGAATGTTGTAGTTCGCTTGGAGCATTGTGTATAGAGTAAGAATATTATTTTTTTGAAGGCGATAACAATGCGTTGTTAGAGTGACACATACGACACGTGGAATCGTAAAAACAAAACAAAGTGACAATATTGAAAAGTCAATAATTTTCAAAATTTTTTTAATTTTTATTTACCAGTGTATCGTGACCGTGGTGTTGGGTTGGAGTGTGTCCTTTTCATTATTTTTTTTAATTTTCGAGGGTATCCCTCATCCTCAGAATAAAATAAATACTACCACTCGTTGGAGTGTGTTTTTTTTTTTTTTTTTTAAATTTATTTCAACTTCGATTGTTCAATGCAAGGTGTACTCGGTAAAAATAATAATATGTTTATTATTCTTTCCTTAAGTCAAGGCTTTTCAAAGATTAACATCTTATCATCAGAGGAATTACATAGATAGATAAGTTGGCAGTGGAAAAACCAAAATTCAAAATTTGAAACAAATATTATGTAATGGAGAGTAAGAGAAAGTGCGTGCAAAAAGATATGTGGTCTTATTTTTATTATATATATATATATATATATATATATATATATAAATCCTTTTTGGTTTTTCCTTTTTCATTTCCCATATATATATATATATATATATATATATATATATGGGAAATGAAAAAGGAAAAACCAAAAAGGATTTATTTTTTATATATTCATCAACGTTTCGTCTTTATTTGTAAGACTTCTTCAGGATGATAATTTTAAGAAAAATGTCATGCAATTATGTGAAAATATTGGGTTGACATGATGGGTTGATGAGAAAAAGTAGTAGCCATTACTGGGTGCGCAGACCTGAGGTCCGGGCTTAGTGAAGTCAGTAGCATGGAATGAAATTAATAAGGATGGTTCTGGGTGAAAAAGTGGAGGGTGGGGGTGAACGGAAATAATGTGGATGGCTGTTAGTGAAGAAGTGGAGGGGTGGGGGAAAGGGGAGGGGGAGGCTCTGTGATTTTGGTGTGTGGGTAATGTCATGGTTTTAGAAATGATTTGAAAAAATGAAGATGGTTTGAAAGTGGGAGGGGTAGGTGGGTAAGAGTGTGAGAGAAGTAGTCGAAAGGTTGAAATGGGTGAGGGAGGAGCGGGGAGATTTTGTTGTGGATAGGTGTGACATTTTTGGAGAGTAGTAGATTTTGAACAGCTGGCTATGTCAAGAATGTGTGGAATGAGTAAGTTAGAAGGTTTGGATTCGTGGTGAATGAAAATGTGTGTGTGTGTGTTCGGGGGGGGGGGTTGTGTGTGGGTGTGCATGCGGAGACTGGTATGTGAGTATAACTGAGAGCGAAGAGAAAAATAGATGTTAGCTATGATCTAGGTTGAGTTTTTGTTCAGTGAGGATAATTTTGCTTATTAAGGGGGAGAGATTATAAAAGCTATCTCGTTGTCTGATGGTGTTGGAGGCTGTGATTAGTGCGGTTTCTAGTAGTCTTCGCCGAACTTTGTTGTGGATTTATTTGGTGATTTTGGCTTATTCAAATTGAAAGCATAACCGTGCTCTAATGCATGGGAGAAAAGTGCACTGAGAGAGTTATTGTTTTTTATGTCCCTTTTGTGTTCACTCAATCTTTTCTTCAATTCACGTTGTGTTTCTCGCATGCTTAGTCTTCCAAGGCTCGTATCTAGGTATTTTATTTTGATTTACCTTTTCATGGGGCCAGTTTCTCCTATCATAATCGAAAAAATGTTTCTTTCTTTCAGGGACCATGTTGTTTTCAAGTCATTTTTGATGTCCTGATATTTTGTGACTTTTTTTTTTCTCGTCGGGCTCTATTGAGACCCTAGTCATTGAGGACGGGTACGTCAATAATGAGAATGGTTCTGTTCAGTCCTACGAGATCCAACCTCCCAGGCTTTACCTTCTCTCTGAGAACGGGTTAGTTTATTGCTAATCCCCTGAGGCGACCTTACCGAGAAATGCCGACGGGGCTGCTCAGGCATGTTTTTGCAGGCCATAGTGTCTTTATCAGAACCACACCTGATCTTTATCTAACCTCCCCTGCCAAGAAGGTTACTGATATGAGAGCAGTATTTCTGTTTAAAAAATATTTTTTTTTAGTTAATTTCTAGATATTAAGGTACCCCACCCTGGGGCTAGCACGTGATCTCTTTTTTATTGGTTGCATTTGTATGCGAGAGCTGTTTTCAAGATGGATGTTGTGCGCGTTTATTCCTTGGGTTTGAGCCTCAAATATTCTATCCTTACATCTGCCACACTTTTTTTCCCCTTTCTTTTTATGGAAATCGCTCCAGACAAGGCACGAAGCCACTTGATGTAAGTAACTAAAAAAAACCTTCTACTTCAAGGTGAAAAACTAGCCAACGATAAGTGTTAGATGGATAGATTCCGACCAAGAAAACAGCAATTCTTCCCCCTTTGTCAGAAACATTGCATATGGAATGTGAGGACTAAATGACAAAATAAGGGAAGCGAGAGTTACGAGGCTGCAGAAAGTAAACCCAAGTTAGTCACTTTCTACTCTCCTAAGTTTACAAATGTTGAGTATGCTAAGCAGTGAAGAATCTCCTTCTTTTCATCAATAGACCACCTAACTATTCTGCAATTGCGTTTTCTTGTGGTCTTTGTTGGATTTTTTGGGGTCTAGGATCAGAATTTGGCTGGTCTGGTGGATTGCCCAGATTAGTGCTGCTACCTCCAGTATTATCACTGGAAAAAGTTGCGCTGTTATATTCCACTTATTACCCAGTGCATAGCTATGACGAGATGACATTTTTATCCTGGACGACGTCCTGCCAGTGTCTTTTCTAGTTGTTTGGAATTTTTGGTCAGGGTTTACTTCCTTTGGGCAGTATCCTCATATCTGTACATCCTGACACGCCCCTTTACAGGAAGCATGTAAAAATATACAGATAAACTCATTTACAGAGAGACCGAAGACACACAAGGTTTGTGTCTAGTAAGCTTTCCAACTCTCTTCTTATTTTTTTTTTAAATCTTTATTTTAGTTCAGTTGGTTCGAAGAGATCAAGTGGCAATATGCCTTCTTTTGGTGAAATAAGGTAAACAAAGAAAGAAAAAAGAAATGTAAGACTATCTTGTCTGTCCGATAGGAATTGATCTCACAATCGTCTGTCTTTTACCCATTGTGCCTTATCTTATAGTAACCATTCTGTATAATACAGTTGGTATAACAACCATTTTATTTGTTTGTATGCTAACAGTTTTCATTCGATTCAACCTGGACTCACACTGTTCAATGCGGCCGCATATCGAGCCGACCGATCCAGATGTGCAACGGAGTGACTGCAGCAAACATTTGATTTCGTTATGATTTAAATTTATATTCGAGGGTTCTTGTATGGATAGACTTTGTCCCTTTTAGGGCTGCTATCTGTATTTCGATAACAGTTTGGTCTTCCAAGGATTGTGTCTAAGTATTTTTTTGTTCATTTTACTTGATTTAGATCTCAGAAATCAAGGAGCCCCTTCCTGGGATTAATAGTTGATTTCCGAGAGCCAGTGCCCCAGAAGGTGAGCACTCTGGCCATTAAAAATTGCCTGGGCAGCACGTCGGCATTTCCCGGTAGGGGCGCCTCCGGCAGTAAGCAATAAACTTACTCCTCTCCAAAGAGGGGAGGCAAAGCCTGGGAGGATGGACCTCCTAGAACTGCACAGGACAAACCCATAGACCGGCGGAATCAAGCCTCAAAGGCCAAGACGATACCAGTCTATGGGGTGCAGTATCCATCAGAACAGATACAACACTTTGATCTTGGCCAAAAGGGAGTTGAAGTAATTTTCACTCACACGCTGAAGTCTACTTTCACTACCACCAGCTTACGCCAGCAAATATTCTTCATAGGATAAATTGACCGTCATTATTAGATTTCTTGCTATTGTCTTTTACCTATTATAGTTTTACCCACGATTCTTGCTTTTGCAGCGCTTTGATTGGCTATAATCCTGTTCTGGAATAAGTGAATAGGATTGCCGAACACTAAACAATCATTGAAATTAAAACATGGCGTCTCATATTAATTTATTCAGTAATAGCAATTATTACAATAAACTATGCTGTTTTCAGTTCAGACACGTTTCCTTTCTTTCTTTCTCTCTTTCTTTTTTTTTATTTCCTACATTGATAGGTTGTCTTCTGTTGTCCTTCTTTATTTTGTTTGCATCGTTTTTTTTTTAGTCTAATCTCCTTCTCAATGTTGATATGCTTGAGTAAGGAGTTTGAATTAATTCTATGATCACGTGGGGTGTTGTTAAAATTCACATCGCGTTATGTTAGAAACTTTATTGTGTAAGAGGGTCTAACAATGTTCTATTGAGAGAAATCGTTATCAAAAAAGGAAAAAGAGAAGGGATAGTATTAATGGTGAAATTCAGAAATTTGACTCTAATTAGATTTATCCATTGTGTCATTCGCGACAGAAAGAGAACTTTGGGCTGTGAGAGAGGTTCTACCACTCACTCTATGATATTAAGAATACAAATAAAAACTTGATCTGATTAGATAAGAAATTCGATGGAATAGATTAGAAATTTAATTTTTATTTTTAAGAACTAGGCCCTTTGTTCAGTCTAGAGAGACTATGGATACCCCTATAAGGGGCTGGCTGCGCGTGTAATTATGAAGCAAGGGTTGCACAATCACTAACAACACCTCTCCTGAGTCGGCACTGCTTGATTCCAATGGCAAGCAGTTCAAGACGACTGGAAACAATGCCGAGATAAACAGAGAGCACATACAGCACCTGGTAGTCCCAAATGATCACCCATTTAATACTGGCCAGGCTCAACGTTGCTTAACTTCGGTGATCTAACGGGAACCGGTGTGTCAACGTGATTTGTACCGTATATGAAACATATTTTAAGAACACAGTCAAATATTTACCAAAAATAACTGACAGTACAGTTTTAAATATGTACCCTTTGTTAACATATTAGGCTCAGGTTGGGGTACCTTGATATCTAAAAATTAACTTTATATCATGCATGAGGCCTTGATAATTCTTAATATTATCCATCTCTGTTCTGTTCAGCCCACTGTCATTTGAGACACTCATCTCAACCAGAGTTGCCACTCTTTCAGCCTTATTCAATAAGACAATGTCTGGTTTTACTGCTGCATTTTCCAAGTAGGTAGCTGGACAGACTACATAATCATAAAGTATGGTATACATATCGTTTCTCACAGTCATCTCTAGTAGATGTGCTCGGGACTTAATGCAACACTGGATGTTAAAGTTGTCTTTATGGTGTATGGATGCCAGATAAACGTTTTTTTTTTAACCGGAAGTGAGTGCATTCTGGGAGATTTTTACGAAATTAATATTTTTAAATGTTTTTTTTTTTCATTCCTTTTAAGTTTATGCTATTGTTTTTAAGATTTCAATAAATAAATAAAATAATAATGTGTAAGTCACGTAGAGGCGAGAAACATACTCACGCAGACACACGAGAAGTGTTCACGCAGTTTAAAAAATTAGGAGACTATGTTTAAAAGAGGAAGATTATGCTATTGTATTTTTGATTTCAATAAATATCAAGGTTTTTACAAATTGTCCAGTGTATGTATTTGTACATATCACATTTGTTTTTTATCATTTTAATTCAGTTTATCTAAAAAGATCACCCCCCCCCCCTCTTGAGGCTAACACTTGATTTCCCTATGAGTAAAACTTATATCTGAGGACTCTCTTTAGGATAGATGTTGTTCATTTCGGGCTGCTATCTGTACTTCCGGGGATTGTGTCTAAGTACTTTATTAGATTTTTTTTCACTAGACCAGTTCCCTTCACTACAACCGGTATGATGTTTATTTCTTCGAGAGACCATGTTATTTTAAAATCATTTTTGAGGTCTTGGTATTTAGTTATTTTTTCGCATTCGGCTCTATTGAAGCCATAGTCGTTTGGGACAGTTACATTAATGATGAGAGCAGTTCTTTCTGGTTTGTTCCAGGTGACAATGTCTGGTTCGATGAACTTGTCTTTTATGTATCTGCACGCCTGTATGTCTTTATCATAGAACACTGTCACTTTTCCATTCGATGTTATAGGTGAGGGTTCATGTTCCCAGATGTTCAGTGATCTTTCAAGCTGCATCTCTCCGCAGATCTTCCAATGTAGGTATCTACTCTATTGAGGCCATAGTCGTTTGGGGCGGTTGCGTCAATGATGAGAGCAGTCCTTTCTGGTTTGTTCCAGATGACAATGTCTGGTTTGATGGACTTGTCTTTTATGTATCTGCCACCGCGTATGTCTTTACCATAGAACACTGTCACTTTTCCACTTGATGTTATGGGTAAGAGTTCAAGCTGCATCTTTCCGTAGATCTTCCAATGTAGGTATCTACATACTTTGTTGTGGCGGGCAGTGTAATGACCATCAGCCAAAAGGATCTTGCACACTGGCGTAGCTAGGGGGGGGGGGCGAGGGGGGCGGGCCGCCCCGGGCGGCACACCTGAGGGGGCGGCATTTTGAGAGGGTAAAAATAGAAAGTAGAGAAAAAAATTTAAAAAAACAAAAGTTAACAAAAAATATGAAATTTTATACTATAATTTTATATAATAATAAATTTAAATGAGAACATTTGAAAACCTGAAAATGTTATGAAATGATAAAATCATTTTTATTTACTTTTTTGTCGTTGTTGTTAAAGTCCGAATTTTCGCCAAATAACATGGATGTATCAAGGAGAGAATAGTCCGATGTAGTTTTCTTTTCTTTGTCTTCATAATGTTATTATTAAGAGGGCGAGCCCTCCGAAGAGAAAAAACGTCTTGTATCGGTGCTTTTTTAAATCCGTGTGTGTAATCGCTCGGTTTTCAGAAATTTGTTGTTGTTAATAACGTTTCAACTCTTTTAAAAATAGTTTTAATATATTTTAAACAAATGTATTTATGAATGGCAAATAAGGCTATAAATTTATTTTTTGTGAGAGAACTGTCGCAAGGCATCAAGTCGGTTGAAAATTTACAAACAGATTTTTCGCGCCTTTTTTTCGGCAAAGTTATCAATGACTCTATCAAAATTCACTTCCTCGACAAGTTCCCTCTCTATTGAGAGGATTGCCAAGTCTGTAAGTCTTGTCTGGCTCATTGCTGATCTAAGGTAGTTTTTTATGAGCTTCAGTTTTGAGAAAGAGCGCTCAAAGCTAGCAACGCTAATAGCTCTGGTGAGGAAAATTCTCAGCAAGATCACAATATTAGGGACGGAATCCCCAAGTTGGTATCTTTGTATAAAGTTCAAAAGTTCAAGAGGTCCATCGATTTCGTCTTTTTCTGAAGCTTTTACAACATACTGTAACCTCTTCTTTTCAGCAAAGAATTTCTCTTTTTCTATATCTTCGTCAAATCCACCAAGCTGACAATCATAATTATCATCAAGCAGATTTGACGGTATAAGAAAAGCGTATTTATTTGCAAGATTGTGAACTTGTTGAAATCTGCAAGATATTTCTTCAGTCAATCTGTCTATGACAGACAGCATTTCCCGTCTCAACTCAGTATCAAAACTCAGCGCTGCATCAGTCAATCCTTCACCATGCATTCGTTTCTTTTTGCGAATACGACGCTCCATGCTTATCCCCATTTCAGAGCAGAGTGTTTTTGACTCGTCTATTGCAGTGTCCACTATCTTTTCTCTATTCTGAAGAAGGAAATCTTTCAACGCCGTCAGCCTGACAGAACTTTGTTGCAGATCCAGCCCTTTTTTTTGAAGATATTTCTGGGCATCATTGATTTCTGGGAGAATAGTTTTCCAAAGGTTCAGAAATAAAAGAAACGGAAACGATAGTACCGAGTTGAGAATTAAAGATGCATCTCATCTTGTGGTTGCATTTTCTCCTTCTTCTGTGAGCTGTTCCAGGGCAATGACGACTTCCACTATTGTTTTTATCACAACATCTACAGCATCTGCTCGACTACTCCATCTAGTATCCACAGTCCGTTTGATACTTAGACCGGTCAACTGAATCAAGATGTCCCAGCGATGTGTAGATGCAGAAAAGAACGAGAATAACCGGTCCAGTGTGCCAAAAAATGTAACAGAGTGAACCGCTACTGAAGCTGCATGTACACAAGCCAGATTTAGTGAATGGTTGGTGCATGGCACAAATAGAGCTTTTGGGTTGATTTCAGAGATTCGTTTCTGCACACCCGATCGGTGACCTGCCATAACAGCGGCATTGTCAAATGCCTGGCCAATACAGTCACCAATCTGTATCTCATCATTCTCCAATTCTCTCAAAATGAGTTCAGAAATGTCCTCCGCGCTTTTACCCTAGACTAGACTTTAGCAACTACTTCCAGCTAGGAACGAAATCCGATCATCTGAGAGAGCGAGGGAGAAATATTTTAACAACAATTAGCAGCCTTTGGGCTGATATCACAGTGTAGTATCTGTTCTAATGATACACTTCTCCTTTTCTGTCGTCGGTCAGTATGGGGAAATCGTTCATGACTGAGAATTTTAATTTTTGTTCCTATCCAGAGTGCCCCTTTTTGTGGAGCTGGATTTTCCCCACATTAAAAACCGGCCTTGTGTCTAACTCTGCCCTCGTGGAGAGGCAAGTAAATGGGAACAATCGGCAGTCGTTGCCAAACCGACCTCAGCTCTAATTGTACACAAGATCTAATTTTAAACAAGACCATTGCTATATTCGCTTACGGCCGTTTGCCATTTTCGGCTCTCATTATGCTCAACATTATGGGAGCATTATAATAAATACGTATTTATTTTATAACTATATATGTGCATATATACATATATATGTGCATATACACATATATTTATACATACATATACATATATACATACATACGTGCATATATACATATATGCATATATACACACACATACACATATATAAATACGCATATATACATACATATATATGTATATATATATATATATATATATATATATATATATATGGCTGGTTTTAATTCTTGAACAAAATTTCCATTAATTGAGAATAAATTGCTTTAATTCATTTCAATCACTAAGTTTAAAAAATGCAAGCATTAATTATTTCTGGAGATATACTCAGTGACCGGCTGACCTAACAGGATAGGGCCAAGCCTAGGCTTCGGCCAAGCACCAAAAAAACAAAATGACCTCAGAAAGATTTCATACTTAAAGGGGAACTTTCATATAAATTTTTATCGAATAGGTGCGAAAAGAAAGTTGGATATTTGGGTGTATATACACCGACATCAAAGAGGAAATAACATTAGATGCGAAAGTTTGAATTCATTAATTTTATTACTGTCCAAACGTTTGTTTTTGTAGCATACTTTTTATAACTCCTTGTAAACTTTACAATTGCTAGCTGGGGGATCGGACAAAATCACCCCGGGCAACCCCCACCGTCTACTTAAAACAAAAGGAAAACAGATAAAATCTCAAATGAATAAAAAATATTAAAAATCAGTTTTCATATTTTAATTTTAATTTAATTGAATTTAGGAAAATTAGATACCGTAGAACTAATTTTCGCAAGGTATGAAAATTAAGAATAATGTTAACTTAATAATAATGGACCAGTTTTCCTACCTAGCAAAAAATTTTCCATGGACGAATTATCCATGGGCGAATTATCCATGGACGAATTTTCCGGGCACCCAAATGCCGGGGGGGGGGGGCAAATTTTACTACCGCCCCGGGCGGCAAAAGGTCTAGCTACGCCACTGATCTTGCATCCAGACTTTAGGTGGCTTGGACTTTCAATGGCTGAATGACAGAACCTGCAGTGTACGTGTGTGCATATACTGTTAAATAAAAAAAAGAAAACCCAAAATATTATTTATGTATTCATCAGCGTTTCGTCTTTGTTTCAAGACATCCTCAGGATGATTTGTCTGAAGAAATAACACAGGTACAAATTTTTTAAACAGTGCTTCAAATATTTGATAGCTGTGTGTTATTTTTTCAGACCAATCATCCTGAGGATGTCTTGAAATAAAGACGAACCGTTGATCAATAAATAAATAATATATATATATATATATATATATATATATATATATATATATAAAGTATCCAACAAAAGATATAAGCGTCAACTAATATCTTATAATTAGTGAAACATCCGGATAAAAACTGAAGCTCAATATACTGGATAGAGCATTAATATTATAATATAAAATGAAGTAATAAAATAAGGCGTCAATCAAATTTTATTAGAATTCAAAGTTCAAGCAAAGTATCCTTATTCTTTAGCTCATGAGTTTTCAAAGATAATTCTTCTCTTCAGAGGACCATTACCGCAGTTATACTACTACAGGTAATAAAATTACGCTTTGAAAATATATAAAATTATATACACCAATACACAAAAATACATAACATAAAAACATATCAACCCAAAAACATACTTTTTGTTGAATCCATATAGTCCATCCAGGTCATACATATTGAGAAGCATAATCAGGAAAGACAATTACTCCAAGTTACAAACAGCAGTCCAAATACGTGTAATTGAAGGTGCCGACAAAGTTATCCAGTCCCGAAAAGTGTCAATATTCAATGTTAATGATAAATAAATCAAATAATATAGAAAGTCCAATCAAAGTTCCAAAATCCCGTTGCACATTTCGGGATTTTGGAACTTTCTATATAACTTTGTATATAATTTTATATATTTTCAAAGCGTAATTTTATTACCTGTAGTAGTATAACTGCGGTAATGGTCCTCTGAAGAG
>OY744547.1:22249594-22289594 GCA_963556195.1 Sepiola atlantica | reverse complement strand
TTTAATAAGTTTTCAAGTTGATGAAGAGACCTCCTTGCTTCCGGATCAAAGATGTGTAAAAGGTTTTCTGAAATTAAACAAAAAATGAATTTAATCACATAAATAATTACAGATTAAAATGATCAATAAAAATTATAAAATATAAATAAATTAGTATCTATCATTCGTAAAGACCTCAGATCTATTTGCTTAATTGTGTCGTATTTTTTTAACAACGACCATAAATTCGAATTCGAATCGTTCAATTCAGGATATATTTATAAATATACTAGTTGTCCCGAGCCAGCTTTTCCCGAGATCTTGATTTTCCCAATATATATAAATAAAACAATAAAGATAAATATTATATCTTTATTCTACATCCTATTGTGATGAGTCAATGCTCGATATACTAGCTAGAGCAGTAATATGAAAATAAATGAATGATGAAAATTAAAATTGGATAAACTACAATATTTATTAATGCATGAAATATTCAAACAAGAAATATTTAAAAAAAATTATTTTCCTTAATCCATGGATTTTCAAAAATAAGCTCTTTTCATCAGAGGAAAATCAGAAAAAATCAGAAAAAAATTGTATTACTATCTAGCAAATATTTGAAAATATAAAAAGTAGTGAGCACAAAACCTCATATTCAATGAAATAAAATATATATATATATATATATATATATTTTTTTTTACATGATTCACCCCAAACAAGGCAGGACGCCACTGTAAACGTAAGGGGCTACTGAGAAAAAGGAAAAGGGGAGAAGGATTAGTGGTTCAGCTTAAATTGGGATCTGAGCAGCGAGATGTGTTTACATTAGTTTTAAATTTCTGCATGTCAGTACTGTCGGGGAATCAGGGGGGCAGGGAGGGAGTTCCAGAGGCCAGCAGCACGAGGAAAGAAGCTATTTGAGTAGAATGCTCTCCGGCATCTGGGGACCTCCACAGTGAATGAATGAGATTTAGTAGAATGTCGAGTTAGTCTAGTGAATTTACGTCGAGGGGGCACCAGAGTAGCCAACTCATCGGAGCATAATCCATTGAAGTATTTGTAAAACAAACACAAGGATGCCACATTGCGGCGATGGGACAGGGGCTGGAGCTTAGCTGACAGTGAGGGACCTATTAGGTTGACTACTCTTTTTTGGATTTTGTCAAGGAGGGAGAGACTAGTAGATGATGCACCAGCCCAGATGTGACAACAATACTCCATGCATGGGCGAATGGTGGCTTTGTAGAGATACAGGATAATGTCAGGTATAAGGAGTCCACTAGCACGGTAGAGGGAGCCAACCTTCTTTGCAGCAGCCTTGGCAATTTTAATATTAATATAAAAGTTTAATTAAATTTTTAAAGTATCGCCGTGTTATTCACTTATTAATATAACCAACTTGTTATGTAACTATAATTATTTTTGTTAAATGTAAAGTTGTTATACTTAATGTGTTTGTTGAGGCAAGAGAAAGATAAAGTACTGGACATCTGGGGAGGCTTGTTGTCACTCAAACTCCAGGGAACACCACCGGTTCTTGTCAGTGAGCAATCACTGACAATGACTTGTGTGAGAAGTCCTAGTGAGTAAAATTAATAATAATTAAAATAATAATAATAATAATATTCGGGAAGCACCGAAACCAGAAACAAAAAAAACAAGAAAAAAAGTGCGAAGAAAGACACCTACATGGACGTTTCATAAGAATGACAAGAGAAGAGACCCACCAACAATCCTGGGCATGGCTAAGAAAAGGACACTTGAACAGAAAAACGGAATCTCTACTGAAAGCTGCATAGAACAATGCGATTAAGACTAACTACATTAAAGCTAAAATAGATAAAACCCAGGAAAACAGTAAATGCAGACTGTGTGGACAAAGAGATGAAACAGTAAATCACATAAGTGCTTATTGTCACCCAAATCTCAGAGGAGACCAATGGTCGTTACCAACGAGAAATCAATAATATCGAAAAGAAGTAGAGAGTACTGGAAATCTGGGGAAGCTTTTTGTCACTCACACTCCAGGGAACACAACCAGTTGTTGTCAGTGAGGAATCACTGACGATGACTTGTGTGAGAACTCTTAATTAGTGCAAATAATAATAATAAAATAATAATAATAATAATAATTGAGACTATACCACGGAGCTTAAATCATGAGGAAAACCCTCGAATGTGGAAACCCACATAAATTGCGAACACTAAATCAGCCACATAGACCGGTATTGTCTTGGTCTTCGGGGTTTGATTTCCGCCAGTCTATGGGTCTGTCCTGTGCAGTTCTAGGAGGTCCACCCTCCCAGGCTTTGCCTCCCCTCTTTGGGGTGGAGTAAGTTTATTGCTTACTGCCTGAGGCTCCCCTACCAGGGAATGCCGACGGGGCTGCCCAGGCAATTTTTAATGGCCAGAGTGCTCACCTTCTCGGGCGCTGGCTTTTCAATTCCCACTTTCCCGACCTGACCGTGGGTTACATCTTACCTTGTGGGAGTAAGATAAAACTGGCCTTGTGCCTAACCTCCTGAAGAGGAGGTAAATAATACTAAATCAGCCACATGGAAATTGCCACAAAGGTAAACAATAACATAGAAGGAACACCACATAAACTCAAGGGGACTTAAACTGCAAGAAATCATATAAACTGTCAGCTGATATCACACAAAATAGTCGTGAAGGGTCAAGGAGGATGGAAAGACCGAGGAGGGAAAGCACTAACCATAAGAGTGTAGATAGTACTGGGACCTTGGGGAGACTTATTGCCACCAAAATACCAGAGAAGACCAATAGTCAGTGCCAGCGATAAATCAATGGTAAGCGGCTGTTGTGATAAAGGAAAGTCATTTGCAATGGTTATCGAGCTAGGTAGAGAGTACTGGAAATCTGTGGAGACTTCTTGTCATCCAGACTCTAGGGAACACAACCGGTTGTTGTCAGTGAGTAATCACTGATGGTTATCTGTGCGAGAACTCCTAGTGAGTACATAATAATACTATTGACACATAAAATGCAAGTCACTGCTAAAAACAGCTTAAATATTAAGGAAAATCCTCGAGTGCAGAAACCAACTCACATCACGAGATAACACTGATCAAATACAGGTGAGCTGAAATAGAAACAGAACAAAACATATAGATAGAACATTACACTAATCCAAGGCAACTCAAACCACCACAAATCCCATAATCCAAGAGTAATGGCACCAGCCTCGGTTGGTACCATACGAAATTATCATGAAGGGTCAAGAAGGATGGAAAGAACAAGGAGAGAGAGAGAGCACTAACCAGACCTCCAAGGTACTGAAAGTGTTTGAACTTTTGAGAGGCTTATTGCCATTCAAATTCCATAGAAAGTAAACAACGGTCTTTATCGGTGAAAAATCAAGGGTAAACAGCTGTTGTGATAATGCAAAGTGACTTGAAACGGTTATTGAAAGAGGCACATAATGCTGGAAATCGGGGGAAACTTATTGTAACTCAGACTCCAGGGAACACTATTTCTTATTGCCATCATAATGACGTATGAAAACTATTAGTGAGTAAATAATAACAATAGTAATTGGGGAGGCTGATTGCCACCCACATTTCAGAGAGGACTAATGGTCGTTGCCAGCGAGAAATCAATAGTTAACGGCTGTCACAATAACGCAAAGTGACTTGCAATGGTTATCTAAA
Organism: Sepiola atlantica; assembly: GCA_963556195.1. Lineage (NCBI taxonomy): Eukaryota > Metazoa > Mollusca > Cephalopoda > Sepiida > Sepiolidae > Sepiola > Sepiola atlantica. The sequence continues at coordinate 22,285,938 of OY744547.1, read as the reverse complement.
GATTTGGAGAGTGCTAGAAGTCTTGAGAGACTTCTTGTCACTCCGAATCCAGGGAACACCATTTGTTATTGCCCGTGTGCAATCACTTATAATGACTTCTGTGAAAACTCCTAGTGAGTAAATGATGATTATGATGATAATAATAAAAATACTACTACTACTACTACTACTACTACTACTACTACTAATAATAATAATAATAATAATAATAATAAAAATAATAGCTCGGGACAAAACAAGGTCGAAGGAAACTAGGGAGGGGTTTTTATCCAGTAGTGATCAAAACCCCTAATGATGATGAATGAATAACTAGTGGGACCCCGTGGAAATTCCACGGTGCTTTCTACATCAATCTCTATAATTTACTGTCAATAATAATATTCCTTTTGAAATAATAAATGTCTCTCAGGGTCAATATTATTACCCCTTAAATGCTTTTTGTTTCAAATATGGCCCATTCCAACAAAATGCCTATTTAATAGAATATTTAACGAAAATGTGTCAAATTGCAAGTTGTTTCACATCTGAAACGAGCCTGTTGGCAAGTGTGAGTAGGTATTAGTATGATGTTGCATCAGCATATCCGCTAAATAGGTAATCAGTATCTCGATGGTGAAATTTTTGTTTCAAACCAATATAAAAATAAAGCATTTAAGGGTTAAGAAAACAATAACCCTTTTCTTCTTCCGCAAAAATAATTGTCAATAATAATACACGGAACTTGCCAGAGAACTGAAAGAAATACGGAACATGAAGAAAATCACCATGATACCAATACATGTAGGAACGCTAGGAACAGCCCCGAAAACATTGAGAAAATAACTAAGAGAAATTAGAATAAAAGGGAAAATTGCGACAATACAACGAACAGCAATGATGAAAACAGCACAAATTTTTAAGGAAAATCCTTGAATGTGGAAACCAACAAAGGAACACGAATCTACTACAGACAATTTTAAATGGAATTAGAACCAAAAATTTAGAAAGAAAAACAGGAAAGTGAAAACCGCTAGAAATCCATTAAACTCCCCCCACCTCCCCAAAGAGAAATAAAATAAAAATTCAGTAATACACAAATGCATATAATGACATCAGTCTCGACCTGGTACCACGCAAAACTGTCATGAAGGAGGATGGAAAGGCTGAAGAGGAATAGCACCTACCAGACCTCCACTAGAAGAGTGTGGAGAGTGCTGGGACCTTTGGGAGCCTTAGTACCACACAAATTCCAGAGAAAAGAGGTGGAGAGTGCTGTAAATCTCGAGAGACTTGCTGTCACTCAGACTCCAGGGAACGCCACAGTGAGCAATCACTGATACTGACTTGTGTAAAAACTCCTAGTGAGTGTAATACTAATGATAAAATAAACGGAACCTATCTATTCCTAATGGAGATTGGGTATCTGTCTGTCTGAAGGCAAAATTATACTATCTTTTCATGCTCAATTCAGTTTAGTATTTCAGACAAATTGCTTTCTTTCAATGTTCAATTCAGGGGTTAAGGGGTAGTGTAGTATCTGTTCTGTTGTCATGATACCATCATCCCATGCATTACCTCCTTCTTTTTTGTGGGGGTGGGATAGTGTCGTATCTGTTCTGTTGGTCATAATACCATCTTCCCAGGCATTACATCCCCCTTTTATTTTTTTTTGAGAGAGGTAGTGTAGTATCTGTTCTGTTGTCATGGGACCATCCTCCCAGGCATTACCTCTTTCTTTTTTAGAAGGGGGAGTAGTGTAGTATCTGTTCTGTTGTCATGATACCATCATCCCATGCATTACATCCTTCTTTTTTTATGGGGGTGGTGTAGTGTAGTATCTGTTCTGTTGTCATAATACCATCTTCCCATGCATTACATCCTCCTTTTATTTTTTTGGAGAGAGGTAGTGTAATATCTGTTCTGTTGTCATGGGACCATCCTCCCAGACATTACTTCCTCCTTTGAGGGGGTAGTGTAGTATCTGTTGGTTGTCTTGAGACTACCCTTCTAGGTATTACTTTCTCTTTTGGGAAAGTAGTGTAGTATGTGTTCGTTCGTTATGACACCATTCTTCCAGGTAAGTAAAAATATGCGACCTGAAGTAGCATATATTTGCTAATAATAATAATAATAATAATAATAATAATAATAATAAAAATGAACCAAAGAAACAGAAATTACAAGAAACACTATAAGCTCCTCCCTCTCCCCCCCAAAAAACAAAATTAAAAAAAATTCAAAATTATTATTTTTTTTAAATAAGGAAAGAGAAAATAAAAAAATAAATAAGGAATTGAAAGGAAAAAAAAAAAAAAAAAAAAAAAAAAAACTTTTTTTTTTTTTTTTAAAATTAATTTAAAGAAATATTATTTATTTATTTATTTTTTTAACTGGTGCCGGCCTAGGCTGACACCAGACAACATATTTATAGGGGGTCGAGGAGGATGAGAAGACCGAGGAGGGACAGCACAAACCAGACCTCTACTGGAAAAGTGCAGAGAATGCTGAGACCTTGGGGAGGCTTATTGCCACCCAAATCCCAGAGAAGACCAATTGTCCTTACCAACGAGAAATCAATGATAATAGGCTGTTGCGATACCGCATCATTATCGAAAAGAGGTGAAGAATACTGGAAATCTGGGGAGGCTTGTTGTCACTCAGACTCCAGGAAATACCACTGGTTGTTGTCGGTGAACAATCACTGACGATGATCTGTGTGAGAACTCCTAGTGAGTACAAATAATAATAATAATAATAATAATAATAATAATAATAATAATAATAATAATAATTGGAGAGGTTTATTGCCACACAAATTGCAGAGAAGACAGCAAGAAATCAATATTAAACAGCTGTTGCAATAATGCAAAATCATTTGCAGCAGTTATTGATAAAGGTGAGAATGCTGGAAATCTGAGGAGACTTATTGTCACTCAGACTACAGGGAACACGATTTGTTATTTCCATTGAGCAATCACTTATAATGATTCATGTGAAAAAAGTAAATAAGTAAATAAGTAAATAATAATAATAATAATAATAATAATAATAATAATAATAATAATAATAGTAGTAATAATAATAATAATAATAATAATAATAATAATAATAATAATAATAATAATAGTAATAATAGTAATCCCAGAGAAGACCAATAATAATAATAATAATAATAATAATAATAATAATAATAATAATAATAATAATAATAATAATAATAAACGGAACTAATTATAAAAATGATGATAAAAACAACAACACAAATAATGATACTGAACTGTCTTTGCATAAATGTTTTTTCCATAATTGAAATTCATGTCGAAAGGTCATAAAAAGAAGAAATTCGCCGTATCTGATTATTATTTAAACCAGCTTCCGCCATCTTGTTTTTTTAAATTTATTTTTGTATCTCCGTCGATTTTTCTTCATTTTCACTCGCAAATTCAAATCGTCGTCTTTTTTCTTTCCACCCTTTTCTTCTTTTCTGAACATTTGTACATACGTCCTCACATTTCTATGCGATCGGTCGGTCTGTCACGCTTACATTTCAACTACTATTTTCGTCACTAAAGACACAAACTGAATGCACGCATCTTAATCGAGATACGTCCAACCATCTTTTAATGAGGCTCTGTCCATTGGTTTGTTTTTCACGCTTAAGTTGGGAATAGAATTTCAATAATTCTTTCAAACTTAAGTTTGAAATAGCCTTTTCTTTGGTCTGTCAAGTTTACGCGTAAAATTACATTTTCTCTGGTGTGTCATGTTTAAGCTTTAAATAGCATTTTCGTTGGTCTATCACATTTAAGATTGAAATAGCATTTTTGTCTGTGTGTCATTCGTATGTTTAAGATCACATTTTTCTTGGTCTGTCACACATAAAATTGAAATAGCATTTTTATCTGTTTGACCTACTTAAAAAGAGTTGAAAATGGACCTTGGGTTTACTTTTGGCAGCCTTGTAACTCTTGCTTCTCTTATTTTGTCCTTTAGTCCTCACATTCCATGAACGATGCTTGTGACAAAGGGGGAAGAATTTCTGTTTTCTAGATTTCAATCTATCCATCTAACACTTATTGTTGGCTAGTTTTTGACCTTGAAGTAGTACTTTTTTTTAGCTCCTTACAGCAAAGGGGCTTCATGCCCTGTCTGGAGAGATTTCCATAACAAAAACTTTTAATAGCATTTTCCTTAATTTGTTAGGCTTAAGTTAAAAATAGAATTTTCGTTTGTATGTCATGCTTAAGTTTGAAGTAGAATTCTCTTTCGTCTGTCATGCTCAAGTCTGAAAGGATGCTTAAGTTTTAAATAGAATTGTTGGTTTGTCATGCAAGAAAGTATTTTGTCTGTACGTTAAACTTAAGTTTTAAATAACATTTTTGGTCTGTCATGCAAGAAAGTATTTTGTCTGTACATTAAACTTAAGTTTAAAATAGCATTTTTGGTCTGTCATGCAAGAAAGTATTGTGTCTGTACGTTAAACTTAAGTTTAAAATAGCATTTTTGGTCTGTCATGCAAGAAAGTATTTTGTCTGTATGTTAAACTTAAGTTTTAAATAGCATTTATTTAGTATGTTAGTAAAATTAAGAAGTAAAGTGGTCGATCATAGTCGAGGACGACCTGAAGACTCCTTTTTCATTGGGTACTACACCGAGATGTAGGGGAGGGCACCACTCCTTTCCAAGGATTACTCCACTTACCCTTGATCCTCACCTTATAATTCTGAGTGTTTAGCAAGGAGGCATCAAGTACCATTTTTTGAGTATTTGGTATGACTCGACCGAGGATTGAACCTCGGCCTCCCTGCCAATTATCAAACACCCTAACCATTATGACAAGTAGGCCGTTTTTTTAGTAGGCCACGCTAAAGTTTGAAATAATATTTTCTTTGGTCTTTCACATTTAAGTAACATTTTCGTCTCTTCAAGCTCAAGTTTGAAATATTTGCTTGAAATGTTTAAGTTTTTGTGTATCTTAAAAGTTTGAAAAAGCATTTTTGTTGGTCTGTCACATTTAAAATAACGTTTTTATTTGTCTAGCATGCTAAAGTTTGAAATGATATTTTCTTTGGTCTATCATGCTTAAGTATGAAATAGCATTTTGTCTGTATGCTAAGCTTAAGTTTGAAATATTATTTTCTTTGGTCTGTCATGCTTAAGTTTCAAATAGTATTTTGTCTGTATTCTAAGTTTAAGTTTGAAATATAATTTTCTTTGGTCTGTAATGCTTAAGTTTGAAATAGTATTTTGTCTGTATTCTAAGTTTAAGTTTGAAATATCATTTTCGTTTGTTTAAAATAATATTTTCGTTGGCCTATTACGCTTGAGTTCAAAATAGCATTTTCGTTATCTGTCATGCTCAAGTTTGAAATAGCATTTTTATTCATCAGTCAAGCTCAAGTTTGAAATATAATTTTTGCTTGTTTGTCACACCCAAGTTTGAAATAGCATATTTATCGCTAAACACGCAGATTAAATAGACGCATCTTAAGAATAGATGCGTCCTAATTTTCTTCTTCATTTTCTTCTTCTGATGGAGACAAGTTCATCCCAATATGTCTCATATCCCGTCCCCTTTCGGAAATGGGTAGGTGGAGGTCACTTTTATGAAATTAAAAATGTCGTAAAGTGGCCAATTATGAAATAATTTCACAAAAAAAACTTTTTTCTGTTAAATCTCTTTTTTTTTTAATAAATATTTGTAATGATATTGATCCTGGGAGGAGATTTACTTCTAGAAATATTATTCTTTTTTGTTTTGTTTTTAATCTGTATTTTTATTTTGTTACGTTTTTGTGTTTTTTGAAAGTAAAAGAAGGGAGGAGGAAGAGGAGGACAAAGAAGGAGGAGGATTGAAGAAGAAGAAGAAGAAGAAGAAGAAGAAGAAGAAGAGGTTGAGGAGGAGGAGAATTGGAAGAAGAAGAAGAAGAAGAAGAAGAAGAAGTAGAAGAAAAAGAAGAGAAGGTTGAGGAGAAGGAAAATTGGAAGAAGAAGAAGAAGAAGAAGAAGAAGAAGAAGAAGAAGTAGAAGAAAAAGAAGAGAAAGTTGAGGAGAAGGAAAATTGGAAGAAGAAGAAGAAGAAGAAGAAGAAGTAGAAAAAAATGAAAAAGAAGAAGGTTGAGGAGGAGGAGAATTCGAAGAACAAGAAGAAGAAGAAGTAGAAGAAAATGAAAAAGAAGAAGAAGGTTGAGGAGGAGGAGAATTGGAAGAAGAAGAAGAAGAAGAAGAAGAAGTAGAAGAAAAAGAAGAGAAGGTTGAGGAGGAGGAGAATTGGAAGAAGAAGAAGAAGAAGTAGAAGAAGTAGAAGAAAAAGAAAAGAAGGTTGAGGAGGAGGAAAATTGGAAGAAGAAGAAGAAGAAGAAGAAGAAGTAGAAGAAAAAGAAGAGAAGGTTGAGGAGAAGGAAAATTGGAAGAAGAAGAAGAAGAAGAAGAAGAAGAAGAAGAAGTAGAAGAAAAAGAAGAGAAGGTTGAGGAGAAGGAAAATTGGAAGAAGAAGAAGAAGAAGAAGTAGAAGAAAAAGAAGAGAAGGTTGAGGAGGAGGAGAATTGGAAGAAGAAGAAGAAGAAGAAGAAGTAGAAAAAAATGAAAAAGAAGAAGGTTGAGGAGGAGGAAAATTCGAAGAAGAAGAAGAAGAAGAAGAAGTAGAAGAAAATGAAAAAGAAGAAGAAGGTTGAGGAGGAGGAGAATTGGAAGAAGAAGAAGAAGAAGAAGTAGAAGAAAAAGAAGAGAAGGTTGAGGAGGAGGAGAATTGGAAGAAGAAGAAGAAGAAGAAGAAGAAGAAGTAGAAAAAATGAAAAAGAAGAAGGTTGAGGAGGAGGAAAATTCGAAGAACAAGAAGAAGAAGAAGAAGTAGAAGAAAATGAAAAAGAAGAAGAAGGTTGAGGAGGAGGAGAATTGGAAGAAGAAGAAGAAGAAGAAGTAGAAGAAAAAGAAGAGAAGGTTGAGGAGGAGGAGAATTGGAGGAAGAAGAAGAAGAAGAAGAAGTAGAAAAAAATGAAAAAGAAGAAGAAGGTTGAGGAGGAGGAGAATTGGAAGAAGAAGAAGAAGAAGAAGAAGTAGAAGAAAAAAAAGAGAAGGTTGAGGAGGAGGAGAATTGGAAGAAGAAGAAGAAGAAGAAGAAGAAGAAGAAGTAGAAAAAATGAAAAAGAAGAAGGTTGAGGAGGAGGAGAATTGGAAGAAGAAGAAGTAGAAGAAAAAGAAGAGAAGGTTGAGGAGGAGGAGAATTGGAAGAAGAAGAAGAAGTAGAAGAAAAAGAAAAAGAAAAAGAAGGTTGAGGAGGAGGAGGATTGGGAGAAGAAGAAGAAGAAGAAGAAGAAGGTTGAGGAGGAGGAGAACTGGAAGAAGGAGAAGAAGAAGAAGAAGAAGAAGAAGAAGAAGAAAAAGAAGCAGAAGAAGTAGAAGAAAAAGAAAAAGAAGAAGAAGGTTTAGAAGGATGAGAATTGGAAGAAGAAGAAGAAGAAATAGAAGAAAAAGAAAAAAAGAATAATAATAAAAAGAAGGTTGAGCAGGAGGAGGAGAATTGGAAGAAGAAGAAGAAGGGAGAAAATAGGAAGGAGGAGGAGGTGAAAGAGGAGTAAAGGAAGAAAAAGAGGAAGAGGAGTAGGAGAAGGAGGATAGAAAGGAGGAGGAGGGGATTTAACTTTTGACTTTTAATTTTATCAGATTTAACTCTTTTCCGTTTTTTTAATTTTATTAAAAAAAAAAGATATCAACAAAAAAAGTTACATTTCTGCCCATTTTCTTTGTTCATATTTTTATCATTTAGCGACAATAATGCCATGATGCCATTTTCGACAATTATTAAAATTCATTAAAAGCAGACGACACTTAAAAAAAAAGATGATTAAAAGATAAATAAATAAATAAATAAATAAAAATAAACAGACGAAAACAAATTAATTGAAACAAAGAAATAAAATAAACAAGGACGTATATTTATAAGATACGTCCATTCAATCTGCATGTTTTGACATGAAAATGGTATTTCACGCTTACGCGTGACGGACCGACAAAAATTCTGTTCCAAACTTAAATGTGACTGACAACGAAAATGGTATTTAAACCTAAACCATATAGACAAAAAATGTTATGTTAAACTTGACCTTGATAGAGCGACATAAATGTTATTTCAAATTTAGTGACAAACCGACGAAAATACTAATTCACATTAAAGCGTGACAGATTGACGAAAATACTCTTTCAAGTTTAAACGTGACTGACAAACGTAAATGGTATTTAAAACTAAGCCATATATAAAAAAGACTTAAGCGTGACAGACAAATGGAAATGCTATTTCAAACGTTTCCTGACAGACCGACGAAAATACTAGCTCTAACTAAAACGTGACAGACTGACAAAAATACTATTTCACGCTTAAGCGTCACAGACCGATGAAAATTCTATTTTAAACTTAAACGTAACTGACAAACGAAAGTGTTATTAAAAAGAACTCTGCTATTTCAAACAAAAGCGTGACAGACCAACAGAAAAGGCTATTTGAAAAGCGTGACAGACTGATTAATGGACCGACGGCCATAAACTTTTGTAGAAATGCATAGACACATTAAAAAATGCTTTTTTAAACAAAAGTGTGACAGACCAAAAAAAAAAGATTTTAAACGTCGAAAAATGTTATTTCTTACTTAAAATGTTAAGGACCCAGAAACAGACGGAGCCTTCTATAGAGATTTTGGACGCATCTAAAATAAGATGCGTCCATTCAATCTGCATATTTAATGATTAAAACGTTATTTCAAACAAAAGGATGACAGATAAAAAAATATGATTTCAAACGTCGAAAAATGTTGTTTCTTACTTAAAATGTTGAGGACCTAGAAACGGACGGAGCCTTCTATAGAGATTTTGGACGCATCTCATTTTAGATGCGTCCATTCAATCTGCATATTTAATGATTAAAACGTTATTTCAAACAAAAGTGTGACAGACCAAAAAAAAAATATGATTTCAAACGTCGAAAATGTGGTTTCTTAGTTAAAATGTTAAGGACCTAGAAACGGACAAATCCTTCTATAGAGATTTTGGACGCATCTTATTTTAGATGCGTCCATTCAATCTGCATATTTAATGATTAAAACGTTAAGTCAAACAAAAGCGTAACAGACAAAAAAAATATGATTTTAAACGTCGAAAAATGTTGTGTCTTACTTAAAATGTTAAGGACCTAGAAACGGACGGAGCCTTCTATAGAGATTTTTGGACGCATCTAAAAGAAGATGCGTCCATTCAATCTGCATATTTAATGATTAAAACGTTATTTCAGACTAAAGTGTGACAGACCGGCCGACGGACAGACGAACGAACAAACCGACAGACAGAACTTCCTATAACAAATAGATTGATGCATCTAAAAATGATCTTTTTAACTGAAAGGAAATAATTAACTAAAAAAATAAATAAATAAACACACAAAAAAAACAACAACCCTACCCTAAAATTAGAAGGGAGGAAGTAAATGTCGGGAACTGATGTGAAAACATTGGAATCGGAAGAAATGTTAATCCGAAACAATTTAGATTAGATGATATGTTCCGTTCCAACAATACAAAAGATAGATCCAAACAAATTTAAACATTTTTACAGTTTAATTTATTATGAAATGATAATTAACAAATTAAAAGAAATAGCCAATTAAAATGAAAAAAAAAAAATAAATTGATATAATCCAATCTATAATAAAGACCAATGGGTATTTATTTGTATGTTTTTATAAAAATCTATTCTTAATGGAGATTGTCTATCTGTCTGTCTGAAACCGAAACAATACTATTATAATCTGTTAATGCTCAATTTTCAGACTAATGTACTACCTTTCAATGTCCAATTCAGAAGGTGGGGGCATAGTATCTGTTCTGTTCTCTTCTCATGATACCATCCTCCCAAGCATTACCTCCTTATTTGTTCAGTGTGGAGGTAGTGTAGTATCTGTTCTGTTGTCATGAGACCATCCTCCCAGGCATTACCTCCTCCTTTGGGGGAGGGTAGTATATAGTCTGGTGTGATGAGACCATCCTCCCAGGCATTACCTGCTCATATGTTCTGGTGTAATGATACCATCTTCGCAGGCATTACCTTCTTTTGTCACAATTGGCTCTTCATTAGCAAATTCATCACTTACATTATATATATATATATATATATATATATATATATATATATATATATATGAAGGAGAATGGAAAGGAATTAGAGAAAGCAAAAGCCAAATCAAAATTCAATTCAAAAGTTCAAAGCAAGTATATTCCGCAAAAAGGCAATTTATTCAAGTTAAATTTTCCTTAAGCCAGGCTTTTCAAAGATCAAAATCTTATCATCAGAGGAAGTCGCTGGGATAGATAAGTTGGCAATGGCCAAGATTTAAAATTTGAAAAAATGAAATAAAAGTTGTAGGGAAAGAAACGCAGGGCAAAACTGTGCCAGGGTGCAAGCAAATGTCCGATTGCCAAAAAGTCCGGTGTCGAAGAGTCCAGCGGAGAGAATAAGATGTAGATAGGTAGGTCGTTAGAGGCACGAGAAGTAATGAGAGAGGTTTCAAAGTTAAATTCCAAGAAGCCACAATTTCAGGTACGGCGAAAATAGGGTTTTACCTTTCCTAAAAGTTCGCTTTTAGTACACCTCTTTATATATATATATATATATATATATATATATATATATATATATATATTAGTGATAATTACTTAACAAATTAAAAGAAATATTCAATTAAAAAACAAACAAATCCAAGAACTTTTTATTCTTTGTGGATTTTTCTGATAATTTTGTAGTGTTGCATAGACGATATTGACATACAAATGTTGTTTGGCTCACAGCTAAAGAAACGTTCTAAAACTCTCCAAACTTTTGTATTCTACCAACTCTTTATCTTTCGTTGTCTTAACAAGTTGTCGATAAAACTAATTATTTTTGTATGGATAGACCTTGCCATTCTGCTCTTGATATTTTCTTTCCCCTTAGAAGGTAGTAATACTACTAACCCTAACCCTAACCCTAATCCTTACAAGGTAGTAATACTACTAACCCTAACCCTAACCCTAACCCTTACAAGGTAGTAATACTACTAACCCTAACCCTAACCCTTACAAAATAGTAATACTACTAACCCTAACCCTAACCCTTACAAAATAGTAATACTACTAACCCTAACCCTTACAAGGTAGTAATACTACTAACCCTAACCCTAACCCTTACAAAATAGTAATACTACTAACCCTAACCCTTACAAGGTAGTAATACTACTAACCCTAACCCTAACCCTTACAAAATAGTAATACTACTAACCCTAACCCTTACAAGGTAGTAATACTACTAACCCTAACCCTAACCCTAACCCTAACCCTAACCCTAACAAGGTAGTAATACTACTAACCCTAACCCTAACCCTAACCCTAACCCTTACAAGGTAGCAATACTACACATCAAAAGGGTAAAAGATCCCAAAAATTCATACTAAAATTGTTCACATGGACACGAAGTATAACAGGTATATGCGTATGTTAAGAATTTAGTTCTAAGCTCTAGTTTCCTTTAGGATGAATGTTTTAATCCATACCAATACCCGAGAATAACAAGAAATGACCACTTATACCTGGTCATGGTTGATGGAGCGAGAAAAATCTACCCACGTGGATTAATTTAAGGGTTTCGTTCAAAATTAGATCCCAAATTAAATGTTATGACTCCTATGTTCGACTATTCAAGTTGCCAAGTAGGAAAAGATGCACTGAAAAGAAGATTGAAAGTTACATCGGCCAAAACTCTGTGGAGCAAATTGAGTATAGTGGTTCGAATAAATGTTGTCAAACAAAATGAGTATAGTAGCTCGAATAAGTAGTTTTAATAAACGTTGTCAAACAAAATGAGTATAGTAGTTCGAATAAGTAGTTCGAATAAATGTTGTCAAACAAAATGAGTATAGTAGTTCGAATAAGTAGTTTTAATAAACGTTGTCAAACAAAATGAGTATAGTAGTTCGAATAAGTAGTTCGAATAAATGTTGTCAAACAAAATGAGTATAGTAGTTCGAATAAGTAGTTCCAATAAATGTTGTCAAACAAAATGAGTATAGTAGTTCGAATAAGTAGTTCGAATAAATGTTGTCAAACAAAATGAGTATAGTAGTTCGAATAAGTAGTTCCAATAAATGTTGTCAAACAAAATGAGTATAGTAGTTCGAATAAGTAGTTCGAATAAATGTTGTCAAACAAAATGAGTATAGTAGTTCGAATAAGTAGTTCCAATAAATGTTGTCAAACAAAATGAGTATAGTAGTTCGAATAAGTAGTTTGAATAAATGTTGTAGAACCAAAATGAGTATAATAGTTCGAATAAGTAGTTCGAATAAATGTTGTCAAACAAAATGAGTATAATAGTTCGAATAAGTAGTTCGAATAAATGTTGTCAAACAAAATGAGTATAATAGTTCGAATAAGTAGTTCGAATAAATGTTGTCAAACAAAATGAGTATACTAGTTCGAATAAGTAGTTCGAATAAACATTGTCAAACAAATTGCTGAATGTGACACTTTATATATACCTTTCATTTAGGTCTCTGAGGAACAGCGAGTAAATGAGGTTAATAGCTAAATTTTACTCGTTGAGAAACAATTGTAAAGCCACAACTAATTCTTCCATGGGGAAAAATGATTTGATTAAAGACTTAATTTTTGGTCATTGGAATATAAACAATCTCTATCTATCTATCTATCTATCTATCTATCTATCTATCTATCTATCTATCTATCTTTTGGTACAGAAAATTAGTACAACATGAGTACCGTCGGTTTCAGCTTATGTTGTCACCTGTTACAGAAATGTGAATTCACGTATCACTCTCGGGAGTGCTTAATAATTGTTTTAAAATTCTACTGGGTTGGAGGTGGTCTCAATTAATAAGATACACCCCAAAATAAAAGTGTAATAAAGAAAAAAGTCTTGTCATCGATAGGATTCGAACCCGGAATCCTTGGCTGTGTGTGTTCAATTTGGCACTAGTCACATAGACTGAAATTTTTCATAAAATAAGTCAAGCAACGCTGCTTGATCCTAGCCTAAACAGTTAATTGCTGTAAATGTATTCCCCTCTCTCCCTCTAGTGTTTTTACTTTCATTTTGTTTTGCATTTTTTAAGCTATACATTTTTCTCCAAAATAATATTATTTTTTTGTTTTTTAAAATATAATTTTGAGAGTTATGTTTTATTACTACTGCTGTAACCTCCGAATCCTCGTCGACACTGTTGCATCCTTTGAAAGGGGTACACATAACAAGGTGATAATTCAGGTAGAAAAGGAATAGCCAACACGATATCATAATGAAAGAAGGAAAGGTTTAATGTAATAGAGGGTACAATAAAGAAGAACCAGACCGTAGTAATTCCTTACTAAGGTCCAAATGAAAGATCAATGTTCAGTGCAGTGCTACTGAATACCATGGGAAAGTCCACATTAGAAACAGAGGTTAAAGGTATTCTATTATAACAACTCCAGTACTGTCTGGTTATTAAATTATTAATTGAACCAACTTCTTATAACACTACTGATGATATTTCTATCTAGATCATTATTAAATAAAAAATATATTCCGAGGTAGATTAATTATTTTTTGGAAGAAATTGAATCGAATTACACTTTTTTCTCGTTAAGGAAGCAGACATTTTGTTTGTCTCCAAATAACAAACCTGACCCTTATTTTAATTTGTTTTTTATTGTTTTTCAACGTAGATATTTATCATCTGCCCATTGCAAGTAGGATGTGACACAGGATTGTTTTGTAACATAGGTCCTTATCTTTTTTAAAAGACGTATGGCTCAAACAATTCGTCTGGAACACAGTGGATGAATTTTTGCATATAAACCGATATGGCTGGTGCCTCTCATGTGGTTAGTTGCCAGATACTGATATTTCTGGAAAAAGTGGCGAGATTAGACCGGAGAATTAGCAGATTTTAACGAAAGTAGCTGAAAATACCACCACCTTTCGATAACCATTGCAAATCATTTCACGTTATCACAACAGTTGTTTACCATTGATCTGAAAGGGTGCAGAGCGTACTAGAAACTCGGAAAAGCTTATTGCCACTCAAACTCAAGAGAAGACCAGCTGCTGTTGCCAACGAAAAATCTATGGTAAACGGATGTTGTGATAACGTAAAATGATTTTGAATAGTTGTCAAAAGAGGTGGAGAGTGCTGCAAATCTGAGGACTTGTTGTTACTCAGGCTCCCGGGAACATCACTGTTCATCATCAGTAAACAATCATTGATATGACTTATGCGAAAACACCTCATGAGTAGATAATAATAATAATAATAATAATAATAATAATAATAATAATCATAATAATAATAATAATAATAATCATAATAATAATAATAAAAGGAATATGGAACATGAAGAAAGTCAATATATACCAATAATTGTAGGAGCACTAGGAACAGTTTCGCCTCCCCCCCCCCCAAAAAAAAGACTCCAAGAAATTGAAATACAAAGGGATATTAAGACTATGCAACGGACAGTAATGATGACATCTTAAGGAAAATCTTCGAATGCGGCAACCAACCCACATAAACTACAAACTCTAACCCACCACGTGGAAACTGCAACAGAAGTAAAACAAAAACATGGAATAAACACTACATGAAATCAAAGGAACTGAAACTGCAACAGAAGTAAAGCAAAAACATGGAATAAACACTACATGAAATCAAAGGAACTGAAACTGCAACAGAAGTAAAACAAAAACATGGAATAAACACTACATGAAATCAAAGGAACTGAAACGGCAACAGAAGTAAAACAAAAACATGGAATAAACACTACATGAAATCAAAGGAACTGAAACTGAAACAGAAGTAAAACAAAAACATGGAATAAACACTACATGAAATCAAAGGAACTGAAACTGCAACAGAAGTAAAACAAAAACATGGAATAAACACTACATGAAATCAAAGGAACTGAAACTGCAACAGAAGTAAAACAAAAACATGGAATAAACACTACATGAAATCAAAGGAACTGAAACTGCAACAGAAGTAAAACAAAAACATGGAATAAACACTAAATGAAATCAAAGGAACTGAAACTGCAACAGAAGTAAAACAAAAACATGGAATAAACACTACATGAAATCAAAGGAACTGAAACTGCAACTGAAGTAAAACAAAAACATGGAATAAACACTACATGAAATCAAAGGAACTGAAACTGCAACAGAAGTAAAACAAAAACATGGAATAAACACTACATGAAATCAAAGAAACAGAAACTGCAACAGAAGTAAAACAAAAACATGGAATAAACACTACATGAAATCAAAGGAACTGAAACTGCAACAGAAGTAAAACAAAAACATGGAATAAACACTACATGAAATCAAAGGAACTGAAACGGCAACAGAAGTAAAACAAAAACATGGAATAAACACTACATGAAATCAAAGGAACTGAAACTGCAACAGAAGTAAAACAAAAACATGGAATAAACACTACATGAAATCAAAGGAACTGAAACTGCAACAGAAGTAAAACAAAAACATGGAATAAACACTACATGAAATCAAAGGAACGTAAACTGCAACAGAAGTAAAACAAAAACATGGAATAAACACTACATGAAATCAAAGGAACGTAAACTGCAACAGAAGTAAAACAAAAACATGGAATAAACACTACATGAAATCAAAGGAACTGAAACTGCAACTGAAGTAAAACAAAAACATGGAATAAACACTACATGAAATCAAAGGAACTGAAACTGCAACAGAAGTAAAACAAAAACATGGAATAAACACTACATGAAATCAAAGGAATTGAAACTGCAACAGAAGTAAAACAAAAACATGGAATAAACACTACATGAAATCAAAGGAACTGAAACTGCAACAGAAGTAAAACAAAAACATGGAATAAACACTACATGAAATCAAAGGAACTGAAACTGCAACAGAAGTAAAACAAAAACATGGAATAAACACTACATGAAATCAAAGGAACTGAAACTGCAAAAAAAGTTTATAAACTGCACCCCCCAATAAAAAAGGCATCAGCCTCGGTTTATACCACACAAAATAATTGTGAAAGGTCGAGGAGGATGGAAAGACCGTAGAGGGAGAGCACCAACAAGACCTCCACTGGAAGAGTGCAGAGAGTACTGGAATCTTTGAGAGGCTTATTAAAACCCAAATATCAGAGAAGACCAATTGTCGTTGGCAGCGAGAAATCAATGGTAATGCAAAGTCATTTGCAATAGTTATCGAATTAGGTCAAGAGTACTAGACTAGAAATCTGAGAAGACGTGTTGTCACCAAGACTCCAGGGAAAGCCACCAGTTATTATTAGTGAGTAATCACTGTGTGAGAACTCCTAGTGAGTAAATAATAATAATAATAATAATAATAATAATAATAATAATAATAATAATAATAATAATAAAAATAATAATAATAATAATAATAATAATAACCCTGCATGAAAGAATAGCGCAGAAACTGAGCGGATGTATCCATAAAACAGACGTACCAGAATGGATGACGGAAGGAAGAACAACACTAATACAAAAAGACCCCAAAAAGGGAACGACCCCCGGCAACTACAGACCGATAACATGTCTACCAATAATGTGGAAAATTCTCACAGCACAACTGAGAGAACAAATCTACCAATCCCTGGACAATCGTGGACTGCTCCCCGAGGAACAAAAAGGATGCCGGAAAGGACAAAGAGGAGCGCATGATCTACTATACATTGATCAAAAGACCCTGAAGGAGGTGAAGAGAAGACAAAAGATAACGATTGACTACAAGAAAGCCTACGACAGAATCCCCCAAACATGGATAATTGAATGCTTAAAGATATACAAGATACCAGACAGGATTATTAATCTCATCCAGAAAGCAATGGAAACATGGAGACTAAAACTGACAGCCGGAGGACAATACCTGTCTGAGATAAAAATACAGAGAGGCATTTTTCAAGGAGACTCCCTATCACCACTACTGTTTATAATAGCCATGATGCCACTCAACTACATACTCAGAAAGTGTGATGCCGGATACAGGTTTACGGATACAGAACAAAGAATAAACCACCTGATGTACATGGATGACCTTAAACTGTTTGCAAAAAACAAAAAAGAACTGGAAAAGCTGATAAACACAACCAGGATATTCAGCCAGGATATCCAAATGGAGTTTGGAATAGAAAAATGTGCACTGCTAGAGATCAAAAAAGGAAAACTGGAGACGACAGAAGGTATAGAACTCCCCAACCAAGAGGAGATGAGGGCGCTAGGAGAACATGATAGCTACAAATACCTGGGAGTTCTGGAAGCAGACACAATCAAATATACAGAAATGAAAGAGAAGATTGGAAAAGAATATCTACGAAGAACAAGGAAACTCTTAGAAACTAAACTATATAGCAGAAACCTAGTAAAAGGGATAAACACATGGGCTGTATCACTAATAAGATACTCTGGACCATTCATAGGCTGGACCAAAGAAGAACTCAGGCACCTTGACCAAAGAACAAGAAAACTAATGACTATGCACAATGCTTTGCACCCAAAAGACGACACGGACAGACTCTACGTGAAAAGAAATGAAGGAGGTAGAGGACTGGTAAGTATAGAAGACTGTGTGGAAGACACCAAAAAAGAGCTGGAGAAATATGTAACCCAGAACACGGAAAGACTGATCACCACAGCAAGAGACACCAGCCCAACAAACAACCCCGGAAGTACTGAACCCAGAAACAAAAAGACAAGAAAGGAAAAGTGGGAAGAAAAACAACTACATGGACGCTTTACAAGACTCACAAGCGATGAAGCCAATGAAAACAGCTGGGCATGGCTAAGAAAAGGACACCTGAACAGAGAAACGGAATCTCTGCTGACGGCCGCACAGAACAATGCGATTAGGACAAACTTTATTAAAGCAAAGATAGATAAAACCCAGGAAAACAGCAAATGCCGACTGTGTGGACAAAGAGATGAAACGATAAATCATATAATAAGTGAATGCAGCAAGCTAGCACAAAGGGAATACAAGAACAGACATGACAGCATGGGGAAAGAAGTACACCGGGAAATGTGCAAACAACTGAATTTCGAATATGCAAAAAAACGGTACACACACAAACCAGAAACTGTACTAGAAAACGAAAAACACAAAATCATATGGGATATGAATGTACAAACAGACAAACCCATAACAGCAAGGAGACCGGATATGATAATAATCAACAAGAAAGAAAAATCCTGCAAAATCGTGGACTTTGCCGTTCCAGCAGACCACAGAGTGAAGATCAAAGAGACGGAAAAGAGAAGCAAATATACTGAACTTGCCAGAGAATTGAAAGGAATATGGAACATGAAGAAAGTCAGTATAACACCAATAATCATAGGAGCACTAGGAACAGTCCCCAAAAACATGGAGAAAAGACTGGGAGAAATAGGAATCAAAGGGATAACTGAGACCATACAAAGGACAGTAATGATCAAAACAGCTACAATCCTGAGAAATGTCCTCGAATGCGGAAACCAACCCACATAAGCAACGAATGGAGAACAAACACATGGAAGCACAAGACAGCAGAACCGGGGAAAATACAACCGCACGAGAGAGACGCAAGCATAGGCTGACGCCACGAAAAAAAAAAAAAAATTATGGACAGAGGGTCGAGAAGGGAAAGCGCAAACCAGACCTCTACTGGAAGAGCGCGGACAGCTCTGGGACCGTGGGGAGGCTTGTTGCCACTCGGGCCCCAGAGGGGACCAATGGCCCTTATCAGCGGGAAATCGTTGGTAGGTGGCTGTTGCGATTACCGCAAGGTCATCAGCGGTGATGAACGAAAAGAGGTGGAGCATACTGGAAGTCTGAGGAGACTTGTTGTCACTCAGACTCCAGGGAATACCACAGGTTGTCAGCAGTGGGCAATCACTGACGACGACCAGTGTGATAACTCCTAGTGAGTAAATAATAATAATAATAATAATAATAATAATAATAATAATAATAATAATAAATAATCAGCTCCCCTCCCCAAAAAGTAAATAAATAAATAAATAAAAAATATTCAAACATTTTTTTTTAATTAAAAAATGGTATCAGCCTAAGCTGACACCACACAACATATTTGCATAGGGTCAAGGAGGATGAGAAGACCGAGGAGGGACAGCAAAAACCAGACCTCAACTGGAAGTGCAGAGACTGCTGGGACCTTGGGGAGGCTTATTGCCACCAAAATCCCAGAGAAGACCAATGGTCCTTACTAGCGATAAATCAATGGTAAACGGCTGTTGTGATACTGCAAGTTTATTTGCGGTGGTTATAGAAAAGAGGTGGAGAATACTGGAAATCTGGGGAGATTTGTTGTCACTCAGACTCCAGGGAATACCACCGGTTGTCGGTGAGCAATCACTGATGACCTGTGTGAGAACTCCTAGTGAGTAAATAATAATAATAATAATAATGATGATGATCATCATCATGATCATGATAATAATAATAATAATAATGATAATGATAATGATAATAATAATAATGATAATGATAATAATAATGATAATGATAATAATGATAATAATCATAATAATAATAATGATAATAATGATAATGATAATAATGATAATAATGATAATAATGATAATAATAATGATAATGATCATAATGATAATAATGATAATAATAATAATATAATGATAATAATAATAATGATGATAATAATAATGATAATAATAATAATAATGATGATTATGATAATAATAATAATAATAATGATGATAATAATAATAATAATGATGATGATGATGATGATGATGATGATGATGATGATGATGATGATAATGATAATAATGATGATAATAATAATAATGATGATAATAATAATAATAATGATAATAATAATAATGATGATAATAATGATAATGATAATGATAATGATAATAATCATGATAATGATAATGATGATAATGATAATAATGATAATAATGATAATGATAATAATAATAATAATAATATAATTATAATAATAATGATAATGATAATGATAATAATAATAATAATAATAATAATAATAATAATAATAATAATAATAATAATAATTATAATAATAATAATAATAATAATAATGATAATAATAATAATAATAATAATAATAATAATAATAATAATAATAATAATAACAATGCATTGAACCCGAAGGATAATACGGACTGACTATATGTAAAAGGAAAGAAGAGGGTAGGTGACAAGTTAGTATTTAAGACTGTATACATTATGTAATGAAGGACTAGGAAACTACATAACACAAAATCCAAAGAGGCTGATTATCGCCAGCAAAGCACATTCTTATTTGTGGTATTAACTCAAAGATAATGTGCATCCAAACAATCCCCAGACTATTCCTGGACTAAAGAGGTCAATCACAGCCCAAATCAAGACAATGCCAAGAGAGAGGTGTTTCAGAGTTATTAACCATTTTGCATGCCGTATCCAGGTGTGCTTATCATTAAACAGCGACAAAACAAAGATTGTTGGACATTCATGGCTGAAATTTGATGGACAAGTCAGACATACGTTGCAGTTTATTTATACCGTATATGGTTGAATTGCAGAAAGGATTTGGAATTTTATCAATGATTCCATGGGTGGCATTTTTGGGGGGTCATCCTGTATATTATCGGACACGAATCCCAGAATTAATTTTAGCAATCAGGAATTTCTACAGTGTTAAAAATAAAAATAATGCCTTTTTAAACAATAAAGAAAGAGCAAACCGCAAAATTCAGACATAAATTAAGTCACATTAAATGAATTAATAAATAAATATTCAAAGACAAAAGCGGAAAGAATGTAGAAAAGTCAAAGAGACCCGCGAATCATTTTTGATCTTTCATTTTTAAAAGAATCATTTTCTTCATTTTTTTTGTTGCTATTTTGAAAAATTTATTTTTATTTTAATGAAAACCTTGCTATAAACAAAAGGGGACTTATTTTGTGGGCTCTATTCAGGCAATGAAATAAGAAAAATGAGAAATCAAAATAAATTAATGAAAGGAATAATGCATAAAAGAAACAAAGAACACGAAAAAAGCGGGAAAATAGAAATATTAGATAACTCTTCTACAAATAGAGAAAGAAATGAAACAAAAATGCATTTTTCAAATGATTTCATTAAAGCAGTCCGAGAAATGCGTTTTTGATAGTTTTCTGAGACTTTGAAGAAAAGACATTTTTTTTTGGAAAACAGCATTCTTGAAATAATTACGCCAATAAAAAAAAAACAACCAACTGTCTAAACACACGTTTATTCCGCATTACAATATAATTACAACATAATTAAAAATATTTAAACATGCACAAATATTATGTTTCCGAATTTTTTAGATGAGGATTTATTATTTGCATTATTTGGATTAATTGAACTACTGTTCTCATCTTGGATGTTATTCTCACAAGGACTCGTGGCACAACGGATAAAAGTGCTAAGTAATAGACGATACTAGATAAGAAAATAATTAAACAAATATACTTAAGGTTTCGACTAGATCATGACTTATGGAACAAGAGTAATTTTTTACTCCATTCGAAATTCCGTACAAATTCCCGAGTCGGAGGTTACATCGGTCGAAACGTTGTGAGAATAACATCCAAGATGAGAACAGTAGTTCGAATAATAAAAATAATACAAATGCACAGAAATAAATTTTACATCGGATAAAGACCGTATTAACTGTCTCGATTATATTGAAGCGGTTAGCTCCCAAAATGGCGGCAACATTTTATCGATTTGTTTTGTTTGATTTTTCAAGCGGTGAAATTTTTCACCGTATTAATTTGTTTTCTGATATTTGCTGATTTCGCTTTTTTTTTAAATTTTAATTTTGCAAATATTAATTTGTTTTCTGATTTTTTCAGGTTAAATTGTATTTTTGCAGATTATTTTGTAAATAGTTTGTTTTCTGATTTTTGCTGATTTCGATTTTTTTAAATTTTTAATTTGTAAATATTACTTTGTTTTCTGATTTTTGCAGATTAAATTGTATTTTTGCAGATTATTTAACAAATAATTTGTTTTCTGGTTTTTGCAGATTAAATTGTATTTTTGCAGATTATTTAACAAATAATTTGTTTTCTGGTTTTTGCAGATTAAATTGTATTTTTGCAGATTATTTAACAAATAATTTGTTTTCTGATTTTTGCAGATTAAATTGTATTTTTGCACATTATTTAACAAATAATTTGTTTTCTGATTTTTGCAAATTAAATTGTATTTTTGCAGATTATATATCAAATAATTTGTACTCTGATTTTTTCAGATTAAATTGTATTTTTGCAGATTATTTAACAAATAATTTGTTTTCTGATTCTTGCAGATTAAATTGTATTTTTGCAGATTATTTTGTAAATAGTTTGTTGTCTGATTTTTGCTGATTTCGATTTTTTAAAATTTTTAATTTGTAAATATTACTTTGTTTTCTGATTTTTGCAGATTAAATTGTATTTTTGCAGATTATTTAACAAATAATTTGTTTTCTGGTTTTTGCAGATTAAATTGTATTTTTGCAGATTATATATCAAATAATTTGTTCTCTGATTTTTGCAGATTAAATTGTATTTTTGCAGATTATTTAACAAATAATTTGTTTTCTGATTTTTGCAGATTAAATTGTATTTTTGCACATTATTTAACAAATAATTTGTTTTCTGGTTTTTGCAGATTAAATTGTATTTTTGCAGATTATATATCAAATAATTTGTACTCTGATTTTTGCAGATTAAATTGTATTTTTGCAGATTATTTAACAAATAATTTGTTTTCTGATTCTTGCAGATTAAATTGTATTTTTGCAGATTATTAAACAAATAATTTGTTTTCTGACTTTTTGCTGATTAAATTGTATTGTTGCAGATTATTTATCAAATAATTTGTTTTCTGGTTTTTGCAGATTAAATTGTATTTTTGCAGATTATATATCAAATAATTTGTTTTCTGATTTTTGCAGATTAAATTGTATTTTTACAGATTATTTATCAAATAATTTGTTTTCTGATTTTTGCAGATTAAATTGTATTTTTGCAGATTATTTATCAAATAATTTGTTTTCTGATTTTTGCAGATTAAATTGTATTTTTGCAGATTATTTTGTAAATAGTTTGTTTTCTGATTTTTGCTGATTTCGATTTTTTTAAATTTTTAATTTGTAAATATTACTTTGTTTTCTGATTTTTGCAGATTAAATTGTATTTTTGCAGATTATTTAACAAATAATTTGTTTTCTGGTTTTTGCAGATTAAATTGTATTTTTGCAGATTATATATCAAATAATTTGTTTTCTAATTTTTGCAGATTAAATTGTATTTTTGCAGATTATATATCAAATAATTTGTTTTCTGATTTTTGCAGATTAAATTGTATTTTTGCAGATTATTTAACAAATAATTTGTTTTCTGGTTTTTGCAGATTAAATTGTATTTTTGCAGATTATTTAACAAATAATTTGTTTTCTGGTTTTTGCAGATTAAATTGTATTTTTGCAGATTATTTAACAAATAATTTGTTTTCTGATTTTTGCAGATTAAATTGTATTTTTGCACATTATTAAACAAATAATTTGTTTTCTGATTTTTGCAAATTAAATTGTATTTTTGCAGATTATATATCAAATAATTTGTACTCTGATTTTTGCAGATTAAATTGTATTTTTGCAGATTATTTAACAAATAATTTGTTTTCTGATTCTTGCAGATTAAATTGTATTTTTGCAGATTATTTTGTAAATAGTTTGTTTTCTGATTTTTGCTGATTTCGATTTTTTTAAATTTTTAATTTGTAAATATTACTTTGTTTTCTGATTTTTGCAGATTAAATTGTATTTTTGCAGATTATTTAACAAATAATTTGTTTTCTGGTTTTTGCAGATTAAATTGTATTTTTGCAGATTATTTAACAAATAATTTGTTTTCTGGTTTTTGCAGATTAAATTGTATTTTTGCAGATTATTTAACAAATAATTTGTTTTCTGATTTTTGCAGATTAAATTGTATTTTTGCACATTATTTAACAAATAATTTGTTTTCTGATTTTTGCAAATTAAATTGTATTTTTGCAGATTATATATCAAATAATTTGTACTCTGATTTTTGCAGATTAAATTGTATTTTTGCAGATTATTTAACAAATAATTTGTTTTCTGATTCTTGCAGATTAAATTGTATTTTTGCAGATTATATTGTAAATAGTTTGTTGTCTGATTTTTGCTGATTTCGATTTTTTAAAATTTTTAATTTGTAAATATTACTTTGTTTTCTGATTTTTGCAGATTAAATTGTATTTTTGCAGATTATTTAACAAATAATTTGTTTTCTGGTTTTTGCAGATTAAATTGTATTTTTGCAGATTATATATCAAATAATTTGTTCTCTGATTTTTGCAGATTAAATTGTATTTTTGCAGATTATTAAACAAATAATTTGTTTTCTGACTTTTTGCTGATTAAATTGTATTGTTGCAGATTATTTATCAAATAATTTGTTTTCTGATTTTTGCAGATTAAATTGTATTTTTGCAGATTATATATCAAATAATTTGTTTTCTGATTTTTGCAGATTAAATTGTATTGTTGCAGATTATTTATCAAATAATTTGTTTTCTGGTTTTTGCAGATTAAATTGTATTTTTGCAGATTATATATCAAATAATTTGTTTTCTGATTTTTGCAGATTAAATTGTATTGTTACAGATTATTTATCAAATAATTTGTTTTCTGATTTTTGCAGATTAAATTGTATTTTTGCAGATTATTTATCAAATAATTTGTTTTCTGATTTTTGCAGATTAAATTGTATTTTTGCAGATTAATTACCAAATAATTTGTTTTCTGATTTTTTCAGATTAAATTGTATTTTTGCAGATTATATATCAAATAATTTGTTTTCTGATTTTTGCAGATTAAATTGTATTTTTGCAGATTATTTAACAAATAATTTGTTTTCTGGTTTTTGCAGATTAAATTGTATTTTTGCAGATTATTTAACAAATAATTTGTTTTCTGGTTTTTGCAGATTAAATTGTATTTTTGCAGATTATTTAACAAATAATTTGTTTTCTGATTTTTGCAGATTAAATTGTATTTTTGCACATTATTAAACAAATAATTTGTTTTCTGATTTTTGCAAATTAAATTGTATTTTTGCAGATTATATATCAAATAATTTGTACTCTGATTTTTGCAGATTAAATTGTATTTTTGCAGATTATTTAACAAATAATTTGTTTTCTGATTCTTGCAGATTAAATTGTATTTTTGCAGATTATTTTGTAAATAGTTTGTTTTCTGATTTTTGCTGATTTCGATTTTTTTAAATTTTTAATTTGTAAATATTACTTTGTTTTCTGATTTTTGCAGATTAAATTGTATTTTTGCAGATTATTTAACAAATAATTTGTTTTCTGGTTTTTGCAGATTAAATTGTATTTTTGCAGATTATATATCAAATAATTTGTTCTCTGATTTTTGCAGATTAAATTGTATTTTTGCAGATTATTTAACAAATAATTTGTTTTCTGATTTTTGCAGATTAAATTGTATTTTTGCACATTATTTAACAAATAATTTGTTTTCTGGTTTTTGCAGATTAAATTGTATTTTTGCAGATTATATATCAAATAATTTGTACTCTGATTTTTGCAGATTAAATTGTATTTTTGCAGATTATTTAACAAATAATTTGTTTTCTGATTCTTGCAGATTAAATTGTATTTTTGCAGATTATTAAACAAATAATTTGTTTTCTGACTTTTTGCTGATTAAATTGTATTGTTGCAGATTATTTATCAAATAATTTGTTTTCTGATTTTTGCAGATTAAATTGTATTTTTGCAGATTATTTATCAAATAATTTGTTTTCTGATTTTTGCAGATTAAATTGTATTGTTGCAGATTATTTATCAAATAATTTGTTTTCTGGTTTTTGCAGATTAAATTGTATTTTTGCAGATTATATATCAAATAATTTGTTTTCTGATTTTTGCAGATTAAATTGTATTTTTACAGATTATTTATCAAATAATTTGTTTTCTGATTTTTGCAGATTAAATTGTATTTTTGCAGATTATTTATCAAATAATTTGTTTTCTGATTTTTGCAGATTAAATTGTATTTTTGCAGATTATTTTGTAAATAGTTTGTTTTCTGATTTTTGCTGATTTCGATTTTTTTAAATTTTTAATTTGTAAATATTACTTTGTTTTCTGATTTTTGCAGATTAAATTGTATTTTTGCAGATTATTTAACAAATAATTTGTTTTCTGGTTTTTGCAGATTAAATTGTATTTTTGCAGATTATATATCAAATAATTTGTTTTCTAATTTTTGCAGATTAAATTGTATTTTTGCAGATTATATATCAAATAATTTGTTTTCTGATTTTTGCAGATTAAATTGTATTTTTGCAGATTATTTAACAAATAATTTGTTTTCTGGTTTTTGCAGATTAAATTGTATTTTTGCAGATTATTTAACAAATAATTTGTTTTCTGGTTTTTGCAGATTAAATTGTATTTTTGCAGATTATTTAACAAATAATTTGTTTTCTGATTTTTGCAGATTAAATTGTATTTTTGCACATTATTAAACAAATAATTTGTTTTCTGATTTTTGCAAATTAAATTGTATTTTTGCAGATTATATATCAAATAATTTGTACTCTGATTTTTGCAGATTAAATTGTATTTTTGCAGATTATTTAACAAATAATTTGTTTTCTGATTCTTGCAGATTAAATTGTATTTTTGCAGATTATTTTGTAAATAGTTTGTTTTCTGATTTTTGCTGATTTCGATTTTTTTAAATTTTTAATTTGTAAATATTACTTTGTTTTCTGATTTTTGCAGATTAAATTGTATTTTTGCAGATTATTTAACAAATAATTTGTTTTCTGGTTTTTGCAGATTAAATTGTATTTTTGCAGATTATATATCAAATAATTTGTTCTCTGATTTTTGCAGATTAAATTGTATTTTTGCAGATTATTTAACAAATAATTTGTTTTCTGATTTTTGCAGATTAAATTGTATTTTTGCACATTATTTAACAAATAATTTGTTTTCTGGTTTTTGCAGATTAAATTGTATTTTTGCAGATTATATATCAAATAATTTGTACTCTGATTTTTGCAGATTAAATTGTATTTTTGCAGATTATTTAACAAATAATTTGTTTTCTGATTCTTGCAGATTAAATTGTATTTTTGCAGATTATTAAACAAATAATTTGTTTTCTGACTTTTTGCTGATTAAATTGTATTGTTGCAGATTATTTATCAAATAATTTGTTTTCTGATTTTTGCAGATTAAATTGTATTTTTGCAGATTATTTATCAAATAATTTGTTTTCTGATTTTTGCAGATTAAATTGTATTGTTGCAGATTATTTATCAAATAATTTGTTTTCTGGTTTTTGCAGATTAAATTGTATTTTTGCAGATTATATATCAAATAATTTGTTTTCTGATTTTTGCAGATTAAATTGTATTTTTACAGATTATTTATCAAATAATTTGTTTTCTGATTTTTGCAGATTAAATTGTATTTTTGCAGATTATTTATCAAATAATTTGTTTTCTGATTTTTGCAGATTAAATTGTATTTTTGCAGATTATTTTGTAAATAGTTTGTTTTCTGATTTTTGCTGATTTCGATTTTTTTAAATTTTTAATTTGTAAATATTACTTTGTTTTCTGATTTTTGCAGATTAAATTGTATTTTTGCAGATTATTTAACAAATAATTTGTTTTCTGGTTTTTGCAGATTAAATTGTATTTTTGCAGATTATATATCAAATAATTTGTTTTCTAATTTTTGCAGATTAAATTGTATTTTTGCAGATTATATATCAAATAATTTGTTTTCTGATTTTTGCAGATTAAATTGTATTTTTGCAGATTATTTAACAAATAATTTGTTTTCTGGTTTTTGCAGATTAAATTGTATTTTTGCAGATTATTTAACAAATAATTTGTTTTCTGGTTTTTGCAGATTAAATTGTATTTTTGCAGATTATTTAACAAATAATTTGTTTTCTGATTTTTGCAGATTAAATTGTATTTTTGCACATTATTAAACAAATAATTTGTTTTCTGATTTTTGCAAATTAAATTGTATTTTTGCAGATTATATATCAAATAATTTGTACTCTGATTTTTGCAGATTAAATTGTATTTTTGCAGATTATTTAACAAATAATTTGTTTTCTGATTCTTGCAGATTAAATAGTATTTTTGCAGATTATATTGTAAATAGTTTGTTGTCTGATTTTTGCTGATTTCGATTTTTTAAAATTTTTAATTTGTAAATATTACTTTGTTTTCTGATTTTTGCAGATTAAATTGTATTTTTGCAGATTATTTAACAAATAATTTGTTTTCTGGTTTTTGCAGATTAAATTGTATTTTTGCAGATTATATATCAAATAATTTGTTCTCTGATTTTTGCAGATTAAATTGTATTTTTGCAGATTATTTAACAAATAATTTGTTTTCTGATTCTTGCAGATTAAATTGTATTTTTGCAGATTATTAAACAAATAATTTGTTTTCTGGTTTTTGCAGATTAAATTGTATTTTTGCAGATTATTTAACAAATAATTTGTTTTCTGACTTTTTGCTGATTAAATTGTATTTTTACAGATTATTTATCAAATAATTTGTTTTCTGATTTTTGCAGATTAAATTGTATTTTTGCAGATTATTTATCAAATAATTTGTTTTCTGATTTTTGCAGATTAAATTGTATTGTTGCAGATTATTTATCAAATAATTTGTTTTCTGATTTTTGCAGATTAAATTGTATTTTTACAGATTATATATCAAATAATTTGTTTTCTGATTTTTGCAGATTAAATTGTATTTTTACAGATTATTTATCAAATAATTTGTTTTCTGATTTTTGCAGATTAAATTGTATTTTTGCACATTATTTATCAAATAATTTGTTTTCTGGTTTTTGCAGATTAAATTGTATTTTTGCAGATTATATATCAAATAATTTGTTTTCTGATTTTTGCAGATTAAATTGTATTTTTACAGATTATTTATCAAATAATTTGTTTTCTGATTTTTGCAGATTAAATTGTGTTTTTGCAGATTATTTATCAAATAATTTGTTTTCTGATTTTTGCAGATTAAATTGTATTTTTGCAGATTATTTTGTAATTAGTTTGTTTTCTGATTTTTGCTGATTTCGATTTTTTTAAATTTTTAATTTGTAAATATTACTTTGTTTTCTGATTTTTGCAGATTAAATTGTATTTTTGCAGATTATTTAACAAATAATTTGTTTTCTGGTTTTTGCAGATTAAATTGTATTTTTGCAGATTATATATCAAATAATTTGTTTTCTAATTTTTGCAGATTAAATTGTATTTTTGCAGATTATATATCAAATAATTTGTTTTCTGATTTTTGCAGATTAAATTGTATTTTTGCAGATTATTTAACAAATAATTTGTTTTCTGGTTTTTGCAGATTAAATTGTATTTTTGCAGATTATTTAACAAATAATTTGTTTTCTGGTTTTTGCAGATTAAATTGTATTTTTGCAGATTATTTAACAAATAATTTGTTTTCTGATTTTTGCAGATTAAATTGTATTTTTGCACATTATTAAACAAATAATTTGTTTTCTGATTTTTGCAAATTGAATTGTATTTTTGCAGATTATATATCAAATAATTTGTACTCTGATTTTTGCAGATTAAATTGTATTTTTGCAGATTATTTAACAAATAATTTGTTTTCTGATTCTTGCAGATTAAATTGTATTTTTGCAGATTATATTGTAAATAGTTTGTTGTCTGATTTTTGCTGATTTCGATTTTTTAAAATTTTTAATTTGTAAATATTACTTTGTTTTCTGATTTTTGCAGATTAAATTGTATTTTTGCAGATTATTTAACAAATAATTTGTTTTCTGGTTTTTGCAGATTAAATTGTATTTTTGCAGATTATATATCAAATAATTTGTTCTCTGATTTTTGCAGATTAAATTGTATTTTTGCAGATTATTTAACAAATAATTTGTTTTCTGATTCTTGCAGATTAAATTGTATTTTTGCAGATTATTAAACAAATAATTTGTTTTCTGACTTTTTGCTGATTAAATTGTATTGTTGCAGATTATTTATCAAATAATTTGTTTTCTGATTTTTGCAGATTAAATTGTATTTTTGCAGATTATATATCAAATAATTTGTTTTCTGATTTTTGCAGATTAAATTGTATTGTTGCAGATTATTTATCAAATAATTTGTTTTCTGGTTTTTGCAGATTAAATTGTATTTTTGCAGATTATATATCAAATAATTTGTTTTCTGATTTTTGCAGATTAAATTGTATTGTTACAGATTATTTATCAAATAATTTGTTTTCTGATTTTTGCAGATTAAATTGTATTTTTGCAGATTATTTATCAAATAATTTGTTTTCTGATTTTTGCAGATTAAATTGTATTTTTGCAGATTAATTACCAAATAATTTGTTTTCTGATTTTTTCAGATTAAATTGTATTTTTGCAGATTATATATCAAATAATTTGTTTTCTGATTTTTGCAGATTAAATTGTATTTTTGCAGATTATTTATCAAATAATTTGTTTTCTGATTTTTGCAGATTAAATTGTATTTTTGCACATTATTTAACAAATAATTTGTTTTCTGATTTTTGCTGATTAAATTGTATTTTTACAGATTATTTATCAAATAATTTGTTTTCTGACTTTTTGCTGATTAAATTGTATTTTTGCAGATTATTTTGTAAATAGTTTGTTGTCTGATTTTTGCTGATTTTCTTTTTTCAAATATCCTGAATTATGATGAACGTCTTCAAGCAACTTAAAAAACAACTTTTTTCTTTACTCGTATTCACCCCAAACAAGGCATATTGCCAACGAGGCGTAAGGGGATACCGTGATAGGTCATATTTATAGGCGGCAACTTGGATGGAGAGTTGGGAAGCAAGATGTTTGTTTACATTACATTTAAATTTCTGCATGTTGTTACATTCGGGGAAACAGGGAGCAGGGAGGGAATTCTAAAGGCATGCGGTCCGAGGGAAAAAGCTATTAGAGTAGAAGTAAACAAATCTTCCGGCATCTAAGACCTCTACAGAGAAGGGGTATGATTTTGCTGTTAGTCAGGTTGATCAGAGGTATTTAATTTGAGTGAATACAAATGCAGTAGTTTTATTTGAGCATATTTCATGAAAATACTCGTAAAACAAACACAAAGATGTAACCCTGCTGCGATGTGACAGGGGTTGGTGCTTGGCAGACAGTGTGAGACCTATTAAGTCAGAAATTCTTTTCTAACTCTGTCCAAGAGGGAGAGAGATTAGTGGTTGATGCACCAGCTCAGATGTGACAACAATACTCCATGCCCAGGCGAATGGTGGCTTTATAGAGATAGAGGATACTGGCAGACATGAGAAATTTTCTAGCCCGATAAAGGGAGACTATCTTCTTTGCAGCAGACTTGGCAGCATCTTTTATGTACTTATTCCACTTCCTGTTGCCGAGAATGTGAGGCCGAGGAGTTTTTACACCCTCTCCTTTTTGTGTTAGTCAATCCATACCATTCTTTTTGTAGTTTGTACTTCATTCAATATCTTCTGTTCGATATATAGTGGCTCATTTGTCCACCTTCTTGCTTTCCATAATCCTTTCTGTTCTACTGGGATAAGTCTGCGGTTATTAAGGGATTGATATATATATATATATATATATATATATATTTTAGTACAGAAAAATTAGTACAAAATTCGTACCGTCGGTTTCAAGCACAGAAGGACTTAGCCATCCGGCTCTAGAAGCTAAAGAGAGCCGGATGGCTAAGTCCTTCTGTGCTTGAAACCGACGGTACGAATGTTGTACTAATTTTTCTGTACCAAAATAAATAAATATTACGCTCTTAATTTTTAATTTTTAATTTCAATTCTCAATTAATCGAGCATTCTGTTGGGATTTTTCCTGCTATATTACAAAGAAGTTATATATATATATATATATATATATATATATATATATATATATATATATATATATATATATATCTGATAAGTTGTGCTAGTAAGATTTTCCACATGGTTGGTAGGCCGGTTATCGGTCTATAGTTGTTTGGGATATTTTCTATTCTCGTCAGTGTTTTCTTAATTAATGTCGTTCTCCCTTCAATCATCAACTCTGATATAACCGTTTCGTGTATACATCTCTTAATCTTTGTTCTAATCCCTATTTACGTGCCTCCCCACAAGGACAGAGTTACACACACGGTCGGTTTTTAATACAGAGAACACCAAAAACAACAAAAGGGGGATTCTGGATAGGTGCAAAAATTAAAATTGCCTCAGTTTAGAAGGATTTCTTCTTCAGTGACCGAGAACAAAAAAAGATGAAGTGTAGTATCAGAACAGATAATACACGTTGCTCGTAGCCAAAACGGACAGGGATGGTTTATGAGGTCGTATTTCTAAAAATAACCGCTATTGAAAACTAGTTAACTCACCCACTTCAATATATTACAAGATCAAGTAGAGAAGTGAATTTCTTGAACGAGATCCATAATCAATGTATTTCTCCGTGGCCAGGTGTTTGTCAGTCTACGATTCTCTTATGGTAAACTAACACCCCCTACTTGAGTGTTTCTATGTTAATTTCAGTTCATGTACTTTTTTTAATTTATTTGATCGATCTCGAAGGCAAGAGTTTGGATATTTTAAAACGTTTTTAATTGGAGCAATTTCGTTTTGGTTAATTTCGGTTTTTAAATGACCTATTCCTCCGATGTTACAATATTTTCTTTACCTAAAAAAATATGACCGTAACGAGAAATATGTTTTCTTCCCATACATCTGTAGATTAATACTCTCCACTGACCCCCAAACAAAACAAAAATTAGATTATAATTTTTTAGCCGATTACGTGTGAACACCCTGACAAAATGTCAGAAAGAAGAAAAAAGGCAATTGTTTTTAGATTTTTTTTACCACTAGCACTAAGTCCGAGTTACTGCTAGTTAGAGTTCAGTTAGGGTTATATTTAGGATTAGTATCTGTTCTGTTACTAAATTTAATCTTTTCTGTCCTTGTTCAGTGAAGGAGGAATCCTTCTAGACAGAGGCAATTTAAATTTTGGTGCCAATCCAAAGTGCCCTCTTTTAGAGGGGGCGGTTGGATTTCCCCATATTAAAAACCGACCTTGTGTCGAACTTTGTCTTCGTGGGGTGGCAAGCAAATACCACAAGTATCATCAACTGTATTTAAAATAAACTGACAGGCTCTAATGAGATACAGGTTAAGGATATAGATTATACAGGGATGATGGCCTTTCTATAGTTAGAAATACTACGAATTCCAAAGTAGAGAAAATTAAAAAAAAATAATGTATAAAACCACGAAAAATGTAGGACTAAAAGTTGAGATCATAGCGAGAATTAACATCACAAATGTTTTAGCCGTTACTTTTTACCTTACTCAAAGTATGCCACATAAAAGTCCTATGTATATATTTTATGGGAGTATAATGTCCGAATTTCTAAGAATAGCCCGCGTTACTTTAAGATTAATGGATTTTATACCTCCAGTCACTTCATTAGTAATAAGAATGCTTAAACAAGGTGAAGATCAAAATAAAATATTTAGACAATTAAATAAGGCAATAACACGCTATCCTGACGCTTTTAAATTATATGAAATAAATCAAAAGAAATTGATAAAAGAAATTCAAAACTCTACTATAAAAATGTATAACATATGTAAATAGTCCATGATGAAATAAATAAATAAATAAATAAATGTATATATATGTATATATGAAATATTTTTATAAATATATATTTTTAATTTTAAAACATTTGTAGATAAAGAAAATAACCAAGAGGAAGAAAAGGGGGGTTATTATAATGGAATCATCTAACTCTATAAAATAGATGTTCTGTAAAATAGTAAACTCAATTTGAAAGGAACAACACAGGTAAGGAGAAACTATATTTAATAACTAAAAAAAAACAAATCTGGAGGCAAAACTAAATCAAATATTCGTAAACTTTTTAATTAAAAAATAATTATTAAATAGGGAGGTGGTGTCTGATCAACACTGCTGGGATGCCATGATAAAGAAATACTGTTTTGTTTTTAAAATCCAGAAACAGTTTTCATGGTAAACAACTGACGATCCCTTATATAAAAAAAAACATATATAAAAATATATTTATATTAGAGTAAATTCTTGGAAGTTAACTAATATAGTGATTGCAGTAGATTGATTGACTTACTAGACAAAAATCTTTCAACGAAAAAATTTTTTGTTCCAGTTTTGAAGGTTAAAAAAACTTCCGAAAAACTTCTATATATATATTAAAGATAACTTCTAACTGTTATTTGTTAATCCTAACTCAACTCACTCTCTACTATTATTAAGCATATTTCCATATCCATTAGTCATAGAATCAATACTAACTCCTGAAGAAATATTTATCAATACTAGAAACACCTATAATATCGTATTACAAACCAATTGCTAATACCAGGATTTAATACAACAGAGATAATAGAAATATTAGAACAAAAAAATAGAAGTTGAAACATTATTTGGTTTAACATGCCGTTTAATCTGCAGGTTTAAACCAAAATGGGTAATAGGTTCTTTAACCTTTTAAATTTACATGCCCCTACTAATAATCCACTGCATACAATATTAAATAAAAATATAAAACTTAGCTATAGTTGCACAACAAAATAGAAAAAAATAATCAAAACAATAATAGACATATTCCAAACCAGGAAGAATAGATATTCAACAACAATAAAATTAATAAGATCTCAAACAGTTAAAATAACAATAGTAATTGCAGTAACAAAAATAATTGTCAACTACAAGAAAAATGTCAAACTAATAATATAGTATACATAGAAACAGTGTACGCAGAATATAATCCCAATCAAAAGAGATTCTACAGCGAAGTCGAGGGGGAGGGGCATTACTCTAAGAATAAAAAACTCAAATAAAAGAAAGACGACACGTTACTATCTTATATCTAATATATATCTTATATGAAGACGAATAATAAGGTAGACATCATTAACTGGATCTTTTTAAAGAGCCTCCCAACACCTATGACACAATACACTACGTGTTATCTTCGTCTAAATGAAAAATGAATGATTATTAAAATCCACAGATTATTAAACCAAAGAGAGAAAGTAGGAATTAGTTGTAAGCACTTCAAACAATATTAAATAGTTTAAAAAATACGATTAGATATTTAAAACATGTTGCACAAATTATCCTTAACACCACCAATAATAGATCAGTAATAAATATTAACTGCAGTTAGGATTCTTTGAGGTCAAATATGTTAATTTGACCATATTTGACCGATCAGAAATTAAAAAAACACGCAAGTAATAGCAATAAATAGTTATAAATAAATAGTAGTAAAATAGTGATATAAATTATGTTTACTGGTTAGGGTTAGGGTTAGCAATTGAGAGTAGATACGCTGATAAATAAAAAAAAAACCCCTTAAAACTGAAAGAAAAAAATCAGATAAAAAGCATCTTTTTCATTTTCTAGCCTTTTAATAATTTATTACAGGGTCTTATTTTCCTTAATATGTGTATATATGTATGTATGTGTAGATGTCTGTATGTCTGTATGTCTGTCTGTCTGTATGTATATATATATATATATATATATATATAAATGTGTATACACGTGTGTATGTATATGCATATTAGCAATCTTTTATAATTTCAGTCCATTCGTAAGAAAGAAAATGACACTTTCATTTTTACTTGCAGAGAATATTGATTATAAATTTAAATACATAAATAAAATAAGAGAAAATAAGAAAAAAAGAAACGCAAGGAGATGAATATTCTCTGATGAAGCCAGAGTGACACATTAAACTGTCATTGTCCCCCTCCTCTATGATTAAGCCTGCAAATGATAACTTCTAGATTATATTCACAGGTTAAACTTCGGAAGGCATGACTTACACCCTTCTGTACTGCTGTTGTTTTGTGTGTGTTGTTTTTGTTTATGATTTCCGCTTTGTTTTTCTTATCTATCCATTGTCCGAATTTATTTATTCATTATCTTTTAGCCACAAAGGAAGCGTTAATCGCTGAGACACCACTGCATACTGCATTTGCGTAAGCCAAATTAAGTGTTATATATATAGAGAGAGGAGTAAATCAATACTCATTTGGGGAATCTTCAGGCTAAAGATTAGCTTGAAGATTCTCCCCGTGGATGAAATGCGGGAGCCTCTGTGTAGCTTAATTGCCATAAA
>OY744547.1:22169594-22244594 GCA_963556195.1 Sepiola atlantica | reverse complement strand
ATATATATATATATATATATATATATATATATATATATATATATATATATATATATATATATATCATGGTAGGTGCTCGACTGAGATTCAATCTATAGATCCTTCCCTGTTAAACATTCACATGAAAAACTCGTCTCGTTACCACCACCGTCAATAATTTCCCTTCCAACCCCTTTGTGTACCTAAAATTAAGCGGAACTTCCATGAGCAAAGTTTCTTTCCTAGAACTGCCGATCTGTTAAACACAGTACAACGGGACAACTTCCCGACTTACTATAACATCGCCGTTTTAAAGTCTAGTGCAAACAAATTCTTGTTGAGCTGTCCTCTTAAATAATACATTTATGGTCAGTTACAATCGTTGTTACTACGTCCCCTCGGGTTTTTTTTTACCGTCTACTAGTCAAACTCAACAACCATTATCCTCAAGTGGCTTGAATAGCGGTGACTCGTTTGTATATATTTAAATTCCCGAAACAGTTTTTCATGGTAAACAGCTGATGATCCCTTAAATAATGTTAAGACTACCGTAAATTCTTTGAAGCAAACTAATATAGTGACTGTATAAAGTAAATTGACTTACAAGAAAAGTAATTTTCCACCGAAGGACTTGGGACAAAAGTGTTTTTTTTCTTTTTCTACTTTTCTTTCCACAGTTTTAATGGGTGAAAAACTTCCGAGACTAATATATATATATATATATATATATATATATATATATATATATATATATATATATATATATATATATATATATATATATATACATTTTATGTATATTCACATCATA
This sequence comes from Sepiola atlantica, assembly GCA_963556195.1. Classification (NCBI taxonomy): domain Eukaryota; kingdom Metazoa; phylum Mollusca; class Cephalopoda; order Sepiida; family Sepiolidae; genus Sepiola; species Sepiola atlantica. The sequence goes on along the minus strand of OY744547.1, from coordinate 22,243,804 downwards.
TATATATATATATATATATATATATGCAAATAAACATAGATGATAATAAATAATTAAAAAGTTAGAAGTTTATATATATATATATATTACATCATATCTATATATCTTATGTTACATTATGTATATATTAATTATATGTATATTCACATTATATATGTATATTTTTTATTTTAAGCCATATATATATATACATACACACACACACACACACACACACATATATATATATGTATATATATATATATATATATATATATATATAGTTACATCATATATGAGTATATTTTTTTACATCATACATATTTTAATTATATGTATATCCACCTCATATGTATGTATGTATGTATGTATGTATGTATGTATGTATGTATATATATATATATATATGTATATTCACATCATATATATACATATATGTATATTTACATCATATATATATATATATATATATATATATATGTTTATTCGCATCATATATATATATACATATCTATATTCACATCATATATAAATATATGTTTATTCACATCATATATATATATGTTTATTCACATCATATATATATATATACATATGTATATTCACATCATATATACATATATGTTTATTCACATCATATATATATATATATATATATATATGTTTATTCACATCATATATATATATATATATGTTTATTCACATCATGTATATATATATATATATGTATATTCACATGTATATATATATATGTATATTCACATCATATATATACATATATATATATATTCACATCATATATGTATATATATATATGTATATTCACATCATATATATATATATATATATGATGTGAATAAACATATATGTGTATATGATGTGAATATACATATGTATATATATATATATATATGTATATTCACATCATATATATATATCTATATATCTATATATATAGATCTATATATATCTATATATATACATATATATATATATATATATATATATATATATATATATATATATATATATATACACTTCTACTTTTTAATGATTTATTTGCATCGATGTTTAGCTTGCTATAAAGCTGTAATTGTAAATATTATTTATCCAATTTTCTAATACCAGTGCATCTTTGAAATTAAAAGACGGCATTTTAAGATTTCTTTCTTTTATTATATTTTTTAGAATGTGTTCAATATTTAAAACATAAAACATCTCATTGGTGTTCTGTTAAACTAAATTAAACCCCGTTTTGAGATATGTGCTCTTAACATTTTCTGCTTTCCCAAAGTCTGCCTGTGTGATGATTAGTTTATAAAGATGCAAATGTTGCATAGCAACTAACAGCATTTGCTAAATGATTTCACAAGGTGCATAAATGGAGAAGAATATTTTTTTATATAGTTCAGAGTTTTTACTTCTAGAATAGATGCTCTGCCGAAGCTTGAGAGTATAGTTTAACCTACTATTTCACCCATATTATGCGAGGGATAGATGCGTACTTTTCACAAGTGAATGAAACTTCACAATTACTTTTTTACATAGTTACTGCATCTGGTATTCTTTAATTGTCCCCTATCTAGGTAGTGATAAGCTTAAACGTTGCTTAACATCGGTGAGCTGACGAAACTAGGTTTTTAAATTTATTTAAGCTGTGGTTTTTACATATATATATATATATATATATATATATATATATATATATATATATATATATATATATATATATATATGTATATGTATATATATATATATACGGAACAAAACTTAGGTTTAGTATACGGAACGTTTATGTTTTTGTCTTTAAAGGGAAGTGGGGTCTGATCAACTCTGCTGGGAAGCCATGAAATTTAATACTGTTTTGTTTTTAAATTCCCGAAACAGTTTTTTCATGGTAAACAACTGATGATCCCTCAAATAATGTTAGAAGCAAACTAATATAATAACTGAAAAGGTTAAATTGACTTACATGAGTGATTTTCCTCTGAACGACTTGGGACTTAAGGTGTTTTTTTCTTAATGTAGTTTTAATGGTTGAGAAACTTCCAAGACTATTTATATATATATATATATATATATATATATATATATATATATATATATATATATATATATATATATATTGTTACACCGGCCGTTCTTACACAGGAGAAACTACACCGGTTGTCATTATAAATAGTGCGAGTCACCAGAGACACTGAAGACAAAGCACAGTCTTGTAACTGTCTAGCCAAGAGCAAGTCAGTTTCTTACTTTGTTAATACACTTGTTAAACCAACCCTCGACTTGACTTCCTTTATTTATTATTTACTGTGGGACAACTTCACAATATATATATATATATATATATATATATATATATATATATATATATATATATATATATATATATATACGCCGGGGCCGACTAAATAATTTAAATAATTTAGTCAACACATCCGGGTCTGCTATTGCTGACCATCTTATAAATAGCGCCGAATGTGCGTCGACGTACACTAGTGACTGGTTTTCTGTCATAAGTAGATCGCATTCTCTATTCCACCTCAAAGTCCTGGAAGCCATATATATCAAGTCAATCAAACTCTCCCTTTGTAAACAAAAGGAGTGGCTTTTAGGACTTAATGTGATCAACTTGTGACCCTCCTCCCCATATTTTTTTCCTCCTAAACTTGTCACTAGTTTTCACTTTAATTTTAAGTTTTTAGTCGTATTTAATTACTTCCACGTTAATACTCTGATGAGTGTGGACGAAAGCCGGCGTAGTACATTCATGAATTAAAAAAAAAAATTTCCTCTCGTTTTTAATACTTGTTCAATTTCATTCTACCCCCACCCTCCAAATGTCCCAAACGTCCGTATTCCTAGCCGTTATTAAATTTTGTACCACGAAAAATTTATTTAAATATATATATATATATATATATATATATATATATATATATATATATATATATATATATATATATATATATATATATATACATATATATATGTATGTATATATATATATATATATATATATATATATATATATATATATATGAGAAAGGAAGAGTGAGAGTAATCCGACATAATGGGAAATGAGAAAAAAAAAATAGATATATTTTTTTATATATTTATTAACGTTTCGTCTTTATTGTAAGACTTCCTCAGGATGATAATTTGAAGAAAAATGTCATGCAAGTACATCGAAATTTTGGGTTGACATGATAGTGATTCATTTCATTCTTCGCCACCACTGACTTCTCGCAGCCTGGCTCTCCTCTAGCGCTCACAGTAGCCACGGCTACTACTTTTCCTTTATAACTATCATACTATCATGTCAACCCAAAATTTCGATGTACTTGCATGACATTTTTCTTCAAACTATCATCCTGAGGAAGTCTTACAATCAAGACGAAACGTTGATGAATATATATAAAAAAATATCTTTTGTATTTTTCCTTTTTCATTTCCCATATATATATATATATATATATATATATATATATATATATATATATATATATATATATATATATACATATATATATATATTATAAAATGTTAAATTTATATATCATAAAATGTTAAATGTTAAATTTCTTTCACACTTTTCGGCTTTCTCTTGTAAGGTTTGCCAATGTTGAAGAATTGGACACCAGCCCACCGGACAAAGCCCCCACCATTTAATAAAAAAGACAAAAGTCTAACAGAATAAAACAATTAATTAAAAATAAATAAAAAAAACTTTTTATATTTTACTTTTAATTTAATTATCAAAGTGTTTGTCAGTATTTTTCTTGACAAAATGTTTTATTTAATTGTCAAATATTTTTTCGGAACTTTGTAAATCAACTACATTAATCTTTAAAATTTTATCTAGCAAATTTTTCTTTTTACACAAGTAAAATAAATTTACATCGTATTTTCATGTTATTATGACTTATATATTTTAGTTTTACTGGACGTTTAATATTTAATGACGATAAATATTTATCATGTTATCATTAGTACCAGAAATGGAAGATTAAGTTTAACAATTAAAAGAATCGTTTTTGGAATCTGAAATTAGGCTGCCGATTCCGGTACTAAAAGTTCCGATTTTTCCGATTCCCGATTCCGATTCCTAGTAATTATCCTATCACTAATATATATATATATATATATATATATATATATATATATATATAAGATAAATGAAGGAAGAGAGATAAAGATGTACGAATAACAAATCTATTTCAACTTCGATTGTTCAATGCAAGGTGTACTCGATAAAACATGTTTATTTTTCTTTCCTTAAGCTAAGGCTTTTCAAAGATTAAAATCTTATCATCAGAGGAATTACATAGATGGATAATTTGGCAGTGGAAAAGCCAACATGCAAAATTTGAAAAAAATAAAAAAAATGGATAGTAAGAGTATTCGTGTAAAGAAAATATGAAGTCTGTCCAGTTGGTGAATGTCCGTTGATAAGGTGTCCTGTGAAAGGAGATTTAAAGATGAAAAAAAAAAGGTTTCGTGAAGGCATGTTGACAATGTCCCAAATGAAGTAAATCCAATAGAAATATGTTTAGTTCAATTGTAGATGGAGCGCACTTATTCGGATATAATTTTGAGAATTAGGGCCATTTTAAAATACTTCCGTGGACCGAGAATGAAAGTAGTTTTTCAGAAGTTGAGTTTGAAATGTGTATATTAAACGCAGGCAGTCGGGAATTGAAGTAGTGACTTCGATCGAGTCTAAGAAAAGCTAAGAAGTTGAAATAGATTTGTCATTCGTACCTCTTTATCTCTCTTCCTTCATTTATCTTTATAATTGCTCTATCTCGTATATTGAGCTTAACACATTTCACTATAGGTTCTATCCTCTAAAAGTATACTTTTAATTTCATATTTATATATATATATATAAATATAATATAGCTGAACATACATACATACAGACAGACAGACAGACAGACAGACAGACAGACAGACAGACAGACAACTGCCTTTTATATAATAGAATTAGTGACCAAACGATATCGTAAGAATCAAATTAACTTTTGAAATAATAGTTACAAAATTACTCGATATATATATATATATATATATATATATATATATATATATATATATATATATATATATATATATATATATATATATATATATATTTATAAATAAATATTGAATTATATTTCTATCTAGAGACGACGTCGTTTCGAGCTTATTGCTCTCTTCAGTGTAGAGAAGTGATAATAATGAATAATTAACAAAAATATTTCAGATATTATTCAACCGGGGAACCGCCGATCAAAAATATACCAACTTTGTGGGTGTTTGTTTTGTAGGTTTTGCTTTTAGCTGAACATACATACTCACAGACAGACAGACAGACAGACAGACAGACAGACAGACAACTGCACTTAATATCATAGAAGATAATTATGAAAATGGCGTACTAACTTCTTTCTATCTATATCTTTCTGCGAAAACTGTGCCAAACCGGAAGTGTATTTGAACATGATGTTACTTTCAAGGTAGTTACGCTTTTTATAAAGTGTTCATTTTTTTCTTTTTCTTAAAAGAAGTATCGAGTAATTTTGTAACTATTATTTCAAAAGTTAATTTGATTCTTACGATATCGTTTGGTCACTAAATCATTACGTGAATTAAGGTAATAAAACGACAGAATGAAATAAATGTATCTGACGTGTGCACGTCGTCATGTATGAAAAATAAATTTATTAAAGGTAACAATGTGTGAAAGTTTTTGTAACGGGTTTGAAGTCTCAACTGTTTTATGCTGACTGACACCGGTGCCTCAGAGGCCAGTCTGCTACAGAAAGCATTGTGAGCTCGGATAGAATAAGTAATTTCGAAGAGTAAAAAGTGGAGCTTGGGTTTACTTCCGGCAGCCTCGTCACTCTCGCTTCCCTTATTTTGTATTTTAGTCCTCACATTCTGAGCGATGTTTCTGACAAAGGGTGAAGAATTGCTGTTTTCTGCTTATAGTTGGCTAGTTCTGAAACTTGAAGTAGTTTTTATTTTAGCTCCTTACATCAAGTGGCTTCGTGTCTTGTCTGGAGCGATTTTTGTAAAAAACGATCCATAAATCTTTTTCTTCTGGCAAATGACGCATAATGTTCGAACTGGACTGGCTAGTCAAAATAAAATATCGATTTATCAGCTAACATTCTATTCGAGTTTCACTTAAAAAATCGATTTTCAGTAATTATTTCAACAATGCTCAATACGTTAGTAGAGCTAGGTAGTAAGTTATGAAAATATATTTATTGCAATTAAGCTACACATAGGCTTCCGTGTTTCATTGCTGTAGGGAATCGCCAGGATATAAGTATATCCAATTGTTCTTATAGGTGTTATTTAAAACTTTATTTAACAAAATTTCAGTGCGCAGTTTCGATCCCACCCCGAATATATATATATATATATATATATATATATTACTTCAGTTTTAGACTTGTATAGGGACTCATTTATAAGATAAATATACCTATCTCTAAATCTGTCAAGAGTTCTAGAATAATAGTTTGAGTTTTATATATCAAATAGATAAGAATATACGTTCATATGTTACGTTTATATATATATATATATATATATATATATATATATATATATATATTGGAAATGAAAACGGAAAAACCAAGACATATTTTTATATATTCATCAACGTTTCCTCTTTATTGTAAGACTTCCTCAGGATGATAATTTTAAGCTTGTTTTTTTCCTTTTCCATTTCCCATTACGTCGGATTACTCTCATCCTTCCTTTCTCATATATATATATATATATATATATATATATATATATAAATGATATACTCATTTGAAGTTTTAAGGGGGTTCTGCCCCCATGGTTGTCTTAGGGATAGGCGCACGTAGATATTCGGCACATAGAGTCTAATGTAGAGATTTGGGACTACTTATATGATCTTCCCCGGATAATTTTATACAAATTATATACATTTCATCAACATGGGAAATACTTCAAGTTTTAAAAGACATTCAACCGAAGTAGCTCTTTAAAGATTTTGGACCACTTCTATGGTTTTCCTCAAGATTTGAATTTTATAAAAATAAGATATATTAAAAGTTTTTCGGGGTTTTTGATCTTATAGTCTCCTGGGATGAAACTTAAGAGACTCGAGAAGAGTTCTATTGTCTTCCCTGTCAAATTTTACAAAAGAATACACTTTGTAGTATCTGTTCCGATGGATACTGCACCCCATAGACTGGTATTGTCTTGACCTTCGGGGCTTGATTTATGCCGGTCTATGGGTCTGTCCTGTGCAGTTCTATGAGGTCCACCCTCCCAGGCTTCGCCTCCCCTCTTTGGGGAGGAGTAAGTTTATTGCTTACTGCCTGAGGCGCCCCTACCGGGGAATGCCGACGGGGCTGCCCAGGCAATTTTTAAACCCCACTTTCCGACCCGACCTTGGGTCACATCTTACTTGTGGGTGTAAGATAAAAACTGGCCTTGTGCCTAACCCCTGGAGAGGAGTAAATCAATACACTTTCACGTATTATATAGATTCTCTAACATTTATTTTAATAGGAAACACACAAACATCACACACACAGACATTAAGGTTTATATATGTATACATACATATATAAATGTATATATATACATACATACGTATATACACATATATATATACATATATATATATATGTATATATATACATTGTATATATATACATATATACATGTATATATGTAAATTAGAGTGTAAATCTGCATCATATATGTGCATACTAATGTGTAAATATGTATTATATATGTATATATTGCATATATGTATATATATATATATATAAATATAAATATGTATATATGTATATAAATGTATTAATATGTATAATAACATATATATGTATACATATATTCATATATATATATATATATATATATATTGTATAACTATTTCATATATGTATATTCATATTGAGATATATTTATGTGTATACAAACATATATATTCAGGCATGTATATATATATTTATTACTATATATAGAGAGATATACTGTAAATATGTTATGTATATATTTCCTTTTTCTCATATTTTTTTAATACTATTTCTCTAGAATTATATATATATATATATATATATATATAGTAAACTTCTCTTTTGTTTAAATAATCAGGGGAAATAAACGACACATGCGCTCTGACATGATTGTGCAAAAGCATAAAACAGCTTATAGTGAGAATATATATATATATATATATATATATATATATATATATATATATATATATATATATATATATACCTGTACGATACCCGTCCCGGGACAGGTATAACCAATTAATATACAGTTCTTTGTTGTGTATGGTACGGTTTCGTTGGCACCCACTGAATGGTATCGTTTACAAAAAAAAAAGAGAATAATGCGCCGACGTTACTCACCTTTTTTCCTAGAATACATATTCCATAATTCATGATGTTATTTATTCAAGAGTTTACGTTTTACCAAGCGCATACATATTACTGACATTCACGTACGTGTTCCGAACCTTTTAAAGAAATGTCTCATAATTTGATGCAGAGCAATTCTTGGCCCTATTAAATTCGTTGTATAAAATTCCCTTTAAACGTTTTTTTTTTTGGGGGGGGGGGGGCGAGTTTGCTAGAATGCACCGCCTAAATTGTTAAGCTTAAAAAAATACAAAATAACTATGTGCCCATGTTACTTACCGGGTTGCCGACAGTATACATTCCAAAATTTGCAATGCTCGATTCATAAAAAAAGGAACAATCAAATATAAACTTCATATATATGAATGTTAATATTTTGTTACCTAAAACTTCATTTTTACATGTTTATTAGGTGGGATAACACCCACCCGCACACACGCACACACGCACACACGCACACACGTACACGCGCACACACACATATAATTATTTCATGTATCCACGTATAATATTATAATGGAGATATAATAATATGTTATGTATCGATTTTCAGTATTTACTTAAACAGTGTTCAATACCTTAGTTGAACTAGGTAGTAAGTTATGACAATAGATTAAAGTTATGAAAATATATTTATGTCAATTAAGCTACACAGGGGCGTTCGCGTTTCATCCATGTAAATTTGACTGACGATTCCCTACGCCTCTGTGTAACTTAATTGCAATGAATATATTACGACATTTATTATATATATAAATATATACACATACTAAACTTTATATATATATATATATATATATATATATATATATATATATATATATATATATATATATATATATATACATATTTATATGTATATATGTATATATATATATTTATATATATACATATTTATATGTATATATGTATATATATATATTTATATATATATATTTATATGTATATATGTATATATATATGTATGTATATATATATATATATATATATATATATATACATATTACGTAATAACCTTTAGAAAATTACTCAAAAAGACAAAAAACTAATCAAGATAGCAGTTTATGCTTAATACCAGAAATATATTTTCATAAATGCACACATCTATCTATCTATCTATCTATCTATCTATCTATCTATCTCTCTCTCTCTCTCTCTCTCTCTCTCTCTCTATATATATATATATATATATATATATATATATATATATATATACATATATATATACATAAACACAAATATATATATATACATATATACATACATATGCATACATATGAACATATATATATATGTATATATATATATATAAATAAATATATATTTTTGCATACATATAACTACGTACATACACTAATGTATATAATTGTATATACAGTTATATATATATATATATATATATATATATATATATATATATATATATATACATATGTGTATCGAGGCAGCATTTTTTCTTTAAGACACGTATTATTAAAAATAACCGACAATTTTTGTCTGGCTATTTTAGTGTTGATCCCTTCAATTTTCCGGATTAAAATCTTAATCTCGGAAGGAAATTGGCTGATGAAACTGCCATAGTGTAAATGTTGGTCCAGAGTACTTTCTGACCCGTCTGGGTCCATCGTCAGTGGAATAATGACAAACAGGTAAAGACCTGGTGTGAGATTTATAATTAATTATGGCGGGAAAATTTAACTATGTTTATTAGGTACTCTGGACCAACATTTACACTATGGCAGTTTCATCAGCCAATTTCCTTCCGAGATTAAGATTTTAATCCGGAAAATTGAAGGGATCAACACTAAAATAGCCAGACAAAAATTGTCGGTTATTTTTAATAATATATACATATATATATATGTACACATCGACGTGAATATGTAAGATTATATATAAATAAATATACATATATATACATATAATATATATATCCATATATGCACATTTATACATGTATTTATATGTGTATACTTATATATACATATGCATATATTTATGTGTATATGCGCATATATATGTATATATATATATATATATATATATATATATATATATATATACATAATACATACATTATATAAACGGACTTATATATGTACACACATATATATATATATTTACATTTATATATACGTATGTATTCATTACATATATAACATATTCATTACATATATATATTTATATATTCATATATATATATATATATACAAATATGCAAATTATACATGTATATATATACTATATATATCTAAATGCATACAGATGTATACGTGCATATATATAAATGTATATGTGTATATTTCTATACCTATGCATACATATATGCCTATGTATAAATACATGTTCACACACATACACACACAGATATATATATATATATATATATATATATATATATATGATTATTTTTTTATTTATACAGACATGTACATAACTATGTAAATGATAAAAATAACCATATATATAAAAGCTCTATATATATATATATATATATATATATATATAAAGTTAAAATGACTGTTGGATATCTTTTAATCTTGCAGCTTTACTGGGGAATTTTTATACACTGATGAAGCCTCCTCATGAAAATCGATTCATGAAAATGTATGCTCTTGTTATGAGCAGAAAGAATTGTTTGTAAGTAAATGTGTTTTTGAAGGCAATATGGACTGTTGGTCTCTGAATACCTAATGTTTTTGGCGGGAATTATGCATGGACGGCGGCACCGGGGTGGGGGGCAGGGGGGAAGCTCAAGCCCCCCCCCCCACACTTTTTGACTTTGTCCCCCCACTTTACGGTCATCAATAATGAAGTTATATATGCATGTGTTTAACCGAGCCCCCCACACTTTTTAGGAGAGCCCCCCTCCCCTACACTTTTATAACTGTCCCGGCGGCCCTGTTATGTACTAAGTACGAAACTATATGATGGACCCAGCTGGGTCCGAAAGTACTTGGGAGACAAATGCAAATTATGGTAAATTAATCATCAATTAGTATTTCATGTATCCACATAGAATTTTATAAGTAGATATAATTTGTATGTATCAATTTTCAGTATTTACTTCAACAGTGCTCGATACGTAAGTAGAGCCAGGTAGTAAGCTATGAAAATATAATTATGGTAATTAAGCTACACAGAGGCTCCCGCGTTTTATCCCCGGGGGGAATCTTCAGGCTGAAGATATATATATATATATATATATATATATATATATATATATATATATATATATATATATATATATATATATATATATAAAAGTAAATGTATATATATATATATACATATATATATATATATATATATATATATATATATATATATATATATATAAATGTAAAGTTATATATATATATATATATATAAATGTAAAGGTATATATATATATATATATATATATATATATACATATATATATATGTGTGTAAAGGTATATATATATATATAAATGTAAAGGTATATATATATATATTTCTAAATGTAAAGGTATATATATATATATATATATATATATATATATATATATATGTATGTATGTATATATGTATATATACATAAATTAATATACACACAGTATGTTCTATCTATGTGGATACAGATTACATACACACACACACATGTATATTCTTTACACCAAAGTGAGTACACGTGTACACATAAGCATTAATATATCTACTCAACATTTGTGAAAAACTAAAAAAGTAGTAAGACCAACCTGACCATTTCCAGATCCGATTGTCAGCGGTCAGTCTGCATGAGTCGAAATCCGAAAAACGAAGAATACAATTCTTCATAGTCATTCAGCAGACCCATTGCCGCAAGCGTAAAACTAGTGACCGTAGAAGTCATCAGACAGTACCAATAAGTACCAAAGTTATATTTGTTTTTTTTTATTGTTTTTTTGTTTGTTTTTTGTTTGTTTTATGTTTTGTATTTTTATTGGTTTGGGAAGTGGCCTCGTACGCTGAGAGAGCGAGGGGTGGGTGGTAGTGGTGGTGGACGTAAGCGTAGTTTTGTGGGGGAGGGTGTAGGGTGTAGGGGGAGGGGGAGTTTGCCGTCGGTTGGGAAGTAGACTGCTTTTCTTCTGCGAGGAAGCGTAGTAGGTTTATGTTCGTGGGTCAGTTGTTTGTTGCTATGTATGTATTGCGAAATGTACGGAGTTCGGTGAAGCCATTCATTTCTTTTCTTTTCTCTTCTTTTTGCTCAATCTCTAATATCTACCCCCCCCCCCCCTTCCCGCCTCACTTTTGTTTTACAGCCTCCCTCTCCAACCTCTTTCTCTCTCTCTTTCTCTCTCTTGCGTATATATAAGCATATAGATATTTGAGTAATGCTACGATTGACAAGATATTGTCTAATATATATATATATATATATATATATATATATATATATATATTACTAATGGAGATTTGGTATCTGTCTGTCTGAAACCAGAACTATACTATTACTTCTATTACTAATGGAGATTTGGTATCTGTCTGTCTGAAGCTGGAACTACACTATTACTTCTTAGGTTGATCGCTCTCTTTTTATATCTACTTATATCTACTTATATCTACTTATCAACTCCTATTCCAAAACACCACGCGTCATTCAAATTTACATAATTAATTTGTTTTAAAGCTTCTAATAAATTAATATTCGCAAATAAAAACTTATGATTGTTTTTTTTTTTCAGATTTCCAGATGTATTTTAAATTATTTTCTTCGATTTTTTGTTTTACATTTTATGTCGTGAAGCGTAAATTTTATTTAAAAACTGTTTTTTTATTCTGTTTTATTTATTAAAATAAAGGATCGGTTGATTTTCTGTCTTTTTTTGTAAAAATAAAAAAAACAACAAAAAAAAACAAACACATTTTACTGAGCAATTAAATAAAACAAGTAGCAAAAATATGCGACCGAAGGGAGCATTTATTTGCTAGTATATATAAAATACAATTATCTACAGATCCGTGTTTCGTCGTTTTACGCGTCATCAATGTGGCTGAACGTATCGAGATTCGAAACTGGGACTCCAGTGACTGGAGCGCTATGTCATACTATTGAACCTATCGCCACTAGTAATGGAATGTATCGCCGTTTTATTTGTTCATTTAAATATTAATATTTTTTATATTTAATTAAAAAAAATTTTTTATATTATATTTCATATATATATATATATATATATATGTATGTATATACATTAATCAAGTTCAAATATATTAATAAAATGAACATAAAACAAATATTTTCAAGAGTGCTCAATACCAAGTAGAGCTTTTATCAAATTGAATAAACATTATTACTGTCTACGCTAAATAGCCAGCGTTTCGATGATATTATATCTTTTTTATATCCGGTTCACTCTGTCAGTTACATTAACGCGAGTTGCTTCATTTTAACTTTTTATTTGTATTCAGTCTGTGAAAAGATGTAATATCATTGAAACGCTTCCTATTTAGCGTAGACTGTAATAATGTTTATTTAATTTTATAATTATATATATATATATATATATATATATATATATAATTAAATGCTGGTCTAGCCGCACTGAAGAGCTGTGATACAGCGAAACAGTCTGTATGTGGATGACTATATGAAGCTCCATTTCTTGGGTAGAGCTTATTTGTTAGGATATCGCAAACTGCCATTAGATTTAAGGCATAGCTCATTGGGTAAAACTAATTCGAGCTCCCGGCACTTGACAATGTTTACATTGAGATACCACTTACATTCAGTCAGTGTCGTATGATAGCGCAGGGGTAGAGACGCCGACAGTTGAGTTTCAATCCCGGCTTGAGGCACTAGCTGGTCTAGCCGCACTGAAGAGCTGTGGTACAGCGAAACAGTCTGTATGTGGATAACTATATATATATATATATATATATATATATATATAAAGATAAATGAAGGAAGAGAGATAAGATGTACGGATGACAAATATGTTTCATCTTCGATTGTTTATTTTTCTTTCCTTAAACCAGGCTTTTCAAAGATTATGATAAGATTTTAATCTTTGAAAAACCTGGCGTAAGGAAAGAAAAATAAACCTGTTTTTATCGAGTACACCTTACATTGCCCAATCGAAGATGAAATAGATTTGTAATTCGTACATCTTTATCTCTCTTCCTTCATTTATCTTTATAATTGTTCTATCTCGTATATTGAGCTTAAACTATTTCACTAGAGGTTCTATCCTCTAAAAGTATACTTTTAGTTTCATATTTTATTTTATAGTTTATATATATATATATATATATATATATATATATATATATATATATATATAAAAAGGATCAAGTCATTACATTTTGCGTTCCTAGAGTTCCAACAACAAGTCCAACTTGGCGTACAATCGTTTCCAAAACATTTATTTTATTTATACTTTTAAAAATAATTTTTAAAGATTATCCAAAAGTAATTCATACACACCACAGAAGAAAAAGTAACAAAAACATATATATTGAATATTAATAATACAATGCAAGTAAAAAAGATGTAATATCATCGAAACGCTGGCTATTTGGAGTAGACTGTTGCTTAAATGGTAAAATCACATGCCCGAAGCTCACTTTGTTTACACAAAGAGCATTGTGTTCATACACTACACACTTTGTTATTTAACTTACCAGTATGCTCAATCCACGAAATGATAGATAGACGGTTTCGCTGTATAGCTCTTCAGTGCGGCTAGACAAGTCGAGATCGACGCTCGACCATCTAGACGACAATCGGTGCTCATTGGCTGCTGTTAAGATAGGTGAAATCAGAATGATAAACATTGTCTAATGTCGGAAGCTTCATTTGTATACAAAAAGTAAGGAACGTTCCTTGCCGCGGTAAGTTGAACACTCTCTAATTGCTTGCTGTACGTGTCCACCAATTAGACATTTTTTCCGTGTTTATTGATGACAGAATCAGTAGTAATTTACATTTCCTACACTTATAACTGAATAAAGACTGAAACATCAGTGTCTGTAGGTAAAAATAATTAATATTTATTAAAAAATAATTATATATATATATATATATATATATATATATATATATATGTGTGTGTGTGTTGTGTGTGTGTGTCGTTCTGTATTCCATTGATGCTGTCTATATGCTTTTGCTTTTAACTCCGTGTTTACACCGTGTGTTGACGATATGATCTAATATCAATAAAACATGGTCTCTGAAACGATCGTACACAAACATTTGTTATGTTGAATTCTTGGAACGCGATTTGAACATGTAATTCTGGCTACATGGACCTATGTTATATATATATATATATATATATATATATATATATATGAAGGCAAATTGGAAGGCAATACAATGCAGAGGTATAACGGATACAAAAAAACAGTCGTCGCAATGGAAGCCTCCCGAGTCTTCAAGGCCAAAAAAGCGCGACAGGTGCGAAACAAAATCAAGGTGATGCTGAACGTCTTCTTTGATATCCGTGGAATTGTGCATCACGAATTTGCACCGGAAGGACAAACAGTGACAAAGGAGTACTATCAAGATTTTATCCAGCGTCTCCGTGATGCAGTTCGGCGCAAAATACCAGACATATGGACGGCGAAAAACTGGTAACTGCATCACGATTACGCCCCCGCACATTCACCCCAATTGATCCAACATTTCCTGGCCAAACATTGAATTCCAGTCGTTCGCTAACCTCCCTATTCTCCAGGCATGGCTCCTTGCGACTACTGGTTGTTTCGCAAATTGAAGACGCCACTGAAAAGTTCCCGTTTTGAGACTAGAGAAGACATAATGCGGAACTCGACGGCGGAGATGAACACTATTCCAAAAGAAGACTTCCAGAGGTGTGTTCGGCAATGGATGGATCGGTGAGTTAAGTGTGTGCAAGCATTAGGGACCTACTTTGAAAGGGGATTAGGGTCCCAACCATGTCAGGTATTTGAAATATTTTTTTCTGGCCTATGGTCGGATACTGTTTAGACAGGCGTCGTGTGTATAAATAAATAAATGCGAAACTCTTTGCCACTCTAATATTAACTATCAAAAAAGTTTACTATTATTCAAATAAATAATACACTTTTTTTTAGAATACTATATATAAAGTACAGAGGAAAGACTCATCGACATTCATAGATTTGTCTAATTAGCATAGCTACTTTTTAAAACAATCTATAATTAATTAATGTTTAGTGTTATTCATTTGTAATTTTATTGTGCATTTCTTCTATGTATATGCAACATTTTGTCAACCTGAAGCAAATTAAGACATATAATGGTGGACCAGACCCCTCGGGGTTAATACCATCAAAATGAGGAGAAAGAAAAGAAGAAAAAAAAACTATAAGACAGTCTCGCCTGACAAAGTTGTTCTACAATGAAAGCTTTCAAAAAAAAAAAAAATTAAATAAATAAATGAATTTTTCATTTAAATTGCACGATTGTTGATTTTCAAAATATTTCACTTTAATACATTCTAATCCGTGTTTCAAAGATGTTGCCAATTTGGCTACTAGGAGCGCTGGACGAGGGTACAGGCTGCAAGAAGTCAGTAATGACAAAGAGTGAAATGAATATGGAAAGCTTTGAGTGGGTACCATTAAGGCAGCATTTCGATGTACTTGCATGATATTAAGGCTTTTACATAAGGCTGTTTGTCGCTGCGACTGTCGTGGGTATGGTTAGCGGGCGTTGCCATGGTCATAATCGGTTTTGTTGGTGATAAGACTGGTAACACCAGAAAACTTCTTTTATAAAAGATTCCACTAGTATTGATCTCGGTATAATATAATCACAATTTTAAAAAATATAATCACAACAAAATTCACTACAAATAATAAACAAAACATTAAAATAAAATAAATAAAATGCAAAAGTAGCAATTAATACCCTAAATTAAAATTATCAAACATTTTTATCCCCATGATAATTACTTATTAGAATTAAAATAAAATAAGAATGACGGTTGTAATCATGGTTTTATTCTCATTTTGAATTTGACTCACTCTGGCCGTCGCCCCATCTCCCTCCTCCCGCCCCGGCCGAGATTGAGATCGTCGCAGCACTGACACGTGCAAAACCTCCCACGTAATAATTTGAAACACGACTTGTTGGGGTCCTCCCCCCTCCCCTCTCATGTCCCATGTCGCCGTTATAGACAAAGCCCCAACTCTATCCCCCTCCCCCTCCAATGTATTTTCAATTTTCAATCTCCCGTTAAAGTGAACTTAAAATTTTATGCCATTTGAATTCCTTTCGCCCGATGAGTTTGTAGCTACTCGCACCAATGAAACAAAACCTGTTTTGTCGCAACTAATGGAATAAAATCAAAAAATATATATTTTGCTCTGAATTTTCATTGAGCACTCTCATAAACCCGGTTTCAACTTCCTTCGAATTCATACCCCCTGGATATTTGTAACAAGTTAATTATATATATATATATATATATATATATATATATATATATATATATATATATATATATGTATATATATTAGCTGTTACTATACTGCATTGCACGATATTCTTTGACAAAACTATATTCAAAACTATTCGCTAAAAAAAAAATAGGGCCTGTCAGAACGTTGGTCACTCTCCGCTGATGTGCGGCCATTTTTGAATCGGTTGAACCACTCCTTAATTTGTTTTACACCCATCGCATCTTCTCCAAACACCTGCTGAATCTTACGCGACGGCGGGGATGAACACCATTCCAAAAAAGACTTCCAGAGGTGCTTCCGGCAGTGGATGGATCGGTTGGCTAAGTGTGTGCAAGCACAAGGAGCCTACTTTGAATGGAATTAAGGTCCCAACCCCGTCACGTTTTTGAAATATTTTTCTGGTTTAATGTCGAATACCTTTTTGACAGGCCTCGTATATTTTTTACGAATGAACATTTTGTAAAAATTCAGTGTTTTTCGTGTACGAGGAAATTTGCAGTAGTTTAGTGTTTTTAACTTTTTTTTTGTACTCGGACATTAAGTAAAAATCAATTATTTGCAAGTAATGCCGAAAGCCATTTTAACCGAAACTAAATTGTAAGAAAAACAAAAACAAAAAAAACCCGGCATAATTAGCGAAAGAAAGAAAAGAAATACAAACATGAAAAAAATAGACTCCCGGGCAACACTGTATATCCTACAGCTAGTTAATGATATAAAAGGAAAGGAAAGGAAAGGAAAGTGAAATCGTGTGTAAAAGATTAGTTTTAATTTCAATGCATTTGTACATACTTTTTTTGTTTTTAAATTGTAACTTTCTTCTCTTTATTCTCTTTCCTCGGACCTTGCATTTGGAATACCCTCATTGTTCCTTGTTTCCCGAACTGTACTAACATACAGAAATTTAAATGTAATTTGAACACACAGCTTGCTACCCAACTCCCCGCTTAGGATGCCCCAATCAATATAAGTTTGTGGTGAATATAAGTAAAGAAACATGTACCCACTATGTTGTTTTTTTTACAATAGTAACTTATTGTTTGGCAAAGAATAACAATGTGATGTGCACATACATTTAAAGATTACAATAAATAGATGAATAGGAATATGTGAACTATGGCTCAAAACCGATTCTTAAAACGGTTGAACAGTAGTCATTTTATATTTGACTTTTTATAATGAATATGACCATATAAACTATGGCTCAAAACCGATTCTTAAAACGGTTGAACAGTAGTCATTTTACATTTCACTTTTTATAATGAATATGAATATGGCTCAAAACCGATTCTTAAAACGGTTGAACAGTAGTCACTTCACATTTCACTTTTTATAATGAATATGAATATATGAACTATGGCTCAAAACCGATTCTTAAAACGGTTGAACAGTAGTCATTTTACATTTCACTTTTTATAATGAATATGAATATATGAACTATGGCTCAAAACCGATTCTTAAAACGGTTGAACAGTAGTCATTTTATATTTGACTTTTTATAATGAATATGACCATATGAACTATGGCTCAAAACCGATTCTTAAAACGGTTGAACAGTAGTCATTTTACATTTCACTTTTTATAATGAATATGAATATATGAACTATGGCTCAAAACCGATTCTTAAAACGGTTGAACAGTAGTCACTTCACATTTCACTTTTTATAATGAATATGAATATATGAACTATGGCTCAAAACCGATTCTTAAAACGGTTGAACAGTAGTCATTTTACATTTCACTTTTTATAATGAATATGAATATATGAACTATGGCTCAAAACCGATTCTTAAAACGGTTGAACAGTAGTCATTTTATATTTGACTTTTTATAATGAATATGACCATATGAACTATGGCTCAAAACCGATTCTTAAAACGGTTGAACAGTAGTCATTTTACATTTCACTTTTTATAATGAATATGAATATATGAACTATGGCTCAAAACCGATTCTTAAAACGGTTGAACAGTAGTCATTTTACATTTCACTTTTTATAATGAATATGAATATATGAACTATGGCTCAAAACCGATTCTTAAAACGGTTGAACAGTAGTCATTTTATATTTGACTTTTTATAATGAATATGACCATATAAACTATGGCTCAAAACCGATTCTTAAAACGGTTGAACAGTAGTCATTTTACATTTCACTTTTTATAATGAATATGAATATATGAACTATGGCTCAAAACCGATTCTTAAAACGGTTGAACAGTAGTCACTTCACATTTCACTTTTTATAATGAATATGAATATATGAACTATGGCTCAAAACCGATTCTTAAAACGGTTGAACAGTAGTCATTTTACATTTCACTTTTTATAATGAATATGAATATATGAACTATGGCTCAAAACCGATTCTTAAAACGGTTGAACAGTAGTCATTTTACATTTCACTTTTTATAATGAATATGAATATATGAACTATGGCTCAAAACCGATTCTTAAAACGGTTGAACAGTAGTCATTTTACATTTCACTTTTTATAATGAATATGAATATATGAACTATGGCTCAAAACCGATTCTTAAAACGGTTGAACAGTAGTCATTTTACATTTCACTTTTTATAATGAATATCAATATATGAACTATGGCTCAAAACCGATTCTTAAAACGGTTGAACAGCAGTCATTTTACATTTCATAGTTTATACATATATTTTTAAAAAGTTGGTTTTACTACGTTTCTATTACATAATTTGCTTTAAACTTTTATTTCATAATTTGGCTCCGTCTAATCAATAGCAATACGAATATCATAGATAGCAATCGGAACAGATACTACACTTTGATCTTAGCCAAGCAATCGAGTATCATAGATAGCAATGGCAAATAATGACAAATATGAAAAATTATGTTTTTGTTAAAGTTACACATTTTTTAGGGGTAGACTTTTTTCAGCAAGCCTGGTAATGCCTTCCTTTCACTATTGGACTTTTGAAGGGCTAACATTTTGGCTAGTTTGTTTGCGATAGCTTTGAATGAATTCAATTATTTATACGGAAGAGCATTTTACCTTAATGCTAGTTGGAATAATTATCCATCCACTAATGTTTATGCCCCCTCATGGGGAGCGACATATATGTTTCTAAAATTATATATATATATATATATATATATATATATATATATATATATAACAATATTTGAATTAATAAATATTAATTACTTTTTATTTTATTCATTTATTTATTTGTTAATTTAATTTAATTATAAAAAACATTAATAAAATGTGTTTAATCAAAACATTTTTTTTAATAAATCAATATTAATTATTTTTTATTTATTTATTTTTTAAGTAATTTTTTTATTTATTTATTTATATTTATTGATTTATTTTTATTTTTATTTTTTAATAATAGTAATAATATATATATATATATATATATATATATATATATATATATATAGTCAGATGTTCCACGAAGCTTTTGTTAAGCTAAACATATAAATGTATACATAACACACAATTATGTCACTACAAGTAAATATTTCGGTTGGTTGGAAAAAAAATCACATGCTAACATTATTTAATACCAATATTTTATCTTCCAATAATCAAGTGATCGATACACAATGTGAATTGCACATGGACTAAAGTACGAAAACATCTGTCAGATAAAGAAAAAGTAAAAAATGAAACGAAACAGGAAAAGAAACGAAAAGAAAAGAATTTTCAAAAAAATTAAAAAATTAAAAGCGCGTACAAAACTGAAATAAATATGCGCACATATATTTAAGAAAGCCGTTAAAGTTAAAAGCATATTCACGCAATAATTGTCACTACAAAAAGAAACGAGTGGGAAAAATAAACAGTTAAGTCTACAAGAGAATCAAAGGAAAGAAAAGGGTTAAGATGTAGCAGTCACCAATAGGGACTACTTTTGAATGCGTAATCACTGTCCCTGTGAGCTGGCTTGTCCAATCAAATTACAGGGCGCAGTAATATCGTTAGTTCCCTAAGGGACTACTTATGTCCCCTTAGGGTTCGAAGAAGAAGATCAGACGACCTCCTGGCACCAGCTTGGTCACATCGCAGAGAGCACCAGCGAGGAACGAGGAAACGCTCTCTCTCCCGCCGCCGTCGCCACTTGACGACTACTACCATCTTCACCTGAAGAAATCCACGGGCGGCCCTAAGAACTCTTGTAGTTTTCCTCTTCCTCAGACGGACACTGTCCCACTATCTTCTACCTATACAAAACGGTATAGGTAACCTTGAGTTAATAAAACCCCTTTTTGTTATAGTTACAGAAATACTTTTCGTTGTTCCGTTTCTTCACGTTTCATCCCCTAATCATCACCCTACTCCGTCTCTCCCCTTTCTCTTTCTCTCTCTTTCTCTCCCTCTCTCTCTCTCTCTCTCTCTCTCTCTCTCTCTCTCTCTATCTATCTATCTATCTATCTATCTTTCTCTCTCTCCCTCTCTCTTTCTCTAGGATTGGCTAGTCGTAGGATGTCCACCATCCCGGGCCCTTTGAGAAGGGGTTCGTTTATTTCCAATTGTCTGAGGCGGCCCTACTAGTAAATGTCAATGAGGCTACCCGGCTTATTTTTTAGAGGCTACCCTAGCTCTTCCGTTGGGGCGCTGGCTTTCTCCCACCTTCCGGCCTTGTGCCATATCTTCCTGTCGTGAGAAGTAAGTAAATAAAGCGGATTCCAATCTCTGGAACAAGATACCACGAGTCTGCTTCCCAACCGACTACAGCATAATCATCTTCAAATCTAATGTAAACAAATAATTGTCGAGCTGTCCTTTTGGAAAATCAAGTTCTCTTAGGTAATCTTCTGCCCATCCCACACACTGGTTCCAATTCTCTCGCGACGGCGATCATAGTCCAACCAACAATCCTTTCAGCCCTTATCCTCGAGGTGTCCCCGAGCCTTGATAAACGGTGGCCCATTAGTACAAAAATGTTCTTGTTGTTATTAGTATTACTATTTTAGAATCATTTGATTAAAACGAACATCAAGGAGGTTGAAAGAGTAAAAAAATCATGCACATAGAAATACGGGGAGATATATCTATTACTCTCTCTCTCTGTCTGTCTTTCTGTCTTTCTCAAAAAGAAAGCTACAAGAGAGAGAGAGAGAGAGAGAGAGAGAGAGAGAGAGAGAGAGAGAGAAAGAGAGATAGAGAGAGAGAGAGAGAGAGAGAGGGAGAGAAAAGAGAGAATAAGAGAAATAAAGAGAAAGAAAGAGAAAGAAACTATTGAAACCATTACTTAATAAGTAAAAAGAATGTTTTGTTAAGGCATGATTGTGTTTCTTGCGAAAGAAGAGGTTTTCGCTGATATGCGATGGAAATATAAACAGGATAAAAATTACGCTTTTTCTAGACTAGAACAGCCTCGTTTTCGATTCCACTTTTCTCGTTTAGCCTAGCTGTCATCGTTTTCCTCCAATTTCTTTCACTATAAAAAATAAGAAACTTTCCGTCGATCATTTTACTGTTAATAAATACTTAACCTGGATTAATATATATATATATATATATATATATATATATATATATATATATATATATATATATATATATATAAGAAAAAAGAGTGATAAATATGCGACGATTGTCCAAACTTATTTCAAATTTCAATTGTTCAATGCATTCAGTAATAAACTAGTGTGTATTATTCTTTCCTTAAGCCAAGGCTTTTCAAAGATCGAAATCTTATCATCAGAGGAGAAATGCAGATGGATAAGTTGGCTTTCGAAAAAACCAAAGTTCAAATATTTGAAAAAGATGAAAATTTTTAACAAAAATTATTAAAATAACTTTTGTTAAAAAAACGTATTGAATGAAAAGAAAAGAAAAGAAAAAGAAAAGAAAAAAATATATATGTATATATATATATGTATATATATATGTATATATATATGTATATATATATATATATGTATATATATATATATATATATATATATATATAGAGAGAGAGAGAGAGAGAGAGAGAGAGCGAGAGAGAAAGAAATGGAGAAGGAGATAGAGAGAGGGATATATATATATATATATATCCCTCTCTCTATCTCCTTCTCCATTTCTCTCTCTCTCGCTCTCTCTCTCTCTCTCTATATATATATATATACATATATATATATATATATATATACATATATATATACATATATATATATACATATATATATATGCATATATATATAGAGAGAGAAGGATATATATATATATATATCTATATATCTATATATCTATATCTATATATCTATATCTATATATATATATATATATATATATATATATATATATATATATATATATATATATATATATACCTAACTATATATAGAGTACCACGAATACTAATCATGTCTGCTTTGAGAACACAGCAATTCCTTGTGATATATGGAGGGGGAATGCTATAATGGCATTAGGAATGATGCAGCATCGAAAATTGTCAAACTTCGTGAAAGATAAAGAAAAATAAAAATAAATAAAAATAAAAATAAAGAGAAATATAGAAAAATAAAGAAAAATATATTTTTCTTTATTTTCCTTCATTATTCTTTTTCATCTTTCTTTATCCCCCCCCTTTATTATTAGTACCTTAATTTTTTTATGATTAGTACTCTTAGGACTTCATATATTTATAAATGGTGTGACTACAATTTATTTAATTATAAGTTTTATTTTTAATGATTTATTATTTAATATTTTTAGTAATATATTATTACATTAGCATATTATTTCAATATAATTTTTAACTTAATATAAATTTATTTTTTAACTTAATATAAATTTATTTTTATTTTTAACGTTATCTCCATTTACTTTCGATAACATATATAGCGTCTCTATTAGTTAAATTTGAATACTTTCCATAATGGGCTACGTAGTTCCACGCACGTGACAATTTAAACCTGCTAGGTTCCCATCTGTCCAACTGTTAATGTTTTTCCCTTTTAATTGCTTGCTTTTTCGATGTACAGCGTCGCTGTTGTTTTGATCTGAAAACTTTCCATAACTGACTACGTATATTCCACGCACGTGACAATTTTAAATCTGAAAGTGTTCCATCTTTCCAACGGACAATATTTTGAAATTCTTGGCGGTTGTTCTCACTTATTAAGCTATACAACTCCGCTGATGAAGGTCCGATTTTCTCGGATCTGAAACCTTGGTCCGGATGTTGTTGTAACACTTTATATATATATATATATATATATATATATATATATATATATATATATATATATATATATATATATATATATATATATATATATATATATATATACAGGGTGGGCAAAAATAAGGGTCCTATTTTTAAAAATTCATAACTTTTTTATTTATTGATTTTTTAAAGTTTTTTTTTTTAGAATAAGTAAAGGACCCCTTCCGAAGCAAGCATGAGCCGTATTAGCCCTAAGGAACGTACTCTCATTTAGAAAACATTATTTTTGCTTAAAAAACTCAAAACAGTGTAAAAAACAATACTTTAGTTTTTGTAAGTTTTAAGAAGTGTTTTTCGGCTAAAATTTGTTTTGTTTATTTCAAAAAATCTCGGAAGGGTCAGTCTACACACACATAAAGTTTGATGAGTTTAACTGTTATTTTGTGGAAGTTATTCAAATTCAAGTTATTCAAATTTAAAGATAGGACCCTTATTTTGGCCCACCCTGTATATATATATATATATATATATATATATATATATATATACCTAACTATATACAGAGAGATAGAGAGAAAAAGAGTGATAGAGAGAGAGAGAGAGAGAGAGAGAGAAAGAGAGAGAGAGAGAAAGAGAGAGGGAAAAAGAGAGGGAAAGGGTGGAATACAGCTGAATATTAATACATGATTCAGAGTTTAATAAGAATGCTATCAAGATAGTTAAGCATTCATAAAGATTTAAGATTATTTGGCCTTTCTTGATAACATTCAAATTTCCCCGGTGTAAAAATGCTTTTAATGTTTTAAAAAAAAAAATTAAAAGAAAACAAAAACACTCGATGGGTCAGAATCTTAATGGCGACTCATCCCCCCCTCCCCTCACCCCACTAAAATGTACACAAGTCAGCAAATTTGTCGATGCCAAAATTGGGTGAAAAATATTTAAAAAAATAAAAAATAATGATGTACTTCTGACATGTTTAACAGATGAGGTAATTTATTTTCTGCCCCCCCCCGCCACCCCCGTCTTATTTTTTATTTACAAAAATATTTTTGCTTAAAATTTAAAATTTGAGCGTCATCATTTGGCAGGGTTTCAGAAGTTTGAATTTTAAATGCAAATCGATAAAAAAAAAAAATCCGCTCTTTTATTCTACCGGTAAAAACATGAATACGAGTTTGGTCTGAAAAGTAACAGGACTGAGTGTGGTGTGTTGCTGTGTGTGCTATGGGCGAAAAACGAGACGAAGTAGATTGTGTTATCATAAGAAATTTTTAAAAGCTGCTTTTGTCTTTTATTCCTCTTTTTTTAGGTTGTACACCTATGAGTAATGATTGACGAACGAGAAACGCCAAACAACGAAAAAAGTCATAACATCAGCTTACTGGAACAACCTCCCTATCCACCTGGTCTTGTTCCCTGTGAATTTTAAAATTTTTTCAAGCCCAAAGGGATCATGAAAATGATCTGTTTTGCGACACATGGGTGCTATCAAGAGGGACGTAATAATAGAACTAAAGGGCATCCCAAAAGATTTCTTCCTGCAGTGCATTGGAGCATGGCGGAGAAGGATGAGTGGAATGGGTTAACTCATCCTTCTCCGCCATGCTCCAATGCACTGCAGGAAGAAAGATTTTGGGATGCCCATTCCACTCAAAGGGTTGGGATTACTTTGAAGGGGAAAAATTATCTACTTCGTTTATTGGAATTGAAGACTATTAATTTTTAACGAGTATTCTTTACAATGTTTTTTTTAATTATCAAATGTATGCTGGTTGGCTAGCAGTTTTTGTTTATTGGAATTGAAGACTATACATTTTTAATGAGTATTCTTTAGAATGTTTTTTTTTAATTATCAAATGTATGCTGGTTGGCTAGCAGTTTTGGTTTATTGGGATTGAAGACTATTTATTTTTAACGAGTATTCTTTAGAATGTTTTTTTTTGAATCATCAAATGTATGCTGATTGGCTAGCAGTTTTTGTTTATTGGAATTGAAGACTATTTATTTTTAACAAGTATTCTTTAGAATGTTTTTTTGAATTATCAAATGTATGCTGGTTGGCTAGCAGTTTTGGTTTATTGGGATTGAAGACTGTTCATTTTTAACAAGTATTCTTTAGAATGTTTTTTTTAATTATCAAATGTATGCTGGTTGGCTAGCAGTTTTGATTTATTGGGATTGAAGACTGTTCATTTTTAACGAGTATTCTTTACAATGTTTTTTTTAATTATCAAATGTATGCTGGTTGGCTAGCAGTTTTTGTTTATTGGAATTGAAGACTATTCATTTTTAACAAGTATTCTTTAGAATGTTTTTTTTGAATTATCAAATGTATGCTGGTTGGCTAGCAGTTTTTGTTTATTGGAATTGAAGACTATTTATTTTTAACGAGTATTCTTTAGAATGTTTTTTTGAATTATCAAATGTATGCTGATTGGCTAGCAGTTTTTGTTTATTATCGTGCAGAGATCGAGACATATTCGGTGTTGGTGGTTCTCCTTACAAGTTGACTGTCTTGCTGCACGCATGGCTGACCTCATTCCAGATTTCCAGCTGGGTCTGTTCATTGGATCAAAATTATCCAGACCCCAGGCAGTAATGTCGTCTTTGATGACATCACATCAAGTCTTCTTGGGTCTGCCAGGTCGGTGGTGACCATCCACAAATAGTTCCAGGACATGCTTGATGGCTCCATCAGATCGTTGAACATGTCCGTACCATTGCTTCTCTCTCTGATTATGCATTCAATATCCAAAATACTAAGTCTAGACTACAGTTGCTTGGAAGAGGTGGATCTGATACATTCAGGTCCGTTGCGTTGAATACGGAGCATGTCGCTTTTTGTTATTGATCATGTTTCACTCCCGTAGAGCACAAAACTGATAACACAGGTACTGTATACCTTATTGCATGCCTTCAGAATCAGGTGTGTAGTTGTTAGGATTGGAAGGGATCACTGAACTTGTTCCAGGCTGACTTGACATGAGTGATTGAGCCAATGTATGATGAAAAAAACTGAAGTAAGGGAATTTTTTCTTTATGTAGAAATAACCAGTCAATACAGACTAGGGTTGTTTGGTCGTTTTGTTTAACGGCATATCAACTCTTTTCGGGTTATTATATGCCGAATCCGGTCATTTTGGTCAAAAAGTGTTTGTGCGTCAAGTTTTTTACATCTTCAAATATTTATTCATGGTGTTTGGTTTTGTTGTTTTGTCGAAGAAAAATGTTGCTTTTGTTTTTGGCTTTGCAGAATATGATTGAGTTTTGCAAAGGGAAAGTAAAAAAAACCCAATAACATCAATGTTTGGTGCATTTTAAGTCAGGAAGCCGGTATCTCTAGACAGCCTGGTCTGGTAGCACCAGAGCAGACTTAGGAAGTGGCTGTGGTAAAGTGGATACCTACACACACTGATGACCTGAGCATGCCAAATTCGAATCCTGTCGGCTCTATAACACCACTTTCACTGCGGATGTTGGCAACCTTCATGCAGTCTCTCCTGAAAGTACCTGATTCTAGACCAAAAAATGAGGAAACTAATGACAGAAACAACAGAAGTAAGCCTCTCAAAAAACTCGTACAATACTGATTCATACGAATTTACTTTTTAATGCAAAGTAATAAAAAAAGTAAAATGGTCAACCATAGTCAAGGGCGACCCAAAGGCTACCGTTTCATTACCTACTGTACCAAGGTGTTGGGAAGGGCGTCACTCCTTTCCTACGATCACCCCTCTTACCCTTGATTCTCACTTTATACAGCAAGGAGGTATCAAGTACCATTCTTTTAAGTTTTGGGTTTTGACTCACCTGAGGATTGAACCTTGGTCTCCTGGCCCATTAGCAAATACTCTTACAATTATGCCAAATAGGCCGAGGTTATGAATATAATCACATTAATAATTCATTGAGTTAATGACAGCTTGTCTGTCCCTATTTACTTGCCTCCCCACGAGGGCAGAGTTAGACACAAAGTCAGTTTTTAATGTAGGAAAAATTCAGCTCCTTAAACAGAGGCAGTCTGGATTGGGAAAAAAATTAAAAAATGCTTCAGTCTAGAAGGATTTCTCCTTCAATGGCCGAGGAAAGAAAAGATAAAATATAATATCAGAACAGATGCTTCACTTTGTTCCTAGCCAAAAGGTCAAGTTTGTGCAGCTAAGACTTTGCCATTTTAGGCCCAATTTCAACAAAATGTTCAGGAAGTGTTTAAGTTATACATGAGAACATTAAAATATATAAATATATACGAGCAGAATTCATTGTCTGTTTGTCTGTCTACATTGACTTTACTATTCCAGGCCCAATTTCAACGAAGCTTTTAGTAAGGTCTTTTTATTTTTTATTAATTTATCACGATTTTATCAAGGCTAAAAGCCACTCAATTATAAGGCTTAATGAGATGGATTGATTGGCAGTTGAATACTTATGAAGATTATGAGAGGATTGAAAATAATGAATTGAATGAATAAAATTTGATGACAACACACCTAGAACATGTTTCAATCGTAGCTTTGATAAGCTCGATTTCCTCAGGCCCAAAATAAGGGTCCGTTCTCTATGTTTTCATTTTGAAGAATGAAGCAAAATTACTATTAGTACAGGTCCCATGACTAAATCCAAAATATTATTTTTGAACATTTTTAAATTTTTCATATATTCAAACGTCATTGAATCAAGGATAAACCATTTAACACGAGACTTCTAACTGTTTACATCGCTAGATTTAAGTGGGTCAGATATTAACCAGTTGACTTGATGACACGTTGTGGGGGAAGGGGAAAAGAATATATATTCGTCAGTAACACTCAGCGATAGATCTAAAAGAATAAAAAATAGGATAATTATTTGGTTTACCCCCCCCCCGTGCAATCAAAAGGTCAAAACTAAGCTAGTAAAAAAATTCTTAAACTAAGTCAAGCTGCATATCTCACCTAATAACAGGATTAAACGAAACAAGCCATTTCGTACTCCAATCCACCAGGTAACCCATGTCAACCTATAGATCAGCTGCATATTTCGACTGATCTGAGGAAGATGGGCAAGAAGCAACACCAGAATAAAGAGTGGTATCATCAGTAATATACAGTAAGTTATATTGAATGCAACCAATAAATAAAGACATCATCATCATCATCATCATCATCATCATCATCATCATCATCATCATCATCATCATCATCATCATCATCATCATCGTCATCATCATCATCGTCATCATCATCAATATCATCATCGTTATTGTCTTCATCATCATCGTCGTCATGATCATTGTTATTGTCATCATCATCATCGTACTCGTCATCGTCATCGTCATTGTCATCATCATCATAAGCATCGTCATTGTTACTATCATCGTTATCATCGTCATCATCATCGTCGTCGTCATCATCATTGTTGTAGTCATCATTGTCATCATCGGCATCATCATTGTTATCATCATCATCATCGTCGTCGTCATTATAATCGTAGTTGTCGTCATCATCATCATCATCGGTTTAAAGTCTGCTATATCATATACTTCTCACATATCCCTGAGTGATGTTCTGATAAAGGGGAAACAATTGCTGCTTTCTGAATCGCTTGTTGTTTTGAGTGGGCGGTGCGTGGAGATTTTCAATCCTCTCATAGTATTTATCATCGTTCAACCGTCAATCTTATTAACCCTCATTCTCGAGTGGTTTTTGGCCTTGATAAGTGGTGACTCATTAGTAAAAGTACAAAGAAAATTATTAAATATCTGCCCTTTGTATTAGGATCCATTACTGATCTTGCCGGTCAAACTTTACCAATCATACCTAAGTCATCATCATCATCATCATCATCATCATCATGACCGTGCTACCTCAATTGTTCTACATCTACTAACCCAAGAATTCTCATCCATTCTTTCATCATCATCATCATCATCATCATCATCATCATCATCATCATCATCATCATCATCATCATCATCATCATCATGTACACAGTGACACGTGGTGCAACAGATCAGGGCGTTGCATAACAATCAGTTCTCAACTACAGTCTTCTGGAGGTTGAAGGTTCAATTCCTACTGCAGGCGATAATAACAGAAAATAAAAATTACTTAACACTTCTACCGAGCCGTGGCTGACGGAATGAGAACAATCTACCCCCGTGGATTAAATAAAAGTTTCAATTTGAAATTATGTAGAGATTCCGGAGGTCAACATTAAGATTTCCGAGTTCGAAAAGATGCACCTGAACAACGTTGGATGTTACATCGGCCGAAACGTTGTAAAAATAACAACCGATATAGGAATAATAATCCGATTAATCCAAAGAATAAATATTCCCAATCCTCATCTAAAAATGTCAAAACATAATGACTTTTCTTTACACAAAATGATGACGTCATCTATTTACGATTTAAATATGAGCATTGATAAAAATTGAACTTTTATAATTAAAATAGTGTTTCATTTGGTGCTGACGACAGATTTTTCATAAGAATAAATAAATACCGAAGAAAAAGTCAATTTTGTGGAAAATAGGTTACAATTCATTTTTTTTTTGTTGTCAAATTTCATATTTATTTTCCCAGAGGAAATAAAACGGAATAATTTCCTCCGAAATCTCCATTTTCATTTAAAAGCAAAGAATGAGATTAAATTTGTATTCTCCAGACACTGGTATATTAGGTTAAATGATTTTTCGGCGGGAAATTTTGGGACTGTAAATGCTGACACTCATTTGTTTGTGTAAACAAGAAAATATGTTATTTTGGATTATTTTTTTTTAAATAATTTGTTTTTATTCTTAATTGTTGACATTTATTGCATTTTGTTTGATGAATGACATGCTTATTTTAGTTTGGAAAATAATAGAGTTTTATGGTTTTAAAAATATTGGTGTAGTGATAATGATGATGATAATGATGATGATGATCATCATGATGATCATGACGACGACGATGATAGTGATGATAGTGATGACGACGATGATGATGATTGTTGTTGTTATTGTTAAGTGGGGCATTCTTTTATACTTGCTGCTGGTTGAGAGACGTCTGGCAGGTCGGTAATGGAGGTCCACTTTTTACATATCCGAACGACCATGAGTGTACCGTTGGCCAGAGCATCTGGTGGGGGTGGTTGCTGCAGCGATCGACAGATCTGAGGGCAATTGTATCCAACGTTTTCTGCTGTCCCCTCTCCCACTCTTCAGTTTCTGCACACACGATCCCTATACCATGCACTATCTTCTCCAGCCAGTATCTGAGGTCTGAGTGGTTGCCACTTCTGTACCTTGTTGCTCGGTAACTCAGCTAATCGGTTCAGTTTATCTCGATGATGCCCGTAGATTCTCTTGACTTGTTCGGTGGTTTTGTCACCCGGGTGATCGCCACATTTGCTCTGTTGTAGTGGTGTCGGACTTCTGATTGATGATGATGACAATGACGATGATGATGACGATGATGACGACGACGATGATGATGATTATGATGATGATGATGACGATGACGATGATGATGCTGATGATGATAACGATGATGATTATGACGACGACGACGACGATGACGACGACGATGATGATGATGATGATGATGATGATGATGATGATGATGATGATGATGATGATGATGATGTAGCACAATAGGGTAGGAGACATAATTTAGTCATTAAGTTTACTGATGAATAAGAGAAGACTTGAAACAATATTATTTTGTTAAAGAATAAGTCAAACCCTAAGATTTTTTAATGACATCAGTCAACGGACAATGAGGGATAGTTTAATAAGATTGGGTAAACAAATGAAATTTTAGAAGTAGATCAATGCATAAACATTCGAATGTCGACCAGGATCATTTTTTGTGTTGGAAACAAAGGAAAATGATCAGAATGATGGAAGCGATATAGATAAATAGACAGACAGACAGACAGAGGAGAGAAGGGGAACCAGAAGACTGTTAGATACCAACAGATGAATAAATTTACGCACACATGTATACAGGCACATACATACACCTACAAATATGCACACAAGCATTTTAAAAGATTTGTATAGCTAGCTAACTACTAAGCAGAAACAAACTGTCCAGCGAACCTTTTATCTTGTTTATCGACCATTAATAAACCAAGAAATCTATTAAAACACAAAAGATAATAAATGTATGTGTTTTCTTTTGTGTCTTGTGTGAATCTACAGTAAAAAAACCTAAAAATAACAAAACGCAGTTGGAAGGCATTTGAGGAACTACAACAAACAGCAACAAAGCATATGTAGCTCAAAGCTACAAACAGTGTGTCAGATTCTGATCCCCCTTAATGAAGTCAAGGAGCTATGGTACACTCTTCTTCTTGGTGAGCTGCTATAGTACAAACGGAAATTTACTCTTATAGAGATAAACAAGATGCTATTTCAAACTTAAGCGCAACTGATCGAGAACAGATTGAGAAGTTGTTCTTGGCTTATGCCGGATGTCCTTCAAGATTCACATTCTCAATTTTTTCCCTGCAACAGTTGGAGACATGGATGATAAGAATAGGAAAAGTTTTCAAAGATATTTTGAAAAGTGAGAAAAGTTCGTTTAAATCTGGACAGTATAGGGAAATGTGTGCAAAACAGGAGACTTCGATGGTATGGCCATGTGGAAAGAATGGATGAGAGTTCTTGGGTTAGTAGATGTAGAACAGTTCAGGTAGCAGGTTCAGTTCACAGAGGAAGGCCAAAGGAAAAAACGGAAAGAAGTGATAAGCATGGACTCGAAAGAGGGATAAAGAAAGACATGGCCCGAGATATGTTGGTTTGGAAATCAATTTCTTAAAGCTGTCCAAAGCATGCCAGCATGTAAAACGGACGTTAAACCGATGATGATGATGATGATGATGATGATGATGATGATGATGATGATGATGATGATGATTATCAAGGCAAGTAGAATACCAACATGATGGGGAGGGGGAAATTCGGCTGGGTGTTGTTGCACGACATCTCGGAGAAAAAGTACACAAAATCAGTCAAAACTAGTGATGGGACGATTCCAATATTTTTCCCGATTCCGATACAATTACGATTCTGTTCTAAATTGCTGATTCCGATACAATTACCAATTCCGATTCCGATTCTTTTTAAATGTATAAATATTTAGCTATAGAGTTCTTTTTAATTTTTTTTTTGATTACCGTAAAAAACGCATGTAATATATGCATATATTTTCGCAAACGAAAAATACCCTTTGGGGATGATCTATAGATTTTAGTTTTACTGATTGTTTAAAATCAATAAATATTTATCGTTTTATCGTTAGTGTTGGCAATGGAATATTACTTGTGCTACCAGATCAGGCTGTCTGAAGATACTAGCTTCCTGACCAAACACGCACCAAACATTGATGTTATTGTTTGTTTCCTTTCCCTTTTTTCCTTTCCCTTTGCTTATTCGGCATTAAATATCCCGAAAGGGGTTGATATGCCGTAAAACAAAACAACCCAACGAAATATCATGAATAAATATTTGAAGATATACAATACTTGAAGCATAAAAACTTTAACATAAATGACCTTATTAGGCATTAAATATCCAGAAAAGTGTTGATGTGCCGTAAAAAAAATAAAACGACCAACCATATTGAAAATTAAGTTTTAAACAAAAACAAACAAATAAAAACAATTAAAAGAATCGTTTTTGGCAACGGAAAATAGGCACACTTTTTTCCGATTCAGATACCTCCAAAAGTTCCGATTCTTTTGATTCTAGATTCCGATTCTAATCGATCGTCTTAAAACTAGTCAAACACACTCAATTCTGACCGCCGTACAGTGTGTAATGTATATGAGGGCATAGCTAATTTTACTATGGCAGTATGTTTAATCAACAAATAAAAACTGTAACAACCATACTTTGTTTGTCTCGCTCGATTACTAATAAACCAAGAAAATACTTCGAACCCAGGACAAATAATTGTAGGTGTTTTCTGTTGTATCTTGTGTGAACTAACTTTGAAAACAACAACTAAAAAGAACAAAAGATAGTTGTTACAATATAGTGAAAGTTTTCGAGAAACTGCAATAATA
Organism: Sepiola atlantica; assembly: GCA_963556195.1. NCBI lineage: Eukaryota > Metazoa > Mollusca > Cephalopoda > Sepiida > Sepiolidae > Sepiola > Sepiola atlantica. The sequence goes on along the minus strand of OY744547.1, from coordinate 22,208,814 downwards.
TCAACCAACAACAAAACGAGCCTAGTGAACGAAGCATCAACTGGTCAAAGCTACAAACATTCTCTCTGATTTCGGTTCCCCTTAAGTAAGTTAAGGGGCTATTTTACATTTAAAGATAATAAATATACGTGTTGTTTTGGAGTCTGGTGTGAACTAACCGACACTAAAAAAAAAGAGCACATCTGTTGTGAATGTGTTAATATCGTTTTTAAATAGAATTTTGAAAGAAACAAATCGTTATTAAATTGTAACTAAAATCGAGAAAATATTTTCTTGATCGAGCTATACGACAACAAATTTGTTTACAATATTAGCAGGCATCTTCATAGAGAGAGTGAGATAATATTTACATGACGCATGCAGTGAGTCGGAAAAACTGGCTATTTCTGGTGTGCGAGGAAAAAAGAAGCGGAGTTTTAAAAAATCGAAATGCATTCTGCTGGATTAAATTTCGTAATTAAATAAGTTTTAAATAAGATTTAAAAAATCGTTTTATTTTACGCTATTGCATTTTTTATTTAAATAAATATTTGATTACTAGTAAATAAATAAAATAAATCTAATAATCCAATGTGTAAGTCACATAGTTGCGATAAAAACACACACTCATGTGAAGTTTATCATAATTTTATTAATATCGATTATAAAAGTTTAAATGTAAAAAGATGGTTTTTCTATTATTATGCTAAAACCTTAATTAATCAACGTTAATCACACAAAATTATGTTAAAATATTCCTTGGTTTTTGGGATTGAGTTATGTTTGAAAAGAATCTGTTCAATTGTTTTAATTAACTGTAATTTGCAATTTACTCACTAGGTCAACAATCTTTTACTAAGTTTCTGTATATTAATCTCAGCCTCTCTCACTGTAGTTTGCCCCCTCGCTCTTATTTTATACAGTCTCTTTTATTCTTGACTCTGTATCTCTCTTTCTGTCTTTCTCTTTAACTCTCTCTCTCACTCTCTCTCTCTTCATCTGTTTGTTAAAACTGCAAGGTTTACAATACTAACTATAAAACAGAAGATTAGAATAAAACTAATTAATTTTTAAATGAATTGTAGCGAAGTACGTTATTATATTACCAATAACATGGTACAACAATAACAAATCAAATTTTCTAGTCAGAAGCAAAGTTAGATATGGCTGCTTAAATGCTGTTTGTCTCTGACTTTGAAAATCAGATAAAATAATTTTATCTTATAGATAAAATATTTGTAAAAGATTTTAACAATTTAAAAAAATTAATTTGTTTTTATTGTGTTGAGCTTTTGTTTGCTTTTTATTTTTCAACTTCTGTGGTGAGACTTTTCCCGGAAGGTTTTATAACAGATAACAGTATAAAAATATATACATTTTTTGTTTAACAAGTTAGCAACTTTCACACATTTCCATGACAATGTTCAATGGTGGAGAAAAGAGGAAAGATGCATATTCAGTGTAGTAGCAGTTATTTGATTTTAGCACGAGCAAATACTTGTTCTTATCTGTCAGTTACCATAGGAACTGGGTCTAGCGATCAGGTAGTTCAGCACACAGGCCAGTTTCCTTAGAAATGTGTGGTGTGACAATAATATACAGTTAATTTTTTTTACAGTCCTTACACAATACCCCTATTTTCCAGTTTAGACTCACCGCTTACAAACAAAAAGCTTACAAGTCAATAATACAAATACATAATGTATAATGGGGTTCTTGGCTCATTGGATAAGCGTCTGACGTCAGTCTCTAAACTCCTGGTTTTGAATTTCGTCAGATCTAGCCATTAGCCATGCTGATGAGTTGTAAGATGACGACACACGAGTCCATGAATAATTATATTTTATAAATATATACACTTCCATATGTGGGCATCACATTGGTGAAGGGAACAATTATTCTCACCTGGCATTTTCGGTATGAATAGTTGAAAACATTCAATTATCAGTATCGCAAATGAAATAAAAATATTGAATAAACAAAATGACCCCTATAACAGCGATACAGTTCTCTGACTAGTACTAGCGGGGTTCTTGGCTTAGAAATAGAGGGTCAGATATGTATTATTAGTAAGTAACTGTACCTGGCCGGCGTCCCCCTGGACTTAATTCTTTTTACAGAAAAGTATATATATATATATATATATATATATATATATATATATATATATATATATATATATATATATATATATATACCCAGTGTTGTCCGAGATGCAAGGAAGTCATTTTAGGTTTTAATTGTTATTTGTTTGCATATTTTCAAACTTATACAGAAAAAAGAGAAATTAGAGAGAACTTGAATGCCCACTAAACACTTATCTCGAGTGTCTTCGGTCTCTCTGTACATGGGTTTGCCAGGACAACTTGACATGAGGATACTTCAACCTACAAATAAACCATGATTAAATATTCAAAATAATATAGTATTCGAAGCACAAATAAGATCCCCTCGGTATGGGTAACCAACACAGGCTTATACGAGGAACGGTGCACCTTCTCCAAATGATGTTGCATCTAGTAACAGCACTAAACTGGATACTCCACCAGACTAGATGAATTCTTGTCCTGGAATCCGGTAAGACTAAACGACCACAAGAAAGATATACTATCACATAGTTAACTGGTCAATTGGTGAGAGGAAAATTAATATCCTTAACTTCTTTACAAACTCAACGTTTGACAGGTAAAGGAGAACTATAATGGAATATTCGAATATCTATGTATCTCATATAGATATCAAATATTAGCCCCAGGAAGAGGCCCCTTGATTTCTGAGAACTTGGACTGAAGTAAAATGAACCAAAAACGAAATAAAAATTTAGTTGTAATCTAGATACCTCCTATAATATTCTTCAAATATAAATAGGAGTTATCGTCCTTGCTGAATTTTATTTTAGGAGATTATTTAAAATGTTTCATATTATCGGTCATCTGGGCTAGACTATGTAATTTTAACAATAAATTTTAGCGAGGTACGTTATTATATTGTCAATAACATGGTACAACGATAACCAATGGAAATTGGCTAGTCAGAAGCAAAGTTTGATTTGTCAGCTTAAATGCTATTTGGGTCTTACTTTGAAAATCTGAAAAGATAATTTTATCTTTTGGATAAAAAATTTAAATGTAAAAATATTTTTATAATTACATTTTTTTATATTGCTTGAGTGTGTTTAGCTTTTGTCTATTTTTCAACTTTTGGTGGTGAGCTTTTATCCGATGAGCGTTTATCCGGTTAAGTTTTATCCGATGAGCGTTTATCCGGTGAGGTTTTATGCAGTGAATGTTTTACTTACAGTCCCGCCATGTATCCCCTGAATTCATTTTAAGACTCACCCCTTAAAACACACACAACAAAAAGCTGTCAACTCACCAATCAATAATACAAATATTATTGGTAATGATTTTTCATGTAATGTGAACAATGGCTATAAATACATCCTGCTTAATGATGATTGGCTCTTGCCAAGTCAGCTGACCAAAATGGCTGACATAACGCAGATGTACCTTTCTTTACTCACATTTTTGTTACTGTTTTTGAGAGAGTAAAACCGCTGGAAATTTTTTTACTTCTTGTACAGCTTGTATCGCTCTTGGCCAGGACCCGCAAGCCCCCCCCCCCCCCTTCTCCCCGCAATTCAGCACCCTGCCACGGTGTTTTCAATTATTCGCGGGAATTACTGTTATTATTTTCTGAAGAGTGGGGCCATTTTCAAACACTTCTGATTAGGGCTCTTCTTCGTTCGCCGCTCAATAAATCTTCTCCGATGTTTATCGCGGCCAGTAATTTCTGAAGATGAGTCAATTTTTCTCCCCCCCCCCCTGCCGCAAGTCTGAAAAACATATTTCACAGAAACAATGTTAGAAAGGGAAAGGAAATCATCAATTACGGCATATATATTCAATCGTATGAATAGGAAATAGATTCTGGTGTTTAGTCAAAAGGGAGGAGAGCGTATGGGTACAGGGAACAAAAACAACTGTAAGCGCCAGTGGTGAACCATGGGTTGCTAATGCTTGCAGCCAGGCAATTATAGCACACCCCACTCTTTGACACGCTCCCCCACTACTATTTAAAGATTAAACTCTACACTGTGTGTACTTAAAACAAAAATTGCTATTCTTAATTTACGTCCATTCAAAGTACACGTTTATTCCATGATAAATGCCAGTATACTGAAATCATATTCCCCTAATAGGGTTAAGATGAAAATTCGTATACACTAAATGTATAAAAGCAAGGAAATTCCCAAATTTTTACACTTTTATTGTCATTAAGGGTATGCGAGCACAACAGGGCTATGCATTTTACTGGTAGGAATGTTTCTTCAGCACACCTCACACACTTCATCCACTCATGCATAGAGATTTATACTGTGGTGATGTGATAATGAAATGGTTTGGTTGATATGTAGTCATACATGTTTATTGCTTAAAGACTGATAGACCGATAGATATACAGAGTGTTTGTATAGAGACCTCTGGACGTATCTGCAATGGTAAGTGGTTGATATGCCATTAAACAAAACTCAAACTTAAACTTTCTGTAGTGGTGAAGACGAAATGTTAGATATTGACCAGGTTTAACATCATGTATATAATTCAGTTAGTTAAGGATTACAGGAAACAAGAGAGGCGAGTGGTCAGCAGAGGTCAACTCGCTAACTCCCAGGTGGAAAACAATTTAGGCTGTATTAAAAAAGGATATTACACCACGTGGCTAAAAGAGAGAGAGAGAGTGATAACAAAGGGAGTCTGTTTTGAAGTACACAAGGCGTTGGATGTACAGGGTGGGCCAAAATAAGGGTCCTATCTTTAAATTTGAATAACTTGAATTTGAATAACTTCCACAAAATAAAAGTTAAACTCACCAAACTTTATGTGTGTGTAGACTGACCCTTCCGAGATATTTTGAAATAAAGAAAACAAATTTTAGCCGAAAAACACTTCTTAAAACTTACAAAAACTAAAGTATTGTTTTTTACACTGTTTTGAGTTTTTTAAGCAAAAATAATGTTTTCTAAATGAGGGTACGTTCCTTAGGGCTAATACGGCTCATGCTTGCTTCGGAAGGGGTCCTTTACTTATTCTAAAAAAAAAAAAAAAAAAAATCAATAAATAAAAAAGTTATGAATTTTTAAAAATAGGACTCTTATTTTTGCCCACCCTGTATAATGACATGGGCTGACACAATATAACTAATTAGTATTTTAAAGAAGGGAAAATAGGACCGATTGATGTACAAAGCCTTTAATAGAGACGTCTGGACATAACTGTAATGATGATAGGTTTATATACAGTTAAAAAACTTAAACATCAACTATAATTTCTGTAGTGATGTAGACGAAATGTTAGAACATCTTGTATATAATTAAGTCAATTGAGGATAACAGGAAACAAGCCGATGGAGCCAGCAGAAGTCTACTCGCTAAATTCCAGGTTAAAAACTACTTAGGCTGTATTTAAAACGGATATGACGTCACGTGACTAGAAGAAAGAGGGTGACAGTAAGGGGAGTCCATTTTGAAGCTCACAAGGTGTTGGATGTATAATGACATCAGCTGACAGGATATAACTAATTAGTATTTAAAACAAGGAAAAATAGGACCGATAGATGTACAAAGCCTTTTATAGAGACGTCTGAGCACAACTGTAGTGATGAAGGGGTTATATACCGTTAAAAAACTCAAACCTTAACTACAATCTCTGTATTGATTTACTCCTCTCCAGGAGTTAGGAACAAGGCCAGTTTTTATCTTACTCCCACAAGTAAGATGTGACCCAAGGTCGGGTCGGGAAAGTGGGGTTAAAAAATTGCCTGTGCAGCCCCGTCGGCATTCCTCGGTAGGGGCGCCTCAGGCAGTAAACAATAAACTTACTCCTGCCCAAAGAGGGGAGGCGAAGCCTGGGAGGGTGGACCTCCTAGAACTGCAAAGGACAGACCCATAGACCGGCGTAAATCAAGCCCCGAAGGCCAAGACAATACCAGTCTATGGGGTGCAGTATCCATTGGAACAAATACAATGTCTGTAGTGATGAAGACGCAATGTTAAATATTGACCAGGTAGAACATCTTGTATATAATTAAGTAAGTTGAGAATAATAAGAAATGGGGCAGTCGAAGGTTCAGCAGAGGGCACCTCGTTGTACCCAGGTTCAAAATTACTTAAACTGAGGGAATGTATTAAGAAGAGACATGACACCACGTAGGTCAAACAGAGAGGATAATAGCAACAGGAGTCCGTTTAGAAGCACACCAGGCGTTGGATATATAATGACATGTGCTAACAAGATATAATTAATTAGTATTTAAAACAAGAATGGATATTCTTAAGTTCCATCCAATGTAAACGTTTAGTGATAAGTATTAAACACTAGTTTTCACTTTCGCTTGTAATGCATGAGTGCTTCGGTTTTTAGTCTATGTACTGCCGCGTTTGTCGTTTGTATATGGTGAAACAAATTTGTAGATGAACACACTTTACTAAACTAAATTACAATATATACAATTTTTTAACAAGTTAGCAACGTTTACACATTCCCATGACAATGTTTAATGGCAAAGAGTAAGGATGCATATTCAATGTAGTAGTAGTTATATGCTTTGTGTACATGGATTTCTCAGGCATCGGCTTGCACAAGTAAATATTGTAATTACCTGTCAGTTACCATAGGAAATGGGTCTAGCGAGAAGGTAGCTTAGCACACAGGCCAGTTTCCTTAGACATGTATGGTGTTGCAAGGATTTCAGTTCTTAGTTATAAAACGATACGAACGTTTAAATGCTTGCTTTTATTTATATATGTCATTTCTATTTATGTTTTATTTTAGTCATATTTAATTTAAATTTTACTTATCATTTAAATTCAGAGGAGTTTTTTTCACGAAATATTCGCTTATTAATCTTCCTAAAACTAATCCTTAGGAAATTTGTTTTATTCTGAAGTCATGTCTATTTAAAGTAAAAGTAAATTAAAGTGGTCGACCATAGTTGAGGGCGACTCGAAGGCTCCCTTTTCATTAGCTACTACACCGAGGTGTAGGGGAGGGCGCCACTCCTTTCCAAGGATTACTCCACTTACCCTTGATCCTAACCTTTTAATGCTGAGTGTTTAGGAAGGGGTTATCAAGTACCATTTATTTAAGTCTTTGTATGACTCGAACGTGGATTGAACCCTGGTCTCTCGGGTCCATTAGCAAAGACTCTTACTATTATGCAAAATGGGTTGGTTTCGGATACGTCGAATTAATGATAATAAATTCAGAGATAATAAATCTTACAATCAGTTTCCACAATTTAAAAGTATACGGGTCGGTAGAAAATTTAATTTTAAAGCGTTTGGTGAAAGTCATTTAATATATATCTTGTTTGTATTTTTTCGATTTCTCGTTTTTTATCTATACTAGATGGTTACAATAAATATTGGTATAGGTGGTGGAATACCGTGTTTTAACACTATGTAATGTTCATCGTGAAAGAGACGATCTTCCTGGATACAAATCAAGTCGATGTGCGAATCAGCAAGGCCTGAGCTTGGCTGGACAAGGTGAAAGCAATCTGGAAGTCAAATCTTCCTACCAAGATGAAACACGACTTCTTATAAGCCATTGTTATATCAGTTCTTGTACATGGAAGTAGCATCAAGTACCATTTTGTAAGTGTTTGGTATGATTTGATCGAGAATTGAACACTGATCTCCCGGCCCATTAGCAAACACTTTTAACATTGTGCCAAATGGGCAATTCAAAGTACACGTTTATCGCGTTGCATTTGATCCATAGTCATTAGACACCAATGAAGCACGATTTGTTGAATGTCAATTTCTTCTTAAGATACCTTAAGCCTTGAATTTGAGACATTTTTCTAGAATCAAAATCATGTAATGGATTTTGATAAAAATTGGAATAAGGATTCTAGACTTACGGTTTAGCATCATTACATCTTTATTTTAATCTTCGTAAGGGGACATAAAATTGGTGCAAAACTGTTTTGTTCGACGAATTAATTTTACTCGTCCTGGGACGGGTATTCTTGTTCTAGTTTAATTTTGTAAAAAAGAATCCCGACATCAATAAAATTACGTTTCTAAATATGTATGTGTTTTAGTAATATGATGCACATTTTAATGTAAGTGAGCGCAAAATATACACTTAAAACATAATTTTTACACAGACATTTTCACTATTAATAGATCAAATTAAATATTTTATCCGTTATTTCCACAAAAATGCCCCATATTTTTTTTTTATTATTTTACTCTGAAGTGGTTTGTGTCTTGGTTGCTCCTGTTTGATTTTTGACAAAGATAGTTTTATTCTATCAATGTGTTCGTTGCAACCACGTCTGCCATTGAGCCACTTCTCGGTCTGATGACGGTATAGAAAGTGGAATAAAAGACATGTTATGACAACCAAAATTAGAACGGGGTTGGAATGGGGGAGATGGGAGCGTGGTTCCTAGCAAGAGAAGCCAGACTTAATGAAGAATAAAAAAAAAAGACTGGAAATTGCTGAGTGTCTTCGAGATGAGGAAAACGCTGAAAGAATTGCCGGGTGATGGCAGGGAGAGGAAACTAGTTTTTCGTCTTATTATTATTAAATAGCGAATCTTGCATCTTGTCTCCTGATCGATTTATTTCCTTTACTCAATATAAATTCTCTTGCACGCCACCCCCAGACTGTGTCTTGCCTGTCCCTTACGAATTGGGGTCTTTATTTCTCTTCTCCTCTCTCTGCATTTCATTTCCTTAGATTATGTCTTTGGTTTTCTTTCAAGATTATATAAATACACACACACACACACACACACACACATATATATATATATATATATATATATATATATATTCTACACACACACACACACACACACACACACATATATATATATATATATATATATATATATATATATATATATATATATATATATATATATATATATATATATTCTACACTTAGAATATCAAGCTGTCCGGAAAGTTCGTGCCGATTTTTATTACTTCATGTGTCGACACGAATCATTGATAGATATAGTAGACTTGCATTTCCGGTTAGAACATTTGTTTTAAGGAAATCGCTCCAGATAAGGCATGAAACCACCTGTACATAAGGAGCTGAAAAGATACTACTTCAAGGTAAAAAAAAACTAGCCAAAGATAAGTGTTAGATGGATAGATTCCGACCCACACAACAGTAATTTTTCCCCCTTTTTCAAAAACATCGCTTGTGGAATGTGAGGACTGAAGGACAAAATAAGGGAAGCGAGAGTTACTAGGCTGACGAAAGTAAACCCAAGTTAGTCACTTTCTGCTTTCCTTGAGAAAGAAAGTTAAAAATATCTAACTTTTGTTAATTTTTTAGCTCTTTCAAAATTTACGATTGTTAGACTCATTTTAGGCATTTGATGCTTTTTTTATTTCCATAAAAGAATAAAAAAGCGCATCGCAAACAACAAACAAGATATGTGCAGTTGATGGTGAAGAGGCTTTAGCTGACAGAATGGTATGGAAGTGGTTCGCAACGTTCAGAGCTGGAGATTTTAGCCTTAGTGATGAAGAACGTTCTGACAGACCACCCGATGACCAAATGAAGACATTGATTAAGAAAAAGCCACATTACACAACACGAGGACTATCGGGAAGACTCAACATATCAAAATTCACTATTCATGAGCATTTGATTAAATCTTTAATGACATATATTTAAAAATTTTTTCGTTGCCTCTGAAATTCGGCACTTACTTTCCGGACAACCTGATATAACTTTGCGGATCTTGATTTCTTGCTATCTTGATTGCTTGTCACCGTACACATTGGATGAACACCTAAAAAGGTTTTTTTTTATTAAAAGCGAGGTAAGGATATTGTTTAAGACGTCATAATGAATGGTGAGATAGGTTCATTCATTGCTTGCGAAAAAGACTCTTTATGACGTCATAAATACAGAATAATGAGCTTCGTTAATTCATCTGATGGGGAAGATACTTTTTATGACGTCATAAATGAAGAATGATGAGCTCTGTTAATTCATCTAATGGGGAAGAGACTTTTTATGACGTCATAAATGAAGAATGATGAGCTCTGTTAATTCATCTAATGGGGAAGAGACTTTTTATGACGTCATAAATGACGAATGATGAGCTCTGTTAATTCATTTAATGGGGAAGAGACTTTTTATGACGTCATAAATGAAGAATGATGAGCTCCTTAATTCATCTCGGGGAAGAGACTATGACGTCATAAATGAAGAATAATGAGCTCCGTTAATTCATCTGATGGGGAAGAGACTTTTTATGACGTCGTAAATGAAGAATCATGAGTTCTGTTAATTCATCTAATGGGGAAGAGACTTTTTATGACGTCATAAATGAAGAATGATGAGCTCCTTAATTCATCTCGGGGAAGAGACTATGACGTCATAAATGAAGAATAATGAGCTCCGTTAATTCATCTGATGGGGAAGAGACTTTTTATGACTTCATAAATGAAGAATGATGAGTTCTGTTAATTCATCTAATGGGGAAGAGACTTTTTATGACGTCGTAAATGAAGAATAATGAGCTCCTTAATTCATCTCGGGGAAGAGACTATGACGTCATAAATGAAGAATAATTAGCTCCGTTAATTCATCTGATGGGGAAGAGACTTTTTATGACGTCGTAAATGAAGAATGATGAGTTCTGTTAATTCATCTAATGGGGAAGAGACTTTTTATGACGTCATAAATGAAGAATGATGAGCTCCTTAATTCATCTCGGGGAAGAGACTATGACGTCATAAATGAAGAATAATGAGCTCCGTTAATTCATCTGATGGGGAAGAGACTTTTTATGACTTCATAAATGAAGAATGATGAGTTCTGTTAATTCATCTAATGGGGAAAAGACTTTTTATGACGTCGTAAATGAAGAATAATGAGCTCCTTAATTCATCTCGGGGAAGAGACTATGACGTCATAAATGAAGAATAATTAGCTCCATTAATTCATCTCTTGGAGAAGACACCCTTTATGATATCATAAATGATGAATGATGAGCTACTTTTATTTATCCCTTGGATAAGGAAATTTATGACGTCATGAATGATCAATTGTGAGCCATGTTCCTTCATCTATATTGGAAGGGTCCTTTATAGCGTCATAATGGATAGCTTTACCAATGGATGAATGAATGTAAATGATGAATGGTGAGGTACCTTTATCGATCCTATGAGGAACACATCTTTTATGACGTCATAAATGATGCCGTTAGGGAAAATATTATTTATGACGTCATAAATTATGAATAGTAGGCTACGTTCATTCATCCTTCGATAATAAAATGAATTGGTGTATTCCTTCACTAGCGTACCTTTTGTGTCCAGGGGAATGGTTGTCTTCCATGAAGGCGCGTGCACGCAGTGGAGTGCCTCAAAGATTTGTCCTTGGACCAGTTCTGTTTCTCCTGTATGTCAATTATCTGCCAATTAACTTAACAGGTACTACTGGACGACATAAAATCTGGTATGATCTGGAAACATTTATGATCAACTTCAACTTAATCTTAACAGAATCTGGTCCTGGTCTTCAAGCTGGGATTTACCTTTGTAGTCATTATTCTATCTGTTCTCTGTCTACTTCTCTCTGACCATCGGTTTCCCACCTCAACCACTATAACATCGTCACTAATACAAAAGACCTAGGTAAAATTGTGGACAACTATTTCAAGCCAACACGTGACTGTATCGAGATAGCGAGCAAATCTAGGTAGTCTCTCTACCTGATCCAGAGATATTTCTTAAGCTTAACAGTAGACACTTTCCGTCATCTATACATTACATTGGTAGAAATTTTATTCCAGGACAAGAAATACAAACCAACAATAAATAAACAATCATGGCTGCCATTGTGAAGACAAACCAAAACAAGTCCAATTATTTATAAAACAATAATGTGAGAGAAAGAGAAGCAAAGAGACAGATAAAGACATAGGTAGATAGAAAGGGGGAGAGAAAGAAAGAGAGAGTCAACAGATTAGAACGGAAGTGACGCTGCCGTTACTGACATAGCGTTGCCACGAACGATAGCCAGGGAGATGCGTTGGGACAACCAGGCTGACTCACGGGGCTCGTGCCTAGACGTTGAAATCCTCCGTCCAATGTCCTGAAAATAATTAACAGTCTCGGGGCCAAGCACACCTGACATTTCCACTGAAATTGGTTGGAAGACGAAACGGTCAGTGAGCGAGCTGTATTTTCCGCGCTTCCTTGTTTCAGCGAGCAGAGCTGCCGTGCCGGGCTTCACCGCGGATTCCGCAATCCTTGCTGCTGAAAAGGAGTGAAAACAAGTGGCGTCCCAGATCAGCGGCTTTGCGGCTCGGAAAGCAAACGTCAGGCCTGGTAGGAACCATTCTTGAGTATGCCATCCAAGCAACGAATTCCTATTTTAATAAAGTTATCGTACACCTGGACTGTTTTCAACGGTTGGCAACCAGAATAGTGACAGGATTCTCTATGCTTATCTACAAAAGACGGCTTCAAAGACTAAATCTTTCTTCACTTAAACAGTGAATGATGCGAAAGAACCTGATTCTGGCATACAGCATCATCAACAGGAATGTAAATCTATCTTTAGAACAGTTTTCACCCCAACACCTAGTCGTGGTCTCTGCAGACACCCGCAGAAAATGTACCCTAGTCATTTTCGTCTCAACAGAAGGGAGGCAAATTTAGCTGTCCGTGTTTCTGCCTCCTGAAACAGCCTGCCAGAGGACGTCGTAATGATGCCTACCATATCCAGGTTTAAAGTCGCCTTGAACAATCATTTAGACGGTATATAGAGGCAATATCTTCTAACGGTCTTTTTACATGGCTTGCTGCACTTTGTTATTTTGGCAACAAAATTGCTTGCTTGATTGATCTATTGGAGAAAAGATCGTTGATGACGTTATAAATTATGTAATCGATACTGTTTAGAAGATATCTTTTATGACGTCATAAATGATCAATGGTGAGCTACGTTACTTCATCTATTTGGGAAGATTGCTTATGATGTCATACATTTTGAATGGTGAGCCACGTAACTTGATTTGTTGTAGAAAGATATCCATTATGACGTCATAAATGATGAATGGTGAGCTACACTCATTGATCCTTTGGGGAAGATATCCATTGTGACGTTATAAACGATGCAACGTGCATTCATCCTTTGGGGAAGCTATTATTTATGACGTCAATAATTATGAATGGTAAGCGACGTTAATTAATCTATTGTAAAATATATCCTTGATGGCACCATACATTATGACTGGTGAGCCACGTTCATTGATCCATTGAAGAAGATCTCCATTGTGACGTCATAAAATGATGAATGTTTAGTCGCGTTAATTTACACATTGGTGAAGATATACCTTATGATGTCATAAATGAGGAATGGTGAGATACATTAATTTATCTATGATGTCATAAATAATGAATAGTAAACAACGTTCATTCACCCATTAGAAGATAACATATATGACGTCATTAATAATAAATAGTGAGTCATATGCATTCATCTATTTGGGAACATATCGTTTATGATGTAATAAATTAGTGACCACGTTAATTGATACATGTCCTTGATGATATCATAACTGGTGAATGGTAAGCGACATTCATTGATCCATTCAGGAAGAAATATTTTGGGAAATCATAAATGGTGAACGCTAAGCTCAATTCTTACATCTCTCGGGATAAAATATTCTGTATGACGTCATGAATTATTAATGGTGATCAACGTTGATTGGTCCATTGGGGAAGATATTCATTATGACGCTATAAATAATTAATGGTAAGCGACATTCGTTGATCCATAAGGGATGATATAGTTTATGACATCATTAAAGTTGAATGGTGAGCTACCTCCATTCACCCATTGAAGTAAGATCCTTTATGACGTCATAACCCAATAGAATAAAGAAAACTAAATAAATTAATAAGAGGTTGATGTAGCTTGCTTGAAACATTGTGTGTAGTATACATATATATATATATATATATATATATATATATATTTGTGTTATAATGAAGTAATTCCAGGAGGAAATCCGAGTATGAGAGCTCAATGTAATAAACAGAGCAAGATGATTATATAATTTCGTTTTACTATTATATATATATATATATATATATATATATATATATATATATATATATATATATATATATATATATATATATATATATATATATATATATATATATATATATATATATAGGAGGGGATTCAATGCAGAGATATATCAGATATAAGCAGGGTGAAAGCAAAATAATTCATTTACAAAAGTGAAAGTGTAATGAGTTTTTCGGTTTTTCCCTTTTATTGTTAGAATTATTATTATTATTATTATTATTATTATTATTATTATTATTATTATTATTATTATTATTATTATTATTATTATGTGTACTCACTAGGAGTTCTCATCGTCAGTGATTGCTCACTGATAATAATCGATGGTGTTCCCTGGAGTCTGAGTGACAAGAAACCTCTCGAGATTTCCAGTATTCTCCACATCTTTTCGATAATCATTTCAAATGACGGCAGTATTGCAGCAGCCGCTTACCATTGATTTCTCGCTGGTAATGACCATTGGTCTCCTCTAGGATTCGGGTGGCAATAAACATTCCCCAAGGTCCCAGTACTCTCCACACTCTTCCAGTGGAGGTCTGGTTAGTGCTCTCCCTCCTCGGCCTTCTCATCCTCCTTGACCTTTCACGATTAGTTTGTGTGTTTTCAACCTAGGCTGGTGCCATCACTTTTTGGGTGGAGGCGGGGGGCAGTTTATGAAAGTTCTTGCAGTTTCTGTTCCGTGGTTCATGCGGTGGTTTTGTTCTTTCTGTGGTTTTGTTTTTTCCTATTGTAACTTCCATGTGATTGGTTACCGTTCATAGCTTATGCGGGTTGGTTACTGCATTCAAGGATTTTCCTTAAGAGTGTAGCTATTTTCATCACTACCGTCCTTTGTATCGTCTCAGTGATCCCTTCGATTCTAATTTCTCTCAGTCTTTTTTTCAGAGTTTTCGAACTGTTCCTAGTGCTCCTACGATTATTGGTATTATATTGACTTTCTTCATGCTCTATATCCCTTTCAATTTTCTGACAATTTCCATGTATTTGCTTCGTTTTTCCGTTTATTTGATCTTCACTCTATTGTCTGCTAGAATGACAAAGCTAAGGATTACGTTTATGTTAGGGTTTGGGTTAGGGTTAGGGTTAGGTTATGGTTAGAGTTAGGGTTAAGGTTTGGTTTGGGTTAGGTTAGGTTATGGTTAGAGTTAGGGTTAGAGTTAGGGTTAAGGTTAGGGTTAGGTGAAGGTAAGGGTTAAGGTTAGGGATAGGGTTACGGTAAGGATTAGGGTTAGGCTAGGGTTAGGTTAGGTTAGGTTAGGTTAGGGTTAGGGGTAGGTTAGGTTAGAGTTAGGGTTAAGGTTTGGGTTAGGGTTAGGTAAGAGTTAAGGTTAGGTAAGAGTTAGGGTTAGGGTTAGGTTAGGGTTAGGGTTAGGGTTAGGGTTAGGTTAGAGTTAGGGTTAGGTTAGGGTTAGGGTTAGGGTTAGGTTAGAGTTAGGGTTAGGGTTAGGTTAGAGTTAGGGTTAGGTTAGGGTTAGGGTTAGGGTTAGGGTTAGGTTAGAGTTAGGGTTAGGTTAGGGTTAGGGTTAGGTTAGGGTTAGGGTTAGGGTTAGGGTTAGGTTATAGTTAGGGTTAGGGTTAGGGTTAGGTTAGGTTAGAGTTAGGGTTAGGGTTAGGGTTAGGTTGTACCACAGAGCAGAAAGACGGATAGAAAAAGCTGCTTTTTTCCAATGAGATATTATTTACTCCTTCCCAGGAGTTAGGCACAAGGCCAGTTTTATTTTACTCCCACAAGTAAGATGTGACCCAAGATCGGGTCGGGAAAGTGGGGTTTGAAAAGCCAGCGCCCGAGGAAGTGAGCACTCTTGCCATTAAAAATTACCTGGGCAGCCCCGTCGGCATTCCCCGGTAGGGGCGCCTCAGGCAGTAGGCAATAAACTTACTCCTCCCCAAAGAGGGGAGGCGAAGCCTGGGAGGGTGGACCTCCTAGAACTGTACAGGACAGACCCACAGACCGGCGCAAATCAAGACCCGAAGGCCAAGTAAATACCAGTATGGGGTGCAGTATCCATCGGAACAGATACTACACTTTGATCTTAGCCTAAAGGTTCCAATGAGATGACAACACCTATGGTACATCTTTTGCTAGGTTTTGTGAAGATCACGACTTGTAATGTGTTGAGAAACTCCTCGAAAGGTATATTTAAATTCTGGTTGATCATATTTTACCCTAGAATCACGCACCCTCGCATCACCCGCTGCTCAAGTGAGGGATAATTATCGAAAGATCAGCGGCTATAATGCATCTCACGTTGCTTTGAACTGTTTTCTCGTCTGCATGCTGACCAAATTCGAAAAAAATAAAAAATAAAGTAGAAACATTAAAAAAAGGAAACCTAATTTACATCAGAAAGAAAGGAGAAAAGAAAATGTGAAAGAAAAAGAAGAAAATAGAAATAAAGAAATAAAATAAAAATTCGTAGAAATAAAATTGAGAAAATAAAGAAAAGAAAAATTAATATTAAAGCAAAATATCAAAATCCTGAAATTAAAAAGAAAGAAAGAAGAAAAGAAAAAAATAATATGATTAATGATGAATTGATATTAAATAAAAATAAAGATAAAACGAAATGATATAAAATTGTTAAAATGAATGAAAGAAAGAAATGAAAAAAATATATAGAAGAAGTAAAATATATGAAACAACAGAAAAAAGAAACGAAAGAAAATTGAAAAAAAAAAGAAATAAAAACAAGAAATGAAAAACAAATATTGAAGAAAACGAAATAAAAAGAGATAAATGAATGATAAATAAAAAAGATAAAGTTCAATATAGAAAGAAAGGAGAAAAACGAAAGAAAAGATAAGTGAATGAAAAAAATTGAGAAAATAAAGTAAATGAAAATAATATATAAAATGTAAAAATGGGAAAGTGAAAAAATAAATAACATGAATAGATTAATTTGAAAGAAAGTAAAATAAAACAGAAAAAAATAAAATAAAATAAAAGACAATTTAAAACAGAAAAAAAAACGACAAATTGAAACTCATGAAAAATTAAAAGAAAAACGTTAAAGAAAAAAGGCAGAAATGCAATGTTTCTATGTAAGAAAAGAAAAGAAAAATAAACAAATAAATAAAAATTGGAAAGAAAAAATTGAGAAAAGAAATAAAAGAAAAACTTTATATAAAAAACAAAATAAAAAAATAATGAAATTAAAAAGAACGAAAAAAGTAAAGAAATGGAAGAGAAATCTGAAAGAAAGCGCAATAAAAACGTATTTGGTCGTCTGATCAAACGAAAAAAGATTAATTTGAAAGGAAATAAAAGAAAGAATAATAATTGAAAGGAAACATAAATAAAGGAAAAAAGAAAAATGTGAACGAAAGCAGAAATGTAAGTTAAAATCTAATATATAAGAAAATAAATAAATGAATAAAGGAAAATTGAAGAGAAACAACATTAAGAAACGAAAGAAAAGAAATAATTCATATGAAAAACAAAATAACAAAATACCAAAATCATTAAATCAAAAAGAAAAAAAAAGAAAAGAAACGGATAAGTAATTAAAAACCTAATATGTAGTAAACTAAAAAAAAATGAGAAGGAAAAAAAAAGTATGAAAAGAAAAAAAAACTAATATGAAACACGAAATAACAAAATTATTAAATAAAACCAAGAACAAAGAAGAAAAGCTAAAAAGAAAGCGAAATAAGAAAAAATAATTGAAGGAAAACAGATAAAAAGGAAAATATATTATGGAAAGGAAAAAAATGATTGAAACTGAAATAAAAATGGCAAGACATGTATTATATTAAGTAAACGCAGAAAGGACGAATAGGATAAATGATGAAGTCATAAAAAGATCTGCGGTCTGTAAAGTCATAATACGAACAAGACAGAAGAATTGCATTATTATTATTATTGCCACTTTTTATGCCAAGAACAGAATATAGAAGTTAACCAGCTCGAGACAACGGACGATTTTGATTGGTTCCTGCAAATTGGGGCTCACAAAATGATTCAATGTTGCACAGAGAAAAATACATAACTCTCCCTGTTTCTTTAAATCAAATTAAAAAAAAAAGAAATTAGTATAACATTACACGCAGAAATCAAAATGGCCACCGTATATTACCTTTATAAAAAAAAACATGGAGGAAAATGAAAAGAAATAGAATGATTGTACAAAAAGACCTTAAATATATCATAAAATATAGATAGTGTAATGAAAATGTTTTGGTCTTTGATTGTATGTGTCTGTTGTATTAAAGTATGTCATAATTACCTCCCCTTTACTATAACTCTTTAATATACCTCGAAGTATAGATAGGCATTTACCCGAAACCATATTGCAACTGTAATACAGAAATACAAGGTGAACCCCCGAATATTCCACCCATGGAATCAGTAATAAAATCACCAATCTTTTCTGTAACCCAACCATATTTGGTATGAATAGACTTCAGTTTATGCCTGACTTGTCCACCAAGTTTCAGTCATAAATATACAACAGTCTTTGTTTTATCACTGTTTAATTATATATGGGGATATTTTGGTTATTGTTTCATCAGTAGGAGGTGTGATCATGATTGGGCTTCAAACTAACCGGATATATATATATATATATATATATATATATATATATATATATATATATATATATATATATATATATATATATATATGTATGTATGTATATATATATAAATATATATATATATATGTATATATATAAATATATATATATATATATATAAATATATATATATATATATATATATATATATATATATATATATATATCCTACGCTGTCTCTGTGTTCTGACATCCGTTTTGGCAGATTCTCTGCCACAGACAGAGTTTTTTCTCTGGTGTTTATTATTTTTGACAAATGGAAGTTGCTTTTCCCGAAATATTAAATAAATGATTTTTATAATCATCTGGACATCACACAAACAGCTAACACCACACTTACTGTTATGTAAGATTTTAAAAAACATAAATAGTAAGTCACATTTTGTATTCGATTTATTATTTTTGTTCCTTCCAGCTTACATTTTACACGGAATTTGCATTGCCCACAGCCTTTTAAAAACATACTACTACTATTCCCAGCAATGCTTCAAGCAAACTACCATTCTCTATATATTCACAATAAAGCGTTCATAAGCTGTCATTTTGGCCAAAAGAACAACAAAACATAACTTTATATTTAAACGATGAAGGCTCTGAAATTCACAGGTAACATTTATGACTACATACAATGTGGTCATGGGTTCGAATCTTTCAAAAGTCAGCCACGCTGAAGAGTGGTAGATACGTATGTGTATGTTGATAACATTTATCTATAAATAACTATATGGAAAATTAAATAAGATATCATAAGATGTGACCAATTTATATATATATATATATATATATATATATATATATATATATATATATATACCTCCCTTAATGCAGACGATGCATGTAAGGGAGTTAACTCTCTCATCACGTAGGAAGTGAATCACCATAAGATGACGTTCATGAGCTGTAATTATCGTCGAAAACAACAATAACACATAATACAGGGTGGGCAAAAATAAGGGTCCTATTTTAAAAAATTCATAACTTTTTTATTTATTGATTAAAAAATTTTTTTTTTTAAGAATAAGTAAAGGACCCCTTCCGAAGCAAGCATGAGCCGTATTAGCCCTAAGGAACGTACCCTCATTTAGAAAACATTATTTTTGCTTAAAAAACTCAAAACAGTGTAAAAAACAATACTTTAGTTTTTGTAAGTTTTAAGAAGTGTTTTTCGGCTAAAATTTGTTTTGTTTATTTCAAAAAATCTCGGAAGGGTCAGTCTACACACACATAAAGTTTGGTGAGTTTAACTTTTATTTTGTGGAAGTTATTCAAATTCAAGTTATTCAAATTTAAAGATAGGACCCTTATTTTGGCCCACCCTGTATAAGAAAATGCAATATATATATATATATATGATCACCTCATGTGAGCCAAAATAATTATGAAAATATTCAGACAATAGGCAGATAAGAAAACAAACAAACAAACAGCAACAACAACAACAAAAAATGGGCGGGACTTTGAACATATTAGTTTGTTTTTGTTTTGGTTTGTTTTCTGTCTGCCTATTGTCTGAATTTATTTTCATAATTATTTTGACTCTCGTGAGGTGATCTAACTGAACACAGCTGCAGGTGTGTCTGCCACACAAATATTTATATTCTAATATATAAAGTTAAGATGTTGTTTCCCCTGTACCCTTTTGAAGGATAGGAAAATAACCATATGCATCACAGGCTACTAAACTCACCACTATATTACGCTTATTCACTCGAGGGTGTTTTAGTAAATTTGTTATTATTTTTATCCAGCTAACACTAAATATGACTTTTGGCCCACCATCTTTGACTCTCCTCAAAACATACTCCATATAGATTGTAGCAAAAACATTTTCCCCTAACACTTCAGTACTCAAACTCTTCCCATCGACACCGGGAACTAATAAACAATATATACTTTTCAAAAAAGTGTCCGTTACTATTTACTATTTGTCTGCTATTAATTTACTACATAATACAAAACAATACTCACACATTTAATATACACTCCCGCTAATTCCGTTGATTTTCGCGAATATCGGATTACGTTATCTCTACCCATTACATATACATTTATACTCATTCTTGTGTTTAGTAAATGCAATTAACGAATATAGTTCCTTGCAGTGTTTACTTAATAAACATGGCGGCTACAATTTCTTAAGCGACTCGACTTCCGAATTAAGTCAATATACGTCAACTTGATTCAACCAGGGGTATTTTTACCCCACCTAATAAACCAGTATCGTCCGGGCCTTTGGGTCTGGATTTACGCCGGTCTATTGGGGGTTGTCTGGTCCTGTGCAGTTCTAGGAGGTGCACCCGCCCAGGCTTCGCCTCCCCTCTTTGGGGAGGAGTAAGTTTATTGCTTACTGTCTGAGGCGCCCCTACCGGGGAATGCCGACGGGGCTGCCCAGGCAATTTTTAAATGGCCAGAATGCTCACCTCGAGCCCTGGCTTATCTAATCCCACTTTCCCGACCTTGTGTCACATCTTGCCTTGTGGGAGGTAGATAAATATACCAATATACGTCAACTTGGCCTTTTGGCTAAGATCAAAGTGTAGTATCTGTTCTGATGGATACTGCACCCCATAGACTGGCATTGTCTTGGCTTTCGGGGCTTGATTTACGCCGGTCTATGGGTCTGTCCTGTGCAGTTCTAGGAGGTCCACCCTCCCAGGTTTCGCCTCCCCTCTTTGGGGAGGAGTAAGTTTATTGCTTACTGTCTGAGGCGCCCCTACCGGGGAATGCCGACGGGGCTGCCCAGGCAATTTTTAAACCCTACTTTCCCGACTCGACCTTGGGTCACATCTTACTTGTGGGAGTAAGATAAAAACTGGCCTTGTGCCTAACTCCTGGAGAGGAGTAAATCAATATTCAACGTAACTTTTTTAATCCTACACTTTTCACATGCATAATTTCCTAACATCGAAAAAAAAAACATAGCTTTGGTTCGTATATTACTTTAACTATTGTTAATATCATAATTTCTCTTCAAACTCACAAAGTGTATTAGTGCTCTACAAGCCTCCTTAATTATATTTGTGTGTTTCATTAGTGCTCAGGAGGCATACCCATTTTCCTTTTTTCTTTCCTCACAAAAAATGGAATTTCTATTCCATAATATTTTGCAAAACCTGAACAACGCATTTTTTTAAATAGATAATTTATTTATTCTAAAAACTTGAGTACTTTCAGCGTTATATGCCATTTTCAAAAGTATAGTCATTTTTTTATTTTTTTCTCGTTCAATCCTTCTTGATTTAGACATATTTGTCGCAGTCAAGTTGAAATTCGTCTTGATGTTATAACGATTGGTGTTAAATGCCGGTGTGTGTACCACGCGGTTATGTGTTGTTGGGTAAAATGAAAAAGTCAACACTTGAAACGTTAACGCAATGGCAATAAGAAAAATATTTTGAAAGACCTGAACAACGCATTTTTTTTGTGTTTTATATATATATATATATATATATATATATATATATATATATATATATATAGGAAGAGGCTATTTTGCCGATCCCAGCAAAATAACGAGCTCTTCGTTATTTTGCCTGCTTATTTTTTTAAAAACTTAACTGTTATGGCCTTGTGAAAGAAAGGGTTGTGAAATAAATAAGGACAAATATTTAATAACAATTTATTTTCATCGTCATCATCAGTTGTTATTCTGTCGGTTATTTTAATCTTTTGAATATAAAAGGAATATCTGCTTTTAATACAAAAAACATTAAAAGTAAAAACTAATTAAATAAACGAAAATATTACAGACAATTAGATTCTTTAGTCTGATTTAGAAGTAATTTGCGTCGGATGAAACATGTTTTAGTTATTTAAGAAAAAAAAAAAATTTCAATCAGATATACTTTTTTTTTCAACAGTATGTGCGTTTATATAATTTCAGTTTTATAAACAGTCTAAACAGCAATTTTAAAACTGATTTTTCACTATCTTATAAGATAAATGTTAGGACTATTTCTCATCATTTCACTAAATTAACCATTAAATTGAATGCTTTTCTTGCGATAAAATAACAACAGTAGTAATTGTAAATAATTTCAACTGCTACATGTAACGACGAATTTTAATGCAAAGTTGAATTGTTTTACAAACAAACGTTATATTTAAAAAAAGTAGACATAAACGGGGTTCAAAGCGAATTATTTGTACTTAAAAACATAATTTGTATTTTTTTACAATAAAACCAATACGTAAATGCATCTAAATGGACATAGAAATTCATCGTAGTTACTTTATCTATGGTGAAATACAACTTATTTTTTTTTATTGGAAAAAATGTTGAAATAAAAATAAACCGGCAGTTAAGTTGACTCGTGAAATCTTCACTGTAACTGTAACAGTTAGGTTAGATAAACATGAGCCGGCAAAATAACAGCCCCATCGTTATTCTGCCGGGATCGGCAAAATAACAAGGGGTCGTTATTCTGCCGGTCCCGGCAAAATAGCCTATTCGATATATATATATATATATATATATATATATATATATATATATATATATATATATATATATATATATATATGTTGCATTTTCGTATGAGTAAATGTTGTTTCATGTAATATTTAGAATTAAAATACATAACTATTTATCATACAAAGCATTTTTAAAATTTATTTTCCACATCGATCTAATTACATAATATTTTTCTGGTATAATGATCTATATTAGAATACAGAGCATTTAAATATCAAATTCTCAGCATTTACTTGACAAAACTGTTTTCTTTTTAAATACTTCAAAATTGGCGCCAACCCCAAATTACGAAACAAGTAACAAATTAGTAAGAAATTGGGCAAAAAGTGAAACATCTACGTCGCCAACAAAACAATATGGGTAAAACCACACTAAACATATTTTGCTGGAGGGTTTTCCGAATACGCCGTAATATATAAAGAGGCTTGATACAATTTTGTCTAAACGAAAAAAATACAAGGGGGTCCTGAGAAGTATTGGACAATTAGTGTCCGAAAAACTTTTACCCTGCACTGCCATCGGCTAGAACTCTCATGTTTCCATTTTGGCCATCTGGAGTCTATCAACAAGGCTTAAGCGTTAGTGAGTGATTTTTTGTCATCTTCTTCCCCATTCCATCTTCTTATTCTAACCCTAACCCTTACCCTAACCCCTGCTGGCAGTGCAAGGGACGGCAATTGATTTTCATTGAAGGTGCCTCTTACTGATGACTTAAATGGCAAGTGCTGCTGAATATGAAGCGGGTAATGAACTATTGTGTACAAACAATGACACGAAATGCTGACCCTTTTGCTCCGAAATTGCTGCAAGTCGTTGCGGGCGATGTTTAATAGCACCAGGATATGAATAGAGTAAAATCGGTGATCAATTGGCTCCATTGAAGGACCCGATTTGGTTTGGAAACGTTGCCAGGAAAACAAGAAGATAATCGCATGCGTGCGTGCGTGTGTGCATAGGTCTATGTGTGTGTTTGTATGTACACACACATAGCAGAAAAAATATACACTTTTATTATCATTATTAATAATGTGTCTAAGTGTGTGTTTTAGTACATGTGTGGTGTATGTATATATATATATATATATATATATATATATATATATATATATATATATACAGGGTGGGCAAAAATAAGGGTCCTATTTTTAAAAATTCATAACTTTTTTATTTATTGATTTAAAAAAATTTTTTTTTTTAGAATAAGTAAAGGACCCCTTCCGAAGCAAGCATGAGCCGTATTAGCCCTAAGGAACGTACCCTCATTTAGAAAACATTATTTTTGCTTAAAAAACTCAAAACAGTGTAAAAAACAATACTTTAGTTTTTGTAAGTTTTAAGAAGTGTTTTTCGGCTAAAATTTGTTTTGTTTATTTCAAAAAATCTCGGAAGGGTCAGTCTACACACACATAAAGTTTGGTGAGTTTAACTTTTATTTTGTGGAAGTTATTCAAATTCAAGTTATTCAAATTTAAAGATAGGACCCTTATTTTGGCCCACCCTGTATATATATTTATATATATATATATATATATATATATATATATATATATATATATATATATATATGATGTGTGTCGATATATGTAATGAGTATATGTCTATGTCTGTGCATGTAGTCTGCATATGTCTATGTGATTTTTGTCTCAGTAGTGCGTATATGTCTATGTGTGTGTAGTGTATATTTTGTGTGTGTCTGTGTGTGGTGTATATACGGTTTGTGCATATATAGTGTGTATATGGTGTGTGTCTGTGCATGTAGTCTGCATATGTCTATGTGATTTTTATCTCAGTAGTGCGTATATGTCTGCATGTGTGTAGTGTATATTTTGTGTGTGTCTGTGTGTGGTGTATATACGGTTGGTGCATATATAGTGTATATGTTGTGTGTCTGTGCATGTAGTCTGCATATGTCTATGTGATTTTTATCTCAGTAGTGCGTATATGTCTGCATGTGTGTAGTGTATATTTTGTGTGTGTCTGTGTGTGGTGTATATACGGTTTGTGCATATATAGTGTATATATGTTGTATGTCTGTGCATGTAGTCTGCATATGTCTATGTGATTTTTATCTCAGTAGTGCGTATATGTCTATGTGTGTGTAGTGTATATTTTGTGTGTGTCTGTGTGTGGTGTATATACGGTTTGTGCATATATAGTGTGTATATGGTGTGTGTCTGTGCATGTAGTCTGCATATGTCTATGTGATTTTGTCTCAGTAGTGCGTATATGTCTATGTGTGTGTAGTGTATATTTTGTGTGTGTCTGTGTGTGGTGTATATACGGTTTGTGCATATATAGTGTGTATATGGTGTGTGTCTGTGCATGTAGTCTGCATATGTCTATGTGATTTTTATCTCAGTAGTGCGTATATGTCTGCATGTGTGTAGTGTATATTTTGTGTGTGTCTGTTTGTGGTGTATATACGGTTTGTGCATATATAGTGTGTATATAGTGTGTGTTTGTGCATGTAGTCCGCATATGCCTATGTTATTTTTGTTTCAATAGTGCGTATATGTCTATGTGTGTGTAGTGTGTATTTTGTGTGTGTCTGTGTGTGGTGTATATACAGTTTGTGCATATATAGTGTGTATATGGTGTGTGTCTGTGCATGTAGTCTGTATATGTCTATGTGGTGTTTTAGTGCATACTGTGCGTATATGTCTATATGAGTTTGTGCGTTGTGTGCATAGGTCTATATGTGTGTGTTTGTATGTATACATACATTTCAGAAGTAAATATACACTTTTATTATCATTATCAATAATGTGTATATGTGTGTGTTTTTATATATGCTTAATGTATATGTGGTATGTGTTTATGCATGTAGTGTGCACATGTCTATGTGTTTGTCAATGTAGTGTGTATATGTCTATGTGTGTATGCTGTATATATTGTGTTGGCCAGTATGTATTGGGTATGTAGTGTGCGTCTGTGCATGTAGTCTGTATACGTTTATGTAACGTTTGTCTGGGTATGTAGTGTGCATATGTTTATGTGTGCACGGTGTACATTTAGAGTTTGTGTGTGGTGTATATAAGGTTTGTGTATATGTGTGTAGTGTGTATAAACATTATGAACCTAGACGTGTTTGCAATTATATTTTTAAAAATATATGTCGCTTCCTATGTGGGGGTATTACATTGGTAAAAAGAAAAACTAATTCAACCTAGCATTTAGGTAAAATGCTTTTACCGTATAAATAATTAACTTCGTTCAATGTGAAATTGCAAATAAAATAAACAAATAAAATGTTTATGCAAACTTCATTTAAAACCACGGAGCTCTCTCTTTTCACAATTTTTCGTGTCAATCTCTCGACGCGGCGAGCAATTCTGCCGTTCTCAGGTGTTAACCGGTGGAGTATGGCCATTCCTCGAGGGGAATAAAGATATATATATATATATATATATATATATATATATATATATATATATATATATATATATATATATATATATATATATATATTTATCACTCTTTTCTCTTCTCTCTCTCTCTCTCTCTCTCTCTATATATATATATATATATATATATATATATATATACATGTGTAAATTAATAGATATATAATCAATAATAAAACTATCAATAGCGGCTCTTAGTAACGATAAGACACAGCTTCCTGAAAGCGCTCGATGAATGGCCCACAACACAACGCTAGGTGGCATACTCCACCGGTTAACACCTGAAGACCGCATAATTGCTCGCCGCGTCGAAAGATTGACACAAAAGATTGTGAAAATAGAGAGCTTGCATATATATATATATATATATATATATATATATATATATATATATATATATATATATATATATATGTGTGTGTGTGTGTATATATATATCTATATATATATATATATATATTATACTTAAGTTGAGTTAATAAAGGTTTTTAATATATACTTTAATTAGACAAAATACATACTAAAATATTCCTCAGTTTAGTGATTGAATTATATTTTGTTGTTACCTTGAAGAACCGATAATACATAAGACAACATGGTGGTATATTTACAAGAGTATGTAGTTACAGAAGACCAGACAATTATGTTACAGAAAGACTGATATTTACGTCCCTCCCACCGCATGTAGATGTGACACATGGTCAGAGAGTGGGATTTGGTAGGCTAGCGCACTAGAGTTAGTGCACCCTGGCTCCGCAAAAAAAAAAGCCTGGGCAGCCCCGTCAGTATTTTCCGGTCGGTGCGGCTCATGTAGTTAGCAATAAACTAACTCCTCCCCAAAGGCCTGTGAGGGTACACCTCCTAGGACTACCCAGAACCATACCTCAGCCCGACAGTAGAAAGGCCACCATTCGTCATAGTGGCCCACCTCTGTCGGATTAATTGTCGAGAACGAATCCTCAACATGGTAAGAATGGCGCCTCTGTCTTTCACAGTAAGACTGTGGAAGAAAGACAGATATTTACCTCCTTCCCACCACGGGAAGATGTGACACAAGGTCGGAAAGTGGGATTTGGCGGGTCAGCGTACAAGAGGTAGAACACTCTGGTCCTGCAAAAAATGCCTGGGCAGCCCCGTCGACATTCTCGATCGGCATTCTCCGTCGGCATTCCCCGATCGAGGCGCCTCAGGCAGTTAGCAGTAAACTAACTACTCCACAAATAGGGGAGGCAAGACCTGGGAGGATGGGCCTCCTAGGACTACCCAGAATCATACCTCAGCCCGACAGATAAAATACCACAATCCGTCATAGTGGCCCACCTCCGTCGGACTGATTGTCGAGAACGAATCCTCGACAATTTTACTGTGAAAGCCAGAGACTGACTTTCATAGTAAGACTGTGCAAGAAAGGCAGCACGTCTTCGTGATCGGTTCTTCTATACATAATGTTTAGAAGAGTCCATATTGTCACAAAATAGGGTAGATAACCATCACACCATAACACCTCCTTTTAGCCTTCCTCCGTATGGAATCAATACTTGTTCCCTTTAGGGTTTATTACAATCTAGTCTGTAATCTTACGTTTTCATTTTTATCTTCGCTGTTCAAAACATTTCCAGCAACTTTGAAGCATCCCATCGTAACATTTTTTCACGCCCTGGTTTCGTATGGGTTGGCAATAATCTATCAAACACTTTTTTTCATCTTCCTTGCAAACATTGCTTCTGCTGGCGTCATGGAAGATGGAACATTGTTATTTGGGGTCATCTTATATAATTGCAAAAATTCTTAAATTACCTTTTCGATAGGTGTACCACTCCCTTTCTCAAGCACTCTTTTGAACGTATCAACGTATGTTTTTAAAAGAATTGTCGTCAAACGTCTTTTTTTTTATTTCTTCGAGTGTCACCGGAAGCTCCCTAATGGCGTTACACAATGCATGATTTTTACTTCTACATCAGTTTGTAAGAAGGCAATCACTGCATCTTCAAGAGGTTCAGCATATTTTGGAATAAGTTTAGATTATCCGTCAGCATGACTAATTTCTGACGATGGGGGATCCTCTATTTTATAATTATAATTTAGGAGAATGGTCCCCATCTCTACAGTATCTTTGCAGTATGCGTTGCTAATTCATTTCTGACCCAAAAAATCGTTAGCAGTGGCGAATAGGCGGTTTGTAACACAAACTGTCTTTCATGAACAAAATAATGAAATTTGGTGAATGCAAAAATAATAGCCAGTGCTTCCTTCTTGATTTGTGAGTGACTTTTTCTAGCGGTAGTAACGTATGAGACGCGCGTGGACGATAGGTTCTAGCGACCAGTTTTCATTTTGTGTAATATGCAGGCTCCAAAGCCGTACGGACTAGCTTTATTTATCTTCCTCCCACAAGGTAAGATGTGACACAAGGTCGGGGAAGTGGGAAAAAACCAGCGCTCGAGAATTTGAGTACCCTGGCTATTTAAAAATTGCCTGTGCAGCCCCGTCGGCATTCCCCTGTAGGGGCGCCTCAGACGATTAGCAATAAAATAGCCCCCTCTCAAAGGGTGAGAAGGCAAAGCCTGGGAGGGTACACCTCTTAGAACTGCACAGGACGGACAACCAATGGACCACCGTAAATCCAGACTCGACGGCCCGGACAATACCGGTCTGATGTGATGGATCTTTTTAATTTTTCAAATGCCTCCTGGCATTCTGGCGTCCAAACCCAATCCTTTTCATTTTTTAATAGCTCATTAAGAGAAGCGCGCAAATTGTTTTGAATAAACACATTATAATAATTTGCTAAACCAATACAACTTTGTAGTGACGCTACGTTTTCTGGAGCCGACATATTTTTTTATTATCGAACTAGCTAGTTCTAGATATGGTCTTCTACCATCTGTGTCCATAATTTGACCAAGATATTTTATTTTTTCCATAAAAATATAGAATTTTCCCTCCTTCAATTTAAATCCATTGTCCTAAATTATAGTACATACTTTGCGTACACGTGATTCGGTGTTTTTACTAACCACTAGAATGTCATTAGATAAACTGTCGCAAATTCTGGTCCGCTAAGCAATGTGTCCATTACTTGTTGAAAAATGGCTGGTGCCATCTTAGTCTCAAATGGTTAATCGTTCGAATTTGTACAAACCCATATAGGTATTTATACAACGTAACTTTGAGCACTCCTCGTCCATAGGTATTTGTTGATAAGCATCACTTAAATCAACCTGTGAACTGCTTTTCATCCCTTGAGTTTAGCGAAAATCTTTTCTGGGCTAGGGTTGTGGAAATCCTTTAGTGAATGGTTCAATCTTGTGGAAAAATCTTCAAAAACACGGATGTCTTTTCTTATTTTACGTAGACTATAGGCGAACACCACTCGCTGTACTTTCGATAATATTCCCATCACTTCGAGTCTATTTAATTACTCGTTAGTCTAATTAAATAACACGAATGGAACATTTCTTTTCTTTTTAAAAACTGGTTGAATATTTGGTTTTAATTCAAGATTGGCAGTCATTTTTTTACATCTTCTCAGCCCAACAGAGAAAACTTTCGAAAATATCTCTTTTTATTCTTTATTTAGTCTCTCGGCTTCGACATTTAAAGTTTCAATATTTTAACAGAAAGAGTTTAATTGAAATTTTTCCATCCAGTTCGTGCCAATAGGTTATTTGAGTTGTTTCTGAGAAATATTATTAATGCTAAAGCCTTTCCTTTCAATGTAACCTTAGAGATTAGTGCGCTTTCAAATTTTATTTGTTCACCAGTGACGCTTTTAGCAATTTTGCTCGCTCACATCAAATTTGGTTTTGCAATTTTTTCCACGTTTTTTTCACGTTCGAATATTTATTATTGATAGATCTGAGCCGAAATCAAGTTGTAGCTTTATATTTGTGTTTGATATCTTTACCTGCATAAATTTCCTGATATTTTCCACTGCGTCACTTTTAGCAATTTTAAAATTTTATTTATAACTTTGCATTGCGTACTTTTGTAAAGCTTTTTAAAATTTTATTTATAACTTTGCATTGTGTACTTTTGTGTTCCATGCGAACGCAATTTAAACACGTTTTTATTTTCTATGGACAATTATTGTACAATGCAATTTATCGCTACCAAAACATGGTTTAGAAAGCAACACATTTAATTTTGTTGATCAAATTTAGTTGTGTGAATTAATTTTCTTTTTCTACGTATTTTTCTAATATGTGACACTCCGCTTTGCTCAATGTCTTTTAAATCTTGGCGAACACTAATAAAACGCTGGCAATCGTCTGCAATCTATTGAACTGTTAATCCAGGTTCGTTTTTTAGTTTATTAAGAACCTTTCTTCTGATTTCTGCATCCGTATTCGATACTAAACCTTGTGTTTACAAGAGTGTGTATCTACAGAAGTACAACATTCCATGTTACAGTAAGACTGCTCGTCCTTCGTCGTAGGCTCATCTACGCATTATGTCTAGAAGAGTCCATATAGTCACGAAATAGAGTAGATCACCGTCACACCATAACCTATTTGAATAAAGGAGTGACTGTTTTTCTCCACTTACTTTACATGTTCTTATGTAAAGTTCTTACACACCATTCACACATATGTAAATTAGATAGTAAAATAATAGAACCCTTTACTTCTATACTGATATATCACAGTTTATTAATTTTTGAATGACATAAAAGTGGAACAAAAAGTAATAGTGATTGTGACCAACGGGTTATGGGTAAGCTAGTATATATATATATATATATATATATATATATATATATATATATATATATATATATATATACACAAGGAGAGAGAGAAAATAAATTGCAATATATAAATTTATTACATATTATTTATACAAGAAATCGCTCCAACCACCGATTGTCATGGCAAATAACACCCTACCTGATAATTCATCATTATAAACTCCTCGGCCTAATCTTCACAGCTAACATGAATTGGAACACATACATTGGATACATTGCCAAGGCTGCCGCAAAGAAGGTTGGCTCGCTCTACCGTGATAGTAAGCTCCTCACACCTGACATAATCCTGTATCTCTACAAAGCCACCATCCGATCATGCATGGAGTATGGTTGTCACATCTGGGCTGGTGCATCATCTACTAGTCTCTCCCTCTTTGACAAGGTCCCAAAAAAGAGTCGCCAACCTAATAGGTCCCTCACTGTCAACCAAGCTCTAGTCCCTGACCCATCGCCGCAATGTAGCATCCTTGTGCTAGTTTTACAAATACTCAATGGGTTGTGCTCCGATGTCTTGGCTGCTCTGGTGCCCCCTCGTCGTAAGTTCACTAGACCAACTCGACAATCGACTAAATCCCATCCATTCACTGTGGAGGTCCCCAGATACCGGAAAGCTTTCTACTCAAATAGCTTCTTTTCTCGTGCTGCTGGCCTCTGGAATTCCTTCCCTGCCCCCTGTTTTCCCGACGGTAGTGACATGCAGAAATTTAAAACTAATGTTAACAGACATCTCGCTGCGCAGATCCCAATTTAGGTTGACCCCCTCCAACCTTCTCCCTTTTTCTTTCTTCTCAGTAGCCCCTTACGTCTACAGTGGCAGCCTGCCTTGTCTGGGGTGAACTATGTTTAAATTTTTTTTTTTGTAAATCAGTTCCATAAATTCAGCATCAACAAAATATTTTGGGGTACGATTGTTTCTACGACGAAACATTTTTATTTATTTATTCCAACAAGTTTCTTTCACGGCACCGATTCTACAACATCACAAATACAAGTCCAACAAGACATGAACATTATTCATCCTTAAAAGCACACAGTTATCATAGAAAAAGCATACAAACAGATATTAATAATAAAATGGATAAAAGATAATATAAGAAGTCAATAAATAAAAAAGTAAATCACTTACATAAATAAAACAAATAAAATACACTGAAAACATGGATAAAGCTCTAAATATACGTACATATGTAACAATACACGCTACATGTCTACTCATATCATTTTGTAACCACAGTCTTAAATCTTCACGTATCAATTTACGGCCCTTCAGGCCTTTTTAAAACCACGAATCTGTTCACGGCATCTCAAGCCTTTTTCAATTACGGCCTCTGTTCATTTATACGTATCTTAAAGTCTCTAAAAAGTTCTCAAATAAATCTCAAGGTTTACCTTATCTTCTGTTCTCTTCTTTGGCCTGTGATTCGTCTAGTCTTCGCTGGCTGTGTCGTCTTGATCGAAGGAAGAGGTCTGTCTCAGACAGAATGAATACACGAGACACGAATTTTTGAAGGGATATTTCACACAAATTTCTTTATTCTCACACAAGCTTCTTATTTCTCTCTGGTTCGTTTGCTGTCAGGGGGATTCCGGCTTCGACTCTCTCATGCCCCGGCTATTTTCCGGTTCCTTTTGGGATATCTTCTGCCCTCCCAGAACGGGGCCTTACCAGTTTGCCGGCTACATGCTCGCACCCGGTCTGAACGGTATCGCCTCTAAGCTCAGACTGATTCTAAAAAGCTAAGTTCTTCTTTTCCGTGGTGACGTAATCATCATTCCCACGCACGATATGGGGACAAAAACGACTCACTCTGATCTCTGACTCAAAGGTCACGTCAGGTCTAAATTTATTATGACTATTCTTGGATGAAACACTTCTCTGAACTCACTTCTGAGTCCAGAAACAAAACCTATTTTTCAATAACAAAATTAGCTATTTGATACTAGTTAACCTACTGTGCCTTGCATAATGGGGCCCTACAGTATTGTAACACTCCTTCCTTCCCTATAAACAAAAAAAACAAAAAATCCCAAGATTTTCTCCTTTTTTTTAAAAACCAACCCCTCCCTGGGACTGGTAAAAATCCGAGCCTGAGCACTCCTGGGGTTGCCATCATTTCACCCCTGCCGGAATTTCCTTCGGCACCACATGACAATGTTTCCGGGATGTGGGAGAGTTTGCTCCCTACGGTCGTTACCGGCTAAAAAAAGCCATCCCCTGTCATAAATCAACATCAGGCGTTTCTCGCCTATATCTCCTGCAAAATCTACCACATAAATTCGCTCTTGCTCACACACGTTCTCCGTGCTCGACCACTTCCCAAAAATTCCCGGTATGTTGCACTTTCGGGCCACCATCACTTTCTTAGATAACTTCAACAAACGGTCGGCACACAACCGATTAAAACTAACTGCGCGTTTTATTCTCGCGAAATAGGGGAACAAAAAACAGAAAAAAAACCCTTCATTGACCTATTCTCTAATGGTCAGCCTCGAGGCTTACTGAAGGTACCGTCGCTATACTGCTTGCTATATATGGACCATACATTTCTGACACGCCCGTGCTCCCGTCGCGAATGACAGCGAACAAACACCCAGTTTCTAACTCCCAACCCCATTGGCGTGGCGTGGCACCCATCCCATGGCTCTAACTAAACGGCGTGACGGGGGTGAACTGTCGACACCACCGTTCCTGGAACACGTCCGGTCACCAACCCAGGTCCATCATTTTCTTCCCTAAACCAAAATTAATTTGACTGAGGTACCCTCTCTTAAATATAAAGCTTAAATCTATTCCACTTCCATACACGGTCTACCGACGTGATTGGGGAGCAACCATGGGTCACGAAAATTAATCACAACTTCAATATCGACCACCGTTATCATGGCGCACCAATACGACTGTCCTGTCGTCTAACCACCGGTTCGCAGTTTTAACGCGTGTAGAGTTCGAGCACCTTTGCCCATTCTTCTCCGAGCCAAAACCCATGGCCGCCTCGTTTGCGAAAACCACGCGAGCGAACTTTATTGATCCCGCAGACCCAACTGGGCTGCACATACTCTGTGCACAGGGATATTCTTCGAAATAACCTAATTGACCCCCGTCCGGGGTCTCCATCAACCGACCCAAACCTGCTATCAGTGCCCCCCAAACAACTCAAATACAAGATCACTTTTACCCTAACACTTTGCTGACCCACGTCACATTCAATTTAAGAACTGTTTTTTTTTTTTTAATTACATTTTTAAATTTCTCCATCCTCTAAATAGTAAAATATCATTCACTCAAGCATTAGGAACCCGGAATCCTCCATGTAACAAATACATCAAAATACATCAAAAAAAAAAAAAAATTCATTCCACCCAACAACAACAAAAAAAATCAAACCGAAACCGACAGAACCAATGGAGAACATATCTCCACAATACAATACAACATAATTCAAAAGATAAAGGGAAAAGAGAACAGCGCCCGACACCATAACGTATTGACATGTCGTCAAACTCCAACCCGGACACCATCAGATCACCCGCCGCTGTCGTCGTTATTTTCCTGCAACACTTTTTAGCAGTTTTCAAAACCCACGGGCGCTTTCTTTCTCTCTCTCTCTCTCTCTCTCTTCTCTGTCTATGCGCTCTCGCTTCTCCCTTCCTTTCTAACAAGCATATTCTGACCTCGCGCGCACATTTTTTTTAAACAATCTCCCTTAACATTTCAATTCTTTTCTCTCTCTCTCTCTCTCTCTCTCTCTCTCTTTTTAAGACGCATATACATTCTAAAAACAAAAGATTTCGGCCACAGAGTGGCATATCAATCCCTTTCTTTCTATACTCTTTCTGTCTCTGTCTCTCTCTATCTAATACATTCTTTCTTTCTTTTTTCTAAATACGCATATTCTGTCCTCGCGTGCACATGTCATTTCAGCACATCCACCCTTTTTAACATTTCCATTCTTCCTCTCTTTCTCAATTACATACTTCCCTCGTTTTTTTTTTTCGCCCGTTATTGCTTTCACCTTTGTCCCCCACCAACACAAACCAGAAAAAAAATTACAGCAACAAATTCTTAAAACACAACACAAAAAAAACATAATTACGGCAAATCGTCCTTTTTTTTCTAACTAGAATGTTCTTTCCTACAAAGTCTTAACAATTGTTTTTGCGTGTGTGTGTGCGTGCGTTCTTTTTTCTTTTTTTAACAAAATGTGTCTTTCTTTTTAATTTTTTTTTGTGAATCTTAACAATTAACAAAATGTGTCTTTTTCTCTTTCTGCGTAATTTTATAATGATCTGTGTATGTGTGCGTTCTTCTTTTTTTTCTTTTTCTAACAAAATGTGTCTTTCTTTTTTTTTTTTTTTTTTTTTGTGAATCTTAACAATTAACAAAATGTGTCTTTTTCTCTTTCTGCGTATCTCAACAATTTTCCCCTCGTGTCTCGCTCCCTTTTTCTCTTCCTTTTTCTATTACTTTGGACCACACGATGTGTTCGTACTTCATGACAGCACCAGATCGATATCGAACCGTTTCATGTTGGAAATGGCAGGTCACGGCTACCAAAATAAACCATTGTTACGATATCATTTTACTCTATACGTCTCGTAACCACAGTCTTACATCTTCACGTATCAATTTACGGCCCTTCAGGCCTTTTTAAAACCACGAATCTGTTCACGGCATCTCAAGCCTTTTTCAATTACGGCCTCTGTTCATTTATACGTATCTTAAAGTCTCTAAAAAGTTCTCAAATAAATCTCAAGGTTTACCTTATCTTCTGTTCTCTTCTTTGGCCTGTGATTCGTCTAGTCTTCGCTGGCTGTGTCGTCTTGATCGAAGGAAGAGGTCTGTCTCAGACAGAATGAATACACGAGACACGAATTTTTGAAGGGATATTTCACACAAATTTCTTTATTCTCACACAAGCTTCTTATTTCTCTCTGGTTCGTTTGCTGTCAGGGGGATTCCGGCTTCGACTCTCTCATGCCCCGGCTATTTTCCGGTTCCTTTTGGGATATCTTCTGCCCTCCCAGAACGGGGCCTTACCAGTTTGCCGGCTACATGCTCGCACCCGGTCTGAACGGTATCGCCTCTAAGCTCAGACTGATTCTAAAAAGCTAAGTTCTTCTTTTCCGTGGTGACGTAATCATCATTCCCACGCACGATATGGGGACAAAAACGACTCACTCTGATCTCTGACTCAAAGGTCACGTCAGGTCTAAATTTATTATGACTATTCTTGGATGAAACACTTCTCTGAACTCACTTCTGAGTCCAGAAACAAAACCTATTTTTCAATAACAAAATTAGCTATTTGATACTAGTTAACCTACTGTGCCTTGCATAATGGGGCCCTACAGTATTGTAACACATAGATAGAAAAATGCACACACCTCCATGCACATAAACAAGAAAAATAAAAAGGAAACAATTGTATGGTGAAAAAAGTTACATAAAAAAACAACAAATGCACAGGATCAAAGTTGGAACTGATCTTTAGAAGTCCTTATCGAAAAAAGGTGGCGAAAGTAAACTTGTCTTTCTTATTTTCTTTGTCCTCAAATTATAAATTCAAATGGTTCAATGGCAAATCAAAAGTAGTTCTTTTACAAAGTTTCTAAAATGAAACCATACCATCGGCCAACACAAGTCAGAAATGTCCCGTTAGACTCGAATGAGAAGGAAATTAAAAAGCCATTGTAGCAACCGTCATGTAGGTCCACAGGGAAAAGAAGTGGGGGTTGCACTGTGCATTGCCCATCAGGGATCGAACCCATATGCAAAAATTTCCTCTGAATTTCCTTTTCTTACATAATCTTTCATTAATTGTTTGCAGACATCAAAAATGAAGGTGAGTAATATTCGTGATGTTTGGGTTATCTTTATAGAAAGAAAGGTTAGAGAATCTACATGAAATCTAAATGTGTATTTTTATGTAAAATTTACCAGGAAGACAATGGAAGTGTTCCCAAATCTCTAAGTTTACCCCTAAACGGAGCTACAAGCCCATGACCCCCTTTAAAACTTTTAATATATTCTATTTAATGAAATGGCATAACGGCATAACGTCCGAGAATTGCCACTTCCGGTTAAAAATGTATTCAGCAGAAAACGGTGAAGTACGAAAATCAGTCCCCTGTGTAGTTTACACATACGAACATTTAAGGCAACACATAAGACATTGTGAAAAGTTACTTCTTCCATCGGAAACTTTTAATGCAAATTTATTTATTATAATAAAAAACGCTTTCTTTTTTACAAATACTCAAAGGAAATATTTTTAACAATGCCCACCTCCCCTCCCTCCTCATGTAAATAATGTCTTTTAAAATAATAAGATTATTATTTAGAAAGCCATTCTTCACGTGGGAGAGGGTTTGTTAACTATTATGTACTTTCACCTAACAATTTAATAAACAAAAGTGTTTTGTCCCCAAATAAGAATAGTTAACAAATCCCTTGGCGAGAACATAATATAGCGGGGACTGATTTTTGAACTACACCGCTTTCTGCTGAACACATTCTTAGCCGAAATTGCAATTCTCGGGCATTATACCGTTATACTAATGCACTTTTATCATATGTGTAAAATTCTGAGGGGAAGACAATCGAAGTGGGCCCAAATCTCTACATTACTCTCTATGTGCCGGATATCTACGTGGTCTATTAGGACAGAACCTTCTTAAATTTTCGAATACGTATATCCGATTTTAAGGAAATTTAAATCGCATATATAAGACACTAATTCAGAGGGTTTTTTTCATCAGTTCAGCTTATATGGGGCCGAAACGGAAGAAGGGGGCAGTAAAAGTAAAGTTAAATAGTATCATGAGCATTGTGAAAAAATACATAGTAGTGATACTCATTCAATCCCGAGCCACGCAGGGTCTTTCTGCTAGTATATATATATATATATATATATATATATATATATATATATATATATATATATATATATATTCTTCCCAAATATGATCTAGGGTTGAGATCGGATTCTAACTCTCCCTGATGAGATCTCAGTTTGTAATAGCTGTTGATCGATAACATCGACATGCCAGTGTCGCAGATTTTGTACATGTATGTGTAAATAACAATGATTATATATAAAAGCTCTATTGGATATTGAGCACTTTCTATAAACCCGGTTAAAATTCTCTGGATTACTACCCTGTGGATGTTTTACCTGGATTATATATATACAGGGTGGGCAAAAATAAGGGTCCTATTTTTAAAAATTCATAACTTTTTTATTTATTGATTTAAAAAAATTTTTTTTTTAGAATAAGTAAAGGACCCCTTCCGAAGCAAGCATGAGCCGTATTAGCCCTAAGGAACGTACCCTCATTTAGAAAACATTATTTTTGCTTAAAAAACTCAAAACAGTGTAAAAAACAATACTTTATTTTTTGTAAGTTTTAAGAAGTGTTTTTCGGCTAAAATTTGTTTTGTTTATTTCAAAAAATCTCGAAAGGGTCAGTCTACACACACATAAAGTTTGGTGAGTTTAACTTTTATTTTGTGGAAGTTATTCAAATTCAAGTTATTCAAATTTAAAGATAGGACCCTTATTTTGGCCCACCCTGTATATATATATATATATATATATATATATATATATATATATATATATATATATATTACATGTATTATATTAGTTTCTGTAGATGTAAATCCGTTGAAACTCCAGTATTTATAAAAAGTGCTGAATACAAAGTACAGATGTTAGTATAAATTTTTATTATTTTTATTTTTTTTAACATAGTTCACTCCAAACAAGGCAGGTCGCCACTGTAGACGTAAGAGGCCACTGAGAAGAAAGAAAAGGGAGAAGGTTGGGGGTCAACATAAATTAGGATCTGCACAGCGAGATGTCTGTTTACATTAGTTTAAA
>OY744547.1:22157094-22164594 GCA_963556195.1 Sepiola atlantica | reverse complement strand
TGATGTTAGATTAAGATCTCTAGTCATTCACTATTTAGCTATAACATAACTTTGTTTTACCTCATATATATATATATATATATATATATATATATATATATATATATATATATATATATGTACATTTAAAAAGAATACGCGGAAATCTTTCGACTATCATCTCGTCAGGAGAAAATCGATAGTTTTAATTAATAATAACGTCGAAAGAAAGAGCAAAATGGGGAATTGAGTGTTCCAAAATTAACGATAAAGCGATTAAAATTCAATTTAATGATTTCGTTAAAAGTCACTACGTTAGGGGGAAAAATTGGGAAGGAGTTCAAAGTTCCCCAAAGAGATTAAGCGATCTTACAAATTCCTTCTGCCGGCACAAGGAAGGTTTTCGAATAGAAATAGAGACAGATTCCAATATTTTCAAATGGTTCTTGGAATCTGCTATATGCAAGACCTCAAAACGGTCTATTTTATAGCTATGGCTCAGCTAGAGTTTTCAACCAAATGCTGGCCAATAGCAGAGTCAAAAGAATTAGAGGAGGGGTATTCTTAGTCTTATTTGTTTATGCAGACATGTACATAATCTGCGACACTGGCATGTCGATGTTATCGATCAACAGTTGTTGGAAACTGAGATCTCATCAAGCAGAAAGAAAATCTGATCCTTCCCTAAGATCATATTTGGAAAGAATGAAGTGGAAAAGAAGAGAAAAGAAAAGAAAAAAAAAACGGAATTCAAAATTTTAAATTTAAGATTGGAAAGTCACGTGGTCAGATTTGAAAGCGTCAAAAATCAAATATAATATAAACTCATGTTGAGGATAGAGAAGAGAAGAAAAAAGGGGTTAATTTCACGTGACACATTTTCAAAGCTGTTTAATGTATGGATATGTGTTAAAAGTTGCTTCGACGTGTCACTATTATGCGGGGTGTGTGAGACATAATCTTTAGTCTGGCTTTATTCTAGATGGAGAGGGTGTTCAGTTATTCAGATCTACTCGTGTTGATCTTTCATTTTCATCTTTTTATTTGTTTTAGTTTTTTACTTTAAAAAAATTCTTTATATATATATATATATATATATATATACATATATATATATATATACTTTTTAGTTATATATCGATGTCCAAATGAAAAATCAATCCATTACCATAATTTTTATTTATTTATTTTTTATTTATTTATTTTTCTCAATCTCCTCATTTTCCGACTTCGACGAATACCTGTATTTTTTCCCTTCGTCTTAGAAACAAAATCAATATTTATTTTTTCTTTGAATAGAACTGAAGCATACAGACCCAAGACGCATCTGCTACTATAAATACCATACCTAGTGCAATAACCACTCCATATAAAATACATGCTTACATAGGAGCCAGTGCTTTCCCAATAAAAAAACGCATATCCAGCAACATCTCTTTTAAAAGTAATAACGACCAAATTGCAAGGACTTACTCAAAAATTTTAAACGTCGATCTTGGAATGATCTAGGTATTATACACCAGGATCTAGGTTTTGCCAACTATGTACTTTAGACACCGTTATGATAATCACTGTTGCCAAGAGTAAAAACATCATAAATTCAAAAAGCGAATTTCTTTCGGCATGCAGGCATAAAAGAAAATTTAAATACATCAACTTTATAGCCCCAACTGATATCTCTTCCCATACAATAACCAAGCTAACAAGGGACTAGTATTACAACAACTTGTTCTTTACATTAAATGTTAACTAAAACAACTTCTTAACCTGGTATTTTTCAAACCTCTATTTTACATTTCTAGTACATTTTGCATTCGTAATTGTAGAACTCTTTTTAACTCTGTCTTTTAACCCATTAATATTGATACCAATCATTAACTATAAGTATATCCTCCCTAATTTGATCTTCCAATTCAATCTTGATAGTTTTAAATTCAATCTGATTTTTAAAATTTAACCCACTACCTTTACGTACCTTCTTGTTTAATGCCATACACCTTAGGCACATCTCATTCTTAAAATCTGGTGATACCAGATCAGGCTGCCCTGTGGCTCCCTGAGACGAAATTCACCTACATTGACGTTTTTTTTTTTTTTTTTTTTTTTTTTTTTGTAAAACTTAATTATGTTCTACAAAACCAAAAACAAAAACAACAGCCCCTCTCCCTTTCTCCCTCCCCTTTTTTATTTTTATTTTTCCTACCCTACTCCCGGTCCTGGATATGACCTTAAACTACATCCGATGGTGAGATCCGGCTTACGGACTTTGGGGAATGTGGAGCCTCCTCTTAATTACCATTGCTCCCAGGTCCACCCTGACCCGGAGTGGTAGTACCTGTTAGGGTCCCAACTATGGGTTAAATAGAAACAGATATTAAAAGGGGAAAGAAACAAAAAAGAGAAGAAAACAAGACCAGATTCGGCATTAAATAACCCAAAAAGGGTTGATATGCCGTAAAACAAAACTACCAAACCAAAAACCCTGATTAAACATTTGAAGATATAAAGAACTTGAAGCATAAAAACTTTCACTATAATGACCAGATTCGGCATTAAATAACCCCAAAAGGGTTGATATGCCGTAAAACAAAACTACCAAACCAAACTACCATTCTTAAAATTTTACATTTATATATCCTTTAATTATGTACCACTTTATTATGGCTTTAATATCGCTAATCCTTTCTTCTGACATATTCTTTTTTTAAATCTATGTACTTTATCCTTTCCACTAACGGTTACTCATATCACTCTAATTAAGTTCAATTTATTTAATTATCTTATTTATTTATTTGATTGTAAGCTTCATCTTTCCTTTTTTAAAATTCTAATTATCCTAACTCAAACCCTGACTCCTGGATATTGATCTCCCTAGCATCGTGAGACTAAAAAACAAACGCCTAAATATTAGTACGGCTCCTTTTCTCTTTTGAAACATTATTTCCTTTATTTTTCTTCATTTATTCAAATATTCTGAATACTTTAATTTTTCCTTTCTATTTTTAACTTTCATTCCTTACACATTTTTAGTTGGCCTTTAATTTTTAGTTTGTTTTCCTCAACCTCTGTACCCAGAATTAATCCGTTGCCAATCCCAACATTAATTCATTAATATTAATCGTATATCCTCACCACTCATTTTGATACAACCTCAATCAATCACTTATTATAAATCAGTCACTTGTCTATCTTCTCGTACTACCCCACTTTATTGTTCTACTTAACTACTTCCTGTTTTAAAATCTACTTTTACATCTGAAACTGGCGTGTATCCAGCTACCCAACATTTTTTATATCACGCGCAGCACTCCCTCATTTCTACCTCCCACTTTAAACGCAACCTGTTGAATTTGAATTTCAATTTCTGTAACGGCTTACTTGACATTTCGATTTCTGTCGAATCGCTATTTGTTACTAGCTCGTTGCCTGGATTGAAACTACTTCTTATTATCTCATTTTGAATTCAACTCCATAAAAACTATACCTGGAAAGCCCATGGAAGTCCTTCAAATGGCTTTTAATACACAACTTAACACCCTAAACTTTAACATCACAACGTCTTCCAACCGGATTACTTGGGCCTTTAATGGTTTAACTTCTCCAAAACTTAACAGATTTTACAATTGTGGGCGCCAAACTTTCCCGCTTTTGAACTTGCTGTCACAATTTTCATGACGCCTTCAACGGTGAACTTTTTCCTATATTTTAAACCTCATTTGGGCATTTTCTATATTTGTATTTATCTTATATAATATTTATATCTTTTCAAATTATGACTTTTGGTAATTCCCCTACAAACTTATCTATTTGCATTCCTCTGACGATAAGATTTCATTCTTTGAAAAGTCATGGCTTAAGGAAAGAAAAAATAAATTAATTTTATTTGAAACACCTTGTTTT
Organism: Sepiola atlantica; assembly: GCA_963556195.1. Lineage (NCBI taxonomy): Eukaryota > Metazoa > Mollusca > Cephalopoda > Sepiida > Sepiolidae > Sepiola > Sepiola atlantica. Next base: position 22,160,715 of record OY744547.1, on the reverse strand, counting down.
GAGCAACTGAGGACGTAATAGATATTGCATTTTTGCAATCTTTATTCTTATCTTTTACTTGTCTATATAATTGCTCTATCTCGTATATCGAGCATCAATTCTTTCATGATAGGTTTTACTTTAAAGGTATACGTTATATCTTTATTTTCCTGTTCTTTTCCTTATATATATATATATATATATATATATATATATATATATATATATATATATATATATATATATGTGTGTGTGTGTGTGTGTGTGTGTGTGTGTGTATAAAACATAGTGTAAAAATATATAAATGTTTATATACTTTCTATTTATTTCTTATTAGTTGACGTATTGGAATACAAAATGTTTTTTAAAATATCTCCCCCCTCCATCCCCGAATTCTCGGTCGCTTTCTTTGAACTTTCTCAGTGTAATGAAAGAGGTGTGAGGTGGGTAGTGGTTGCAGAGGTAAAAGAAATTAATATATATATATATGTGTGTGTGTGTGTAAGAGAGGTATATTTATTGATACCGTCTTGTCGCTACCCACACACCTCTTTCCCACCCTAACACTCTTTCCTACTCTGCCGCCTTGACTTTTGGATTAATTACTTCCACCATGGCACTAATGTATAAATAGTTTTAACAATTCCCAAAAGTTCATACAAACTTTTCGCAGAGATTACATGAGCGAGACAACTGGGGCGTAGGTTGAAGTGTGGAGTTTATTATGAAGTCCTGAGTTCAATCCTGATCAAAAGTAGTAACACGATTTAACATACTTACAGAAAGAATATCACAAGCCTAGTGTAACGAATGAAACCAACTACAATCTTTTAGTATTTAAACAGTTAGCATTTTATCTAGGGTCTTACATACAGTCACCCCGAGACGGAAGAGGGGGTGAAAACGGGAGTACTTTTAATTGTTTGATCTACAAGCCCATATTCATTTGTGCTATCCGGCTTTGCTCCTCGTCAACAATTGAATTATCATTTAACAAATCCCCCCATTCTTCGATGAGGTAATTCTTCATCTTGTCTATATTTTCTTTTTCTATATTCGTCTTTTTTTTAAGCAAAGTCTCTATTTACTTACCTCCCCACAAGGTCAGAGTTAGACAAAAACTCGGTTTTTAATGTAGGGAAAATTCCAGCTCGCCAAAAAGAGGCTTTCTGGATTGTGAGAGAAATAAAGTTTATCTCAGTCTAGAAGGATTTCTCCTTCACCGACCGAGGACAGAACAGAGTAAGTGTAGAATCAGAACAGATATCACACTTTGATCCTAGTGAAAAGGAAAAGTTGTTTTCAGCCTGTGTTCACTCTACCATCTTGCATTTCAGTAAGATATGGACGCAAACACATCTGATCTGCAATGGCTTCGGCCTAATTATCGTGCCATAAAAAGGTGGATGTGCCGCTGCAAACTAGAAGAAAGTATCCTATTAATAGTGGTTCATCACAAACTACCGATTCTCGCCGGCATCGCACCACCAACCCTGCGCCGTGAGGCGGGTGTCCTTGCACTGTCAAGAAAGACCACTATCGATGAGGACCACCTTCTCCACAAGCTCGCCACAGAGACCCCTCCACGAGCTTGGCTGAAGTCACGACGCCCATTCTCGGAGCATGCCCACCAGCCCCTGCTTTTAACATCCGGTGACGTCACAAAACGAATCTGGCTGAAGCATTGCTGGACGGAAGAATGGCAGGCAGCAGATAAATCAAGGTTGCACAGATTTGTGGAGGACCCGGATAACCTACCAGGCATGGACCTCCCCTGCCGGCAGTGGACAATGCTCAACCGCCTCAGGACAGGTGTCGGCCGTTTCGCCGCGACCATGAAAGGATGGGGACTCAGGGACTCGGCTGTCTGCGACTGTGGTCACTCTGAACAGATAGTAGACCACATCATCGAGTCATGCCTTAAATATCGACCACAGAACGGTGTAGCCGGCATAGCTGCACTAGATAACAAAACATTAACATGGCTTTTCTCAACCAAGCTGGTGATTTAACAGTGAGATGCTGTGAAGCAAACGAAAGAAGAAGAAGAAGAAGATCACAAACGTGGTATTGGTAGAATTACGAAAGGCTTCTCCACTCAGCATCTCAGGTGGTTCGGATATGTACAGCGTGACACCTCTTGCACTAATTCCATAATAGTCTATATATCTTAGGCATCTAGGGAGCATGGCACACTAAAGAAGACATGCCCCACTTTTTTGTTTCATTTTACTTCAGTCAAAAGTTCTCAGAAATCAAAGGGCCCCTTCCTGAGGCTAACACTTGACCTCTACATGAGATATATAGATATCCGAGTGTTCCATTATAGTTTTCCTTCACCTGTTAAACAATGAGTTAGTAAAGATTGCGAATTACTGAAGACTTCTCCCAGTCATGGCTGACGAAACAAGAGCATGCCCCCCCCCGTGGATTAAATAAAGGGTTCCGTTCGAAATTCCGTCCAGATTCCCGAGTTCGACGGAAATATTCCCGAGTTCGAAGATATACATCTTAAGAAGGCCGGAGGTTACAGCGGCCGAAACGTTGTGATGATAATGTTGTACCCACTTTGATCAAAATGAAATATACTCATCAAAATGCCTTGTGCCGCTTAATTATTTCTATTTACTTGCCTCCCCACGAGGGCAGAATTAGACAAGGATCGGTTTTTAATGCCCGGAAAATCCAGCTCCACCAAACGACGTAATCTGGATTGGGACAAAAACAATTAAAATTACCTCAGTCTGGTAAGATTTTTCCTTCTCTGATGAAGGACAGAAAAGATAAAGTGTAGTATCAGAACAGATAATACACGTTGCTCCTAGGCAAAAAGGCCAAGGAGGGTTATGAGGTCGTATTTCTAAAAATAACCGCTAGTCAAAACTAGTTAACTCACCCACCTCAATAATATATTACACTAGTAGGTATATAAATATTTTCAGTATCCTTTCCTTGGATTAGGTTTGAAGTCGTCATGAACAAATGTGTATCGGATTAAGAAAAAAAACACATTGCTCCTAGTCAAAAAGGCCAAGGAGGGTTATGAGGTCGTATTTCTAAAAATAACAGCTATTCAAAACTAGTTAACTCACCCACCTCAATAATATATTACACTAGTAGGTATATAAATATTTTCAGTATCCTTTCCTTGGATTAGGTTTGAAGTCGTCATGAACAAATGTGTATCGGATTAAGAAAAAAAAACACATTGCTCCTAGTCAAAAAGGCCAAGGAGGGTTATGAGGTCGTATTTCTAAAAAATAACAGCTAGTCAAAACTAGTTAACTCACCCACCTCAATAATATATTGCACTAGTAGGTATATAAATATTTTCAGTATCCTTTCCTTGGATTAGGTTTGAAGTCATCATAAAAAAATGTGTATCGGATTAAGAAAAAAAAAACACATTTGGTATTATTTTATTGGAAAAAAGAAATCCGCGGACCATCGTTTGCTTTTTTGTCGTCTTAAGATACGAAGCATATTCCAGCTCGTACCCTGTATATATCCTGGCGCTAAAGATTACCTATGCTCTGCGTTTCCATACATCACGCACCGTCATGTCGGGCTGCATTGTGTCAGATAATGATGCGTTAGCATTAATCACGCGTGAGGATTGCGTTTGTTTTCTATTAGTTCGGA
>OY744547.1:22137094-22154594 GCA_963556195.1 Sepiola atlantica | reverse complement strand
TCTTTTTACTTTATTATGTTATACTTTTATTTTTACCAGGGATTACTGTTACATATTTTCAGATTATCGGTGTCAGTGTCGAAGCAGTTAGGAAACGTTCCATCTAATTTCAGATGTTCAGCCTCTGAGGGAACCTTTGCCTCATCTGAGAAGAAACCTCTCTGCTCCACCCTCATCCATGAAGAAACAATAACAACAACAATGATAAAAGTCACTCGGTAATATTCTAACCTTCACGGTTGGGACTTGTACCTTAAAAAGAGCAGTCAGCGACCATTCACGTACACAACATGCATGTATATATATATATATATATATATATATATATATATATATATATATATATATATATATATATATATATATATATGAGAAAGGAAGGATGAAGGTAATCCGACGTAATGGGAAATGAAAAAGGAAAAACCAAATCACAGAGCCTCCCCCTCCACTCCTCTTTCCTCCACCCCTCCACTTCTTCACTAACAGCCATCCACATTATTTCCGTTCACCCCCACCCCTCCAGTTTTTCACTCAGAACTATCCTCATTAATTTCATTCCATGCTACTGACTTCACTAAGCTCGGACCTCGGGCCTGAGCACCCAGTAGTGGCTACTACTTTTTCTCGTCAACCCATCATGTCAACCTAATATTTTCACGTACTTGCATGACATTTTTCTTAAAATTATCATCCTGAGGAAGTCTTATAAATAAAGACGAAACGTTGATGAATATATAAAAAATAAATCCTTTTTGGTTTTTCTTTTTTCATTTCCCATATATATATATATATATATATATATATATATATATATATATATATATATATATATATGTGTGTGTGTGTGTGTGTGTGTATTTGTATATGTATAGAGAGAGCTCCGTAGTCTTCAATGATACTTGCATATATATATATATATATATATATATATATATATATATATATATATATATATATATATATATAGTAAGCTTAAGAAGCAGTCGGCGACCATTCACGTACAAAACATGCACGTATATATATATATATATATATATATATATATAATTAATAAAATGAGAAATTAATCAGATTATATATAGACCCACATACATGCATATACGTACACAACGTCTGATAATGACTATAACAAAAAAAAATGACTTGGATGAACTGTATAAGTTTAACAAAAAAGTGTGTTTTTGGCCAATATATTTGATGTTTTATATACTTTTATGTATTTTTTATATATTTTTAATATATTTTCAAAGCTTAATTTTGTTACCTGCAGTAATGTCATTGCGGTAATGGTCCTCTGATGAGAAGATTTTCCTTGAAAACTCAAGAGTTAAGAACGCAATATCAGTCATTGTTTTTGAACTTGAATAAAATCTGATTAATTTCTCATATTTTATGTCATTCAATTAATATTATTGCTCTATATACTATAGTGAGCTTTTTATTATCCTGATAGTCTACTGGTAAAAGATATTATTTATATCTTTAAAGTATTATCTTACTCTATCTATCTATCTATCTATCTATCTATCTATCTATCTCTCTCTCTCTCTCTCTCTCTCTCTCTCTCTCTCTCTCTCTCTATATATATATATATATATATATATATATATATATATATATATATATATATATATATATATAAGAAAGGGTATTTAGACATATTTTTATACCATTGTTTCGTAATAGTATTATATTTTTTCGTAATAGTATTATATTTTTTTGGTTTAAAAAATATGTCTAAATACCCTTTCTTATTCAAACCGGCGTCACCTCGCCTACAGACATAACGTGATTTTCTGACCAAAAAGTCCATTTCCATCGGACGATGAAAAAAAAGAAGAAAAGAAAAACACTCTTTGAAAATGAGAAGTATATTCTCGAAAGCTAAGATTAAAATAAATTTTATTTATTTTACACCACCATTGTTATGGTTTTTTCAAAAAAAAAAAAAAAAAAAAAAAAAAATATATATATATATATATATATATATATATATATATATATATATATATATATATATATAACTTCTTTTGTGAGATGGTAGGAAAAATCCGAGCAGAGTGCTACATTAATTGAGAAAATCAAAATTAAGAGCGTAACATTTATTTATTATTTGCTACAGAAAATTTGTACAACATCAGTACCATCGGTTTCAAGCTCAGAAGGCGTAAACCTCCCGGCCATCTTCAGCTTTGTTGTCACGTGGTAGAGAAAATGGAAAGTCTCGTATCAACCACGATCGGATACGTTATTTGCTTTGAAGTGTTAAATTAGTATCGTCTAAATTATGTGTAAGAGAAAGATATGTGAGATTAAAAAGTTTAATAAAGTCCAAAAAAGGAGAATTAAGTTTAAAAATTGAGATTTAAAATTTAATATTAAAATTTCAGATTTGCTACGTGTTTTATAACCCGAAAGATTTCAGCTTAGCAGCTGTGTTTCAAAATTCATAATTATCGGTCAATTAGTTTAGGAGCTAATCTTGTACATACAAATGTATAAACATATACACATACCTTACGTAGCAGTGTGTAGAGTTGACCTGTCTCTCTTTCTTACTTTTTTTGCAGCCGTCGTCTCCTTTTTAATTATGGCAGCAGCAACAGCACACAATCATTTGGGGTTTGACAGCTCTTTCAAGGTATTTTCTTTTTACAGTATACAATATACGTACAGAATACCCCGTGGGTTTTCCTTGAACCCATCCCCCATAGAGGGAAGGAGAAGCTGTTCTAAACATGATCTATCTTTTTTTGCAGTTTAGAAACAAAAGATAGCTTTTCGCAGATTATCAGCTACATGTCATGAGAGACTTCCTGTCTGTTATGCAACATCCTGCACACGTAGCCCTAATTTTTTTACAATGCTGTTTCCTTGAAATTATATAAGCGACTTATTTATTAAATGTAGCAAGCTTGTTAGCTATGGAATATCTGGAAATGTTCTCTCAATCATCAAATCCCTTCTCTCTAACAGATCTATAAAAGTAATTGTTGACAAGCAAACATCCGATATATTCTGGGCCCAGCTCTTTTCCTGATCTTCATAAACTCATATTCTGAGATCATTCGTTGACATTCATGCAGACGACACAACTATTTATTTTAGCTTTTAATAGAATTTTCTGCTCGTCTCCTTAATCTAAGATTATGTGAGAAAATTTCGTTTTTAACATTATTCTCACACACACTGCCCAACATTATTACTGCTGTGGCTTTAAAGGGCCGATAATAATCAAGACAAACGCAGTGGTATGATTTTAAAAAAGTGTATTAACAAAAACATGTTACAGGAAGTATGCGTCCGATTCTGTGGCTATAACTGCTATCAATAAATGCTACAACGCTTAGTCGTAACTGTATCTATTGTGTCTAAGTAAGTCCATTTATTCCTGAAATACGGAGATCAAAACACCATAACAGTTACAAAAATAGGTCAATTATATTATTGAATTTAAAATGAATAGTATGTTTTATCTGATTAAATAGTTATGTTTTAATTAGTTGATACGGCAGTGGTTAAAAGAAGAGAACCGCGTGGTTTCCTAGCTAGCCATCTAAACACAAGTTGTGATGTGTTATAGACCACAGCTGGCTCATCTGGAGTTTTCCGTTTATGTGTTCTCATGCATGTCACTTTTGAACTTCCCATCTCTTGGTATTCTGCCTTTTATTTTCGTCGCCTTAAAGAGATGTAGCAGCATACAACAGGTGCGTCCGAATGCATCAAGTCTTTAGTCATTTATACTTGGAGAAAAAACACGATATATATGTGTTATACCGGCCGTTCTAACAGAAGAGAAACTACACCGGTTCTCACTATAAATAGTGCGAGTAGACAATCACCAGAGAGAAAAGGACAGTATTGTAACTGTCTAGCCGAGTGCCAGTCAGTTTCCTTACCTTTGTACCTTTTATGTTAATACACTTGTTATCTTAACCCAACCTCGACTTGACTTCTTCTTTTTACTGTTGGACTACTTCACAACAATATGTTTCAGCATTAATAATATAATGCACGTCAAAAGACATTAATTTCTATAGTCTGTGGCTAAAAAGAGAAGAACTCTGCGGTTATAGTAGCTAGTCATTTGCACTCAAACAGTCACCTGAAAGGAGGTGTATGCCCATGTTCTTTGCAAGAAACTAATGTATTTCGCTTGAGCTTAAAAAAATACTTATTCTGGCTAGGGAGATTGTTAAAAAGGAGACATTTTCCAATTTAAACAGCGCCAGCCACTTACAAAATTAATAAAGAGAAATGTCTACATTGCTTTCACTGTGTCCGATTACAGATAAAAAATTATATTAAAAAGTATTTGCCATTTTATTTTTTCCAATTACCTTTATATCATACTAGTAGGTAGCCTAATTTCTGTTGGCAAACTATTTACAATGCTGTTTCATTGAAATTATATAAGCGACTTATTTATTAAATGTAGCAAGCTTGTTAGCCATGCAATATCTGGAAATGTTCTCTCAATCATCAACTCCCTTCTCTCTAACAGGTCTATAAAAGTAATTGTTGACAAGCAAACGTCCAGTATATTCTGGGCCCAGCTCTTTTCCTGATCTTCATAAACTCATATTCTGAGATCATTCGTTGACATTTATGCAGACGACACAACTATTTATGGAAAAACTTCGAAGAGCATTGATGATCACGGTCTTTCTGACTCTCTTTCTCTTCCGACTTAAAGAACGTGGTACATTGGGTAAAAACGTGGCTTGTTACTTTTAACACCTCCAAAATCAAGCTTCTCTCTTTTCACCACCAACGCTCGGATACTCATTTTCCCCGGTCGAAATAGAAGGTTCTCTCCTCGAGGAAGCCCCCTTTCTTTGATAAGCTTCTAGGACTGACTTTCACCTGAATCGAAAGGCTTACATCAAATCTGTAGCTAAGATTGCTGGAAAAATTGGATCATTCTACTGCTCTAGAAAGTACCTCTCCCCGACGCGATCCTCTACTTCTATAAAAGCCAGATACGTCCTAAGATGGAGAGGTACTGAAGTCATATCTGGGGAGGTGCTGCTCGGAGCACTCGTTCCTGTCTTGACAAAGTACAAAATCGACTCTGCAATCTAGTGGGGGATGTTCTTTTCTCGTCCCTTCAGTCTCTTTTGCAGAGAAGAGATGTAGCTAGCCTCTTTCTTCTTCATCGTTATGTTCATGGTAGGTGTTTGACTGAGCCCCAACACCTGGTAACCCCTCCTGTAAAACATTCACAGCAGGAACTCGTCTAGCTACAGCCACAGCAATAAACTTTCCTTTCTTTCTCTCCTTACCAAAAAGCAAACGAAACTTCCATGAACATGAACATCCCATCTTTGGAACAAGATACCACGAGCCTGGTTCCCAACCGACTACAACATGGCCGTCTTCAAGTTTAATGTGAACAAACACTTGTTTGAGCCGTCCTCATAGACGATCAATTCCCCTTCAGTAATGGTCTGCCCATCTCACACAATGTTTCCGGTCCTCCTGACGATATCTTTAACTCTTATCCTTAGAATTAGTAGAAATTAGCAACTTAATGCCAAATTAAAATAGAAATAATAATAATAATAATAATAATAATAATAATAATAATAATAATAATAATAATAATAATAATAATAATAATAAACACGACTTAGTCTTTCTGAACAAAAACAAGAGAACTTGCTTAATCATTGATATAGCCTGCCCCTTCGATACCAGAGTGCACGAGAAAGAACACAAAAAAAAATATCAAAATCAAAAATGGGAATTAGTTAGACTATGGAAATGTAAAGAAGTAAAGGTGATCCCCGTTGTAATTGGAGCGCTTGGAACCATAACGAAAAGCCACCATGAATGGCTTAAACAAATTGACGAGGCAATTTCTTTTCCAATTCTGCAAAAGGCTTGCCTGTTAGGAACGGCGAAAGTGTTAAGGTACAGCTTGAATATCTAAGGTCAAGGGAATTGACTTGATGTTAAAAAAAAACAAACAAAAAAAACCTAAAAACATCCAAAAGTTGAGACTACTATGAATAATAATAATAATAATAATAATAATAATAATAATAATAATAATAATAATAATAATAATAATAATAATAATAATAATAATAATAATAAATTTATAATTAAATTGATAATTTTAATTATGATTGTAAGTAAAAGTGTGTAGGTATGTAATAAAGACATTTTGAGAGTGACCGGATGTTTAATAGATCACAGGATCGATACTAAATTTAATAAATGCATTGTAAATTAATATAGATTGTGATAGGTATAATTATTATGAGGTTGAAATATAAGTGAAAAACATAAATAAAAAAAGAGATCAAATTACAACCGGACGTGTGATTGAAGTAATATTAAATTACATAGTTTCTACATAATAATAATTATTTGATTACCTAAGGGCCACGGGCCTTTATAAGTGGTGACCCATTCGTAAAAAAAAAAATAATAATAATAATTACCTATGACTTGTAATGCAAAAAATATTGAAATTAAGATTATTCTTCGCACTTACCCAAACAGGTAAGCAGATATATTACTTTTAATTAATAAATTATTAGAAAATAATTTATTATAGATTTCCATTGTTATTTTTTTTATTTTTTAGTCTTGTTAGATTTCTTAGACAAATAAAGAATGTTTTATTTACTTATATACATGTTGACAAAAATGCAGAGATTAACGCATTTTAATAAATGAATATAATTTCCTTTCAATAATTCTAAACTTAACTTATTTAATATTTAATATACCAGAGTATTTATTTACTCCTCTCCAGGAGTTAAACACAAGGCCAGTTTTATCTTACTCCCACAAAAAAGATGTGACCCAAGGTCGGGTCGGAAGAGTGGGACTTGAAAAGCCAGCGCCCGAGAGGTGAGCACTCTGGCCATTAAAAATTGCCTGGGCAGTCCCGTCGGCATTCCCCGGTAGGGGCGCCTCAGGCAGTAAGCAATAAACTTACTCCTCCCCAAAGAGGGGAAGCGAAGCCTGGGAGGGTGGACCTCCTAGAACTGCACAGAACAGACCCATAGACCGGCATAAATCAAGCCCCGAAGGCCAAGACAATACCAGTCTATGGGGTGTAGTATCCATCAGAACAGATACTACACTTTGATCTTAGCCAAAAGGCCAAGTTGCAAATTATGTTTATTTAAATCTTAAATTCTACAGATTGAAATTCATGTAATTCTTAATGTAATTCTATTGTATGTTCACAGTCATTCTACATTTTGACCTAATAAAAGAGTGAAAAGACATTGAAGATGTACAGAAATGAGCTACTAAATGGAGGCCTTAATTGAGCAGGACGAACTGCGGCCCTTTTGAAAAAGACCATATGAAAACGGAATGCAGGGTATTAGGTTGCCTCGTCTTTATTACCGTGAGCATGGAGATATGACTGACGTCACAGGCGTTTTACTCTGCAAAACTTAGCCTACTATCTATTAAATGAGGAAGTAATGGTATTACATAGCCCAAAGTGTCGTCACCGAGTTGACGCATATCTAATCATTTATTTCCAAAAGGTTATTCAATAATTAATGCTTGAATCAACTCAAAATCATACCTTGTATTTTTTTTTGGACGTCGCCATATGTACATATGTGTTTCTTTAAATTTTTGGTGCGGGTACAGCTTTTGAACCAGGCCAAACCGACTTTTTGTTCCGCATCTTCCGGCTGTTTATGTTAACAATCGGAATATGCCAAAGCGCTTAGCCAACTAGAAGGCTCAAGAAGCAGACGACAACTTCATCTGTACAAAAAAAAAATTCCTGCGAAAAAAAAAGCTTGTACAGCTTTTGAACTGGACAAAAAAACGAACTGTTTTTTTGTCAACCACAAGTCAAACCTAGCCCTAACCTAACCCTAATGGTTTTTGTCCAGTTCAAAAGGTGTCTCATAAATAAAGAAAAAACGAAAAAAATCTGTAAAAATCTTTGTTTCATTGATTATGTCTTTTATAATCTTTACTTTATTAAAAAAAAACAACACAATTTATAAAAAAAAATGTTAAATTTTAACTTTCCTGTCAAAAAAAAAAAAAAATTATTCCAGTGATTTTCTTTGTCAAAAAAATAAATAAATTGTCATAAAAATAGACATACAGTGAGTGTTTTTCTTTCATTATTTTTTTACTGTTGAAAAGCCGCCTCGTTTTGATTCGGCTTTTTCCGGCTGCTTACGTATTTTTGCATCAGCAAATGTCGGTTTTGGCTGGTTCAAAAGCTGTACAAGTAACAATTTTTTTAGTAATGACTCACCTCTTATCAAGGCGAAAAGCCACTCGAGGATAAAGGTTAATGATGAACATTATTATGAGACCAAAAATGATTAATAGAACGAAAAAGGTATGGTTTATGACACGTATGTTGTAGTGCGCAGGGAAGTAGTGCCACCATAACGTGTTCCGCAGATGGGAAGATTTTTCAAAGAAACTGTGTTCATGGAAATTCCACGTGACGCTAAAAATACTGAGTAAGAGAGGCACAATCTTTTCAGTTGTGGTAGCTAGACGGGTTCTTTCTGTGAATGTTCTACAAAGAGTAACCAGCGATTGGAGCTCAGTCGAGCATTTCCCATGGAAATTACGATAGAGTAGAGAAAGACTAGCAATATCTATCTGTGAGAAAGGGTATGTAGAGACCAGAAGAGATCACGCACCACTAGATTGTGAAGTCAATTTTGTACTCTGTCAAGGCAGGAAAGGGTGCCATGGAGGAGCATTTCCTAGTATCACATTAGTGCCGAAATAACCAGAGATTGGATTTGAACTCGGAATAATAGTCACATCCATAGTCTGTTATGATATCCATTATACCAATCTTGTACACATAAAGCATAGATACAAACAATTAAATTCATCGCATATACATACGTATGCCTATTTACCATCATATTCGCTTTAATGTCCATTTTACAGGTTGGCATGTGTTGGACGGCTTTTAGTAACTGACCTATCTGATGAATTTCTTCAGATGTGACAGCAGTACTCCATCTTAGTAAGTGGTCGGGTTAGGGTTTGCGACAATTTCGTTACTGTAATAGAAAGCCATCCAACATGCATCTCACATGAATTATTTAATGCAGGATCTTTGAAGCTGAATGATTTATTCACTAAGGTCCTCCAGTAAGCTGCAAGGTCAAAGGGCAAGGGGCTGTTACATAGAAAGAGACTTATTTTAGATTCATCACTTAATTATTTTACCTTGTGTCAGCCCATTTTAAAAACGCATCTTGCCTCATTCAGGCTTCCTTCAAACCTTCCAGAAATTCGCAACTGCCACTGTCTCAATCTTATGTCTGACGTCATGTCTACCTCATTTTCATGGACTTCCTTTCTCACGAATCCTACCTTACTTCCAGGCAGGGTCAACCCTGTGACTTCTTTGTGATATTTGTCTAGAGCACATCCTGTTTACAACATAATGTCAATTTTCTCACAGCAAATATATTTAGTTAATATTCATACAACCAAAATTACCTGCCAATATTTAACAAGTTTAGGCTGTCTAGGTGGAGTGCAGTAAGATTTTTTTTTAAATACTGCAGATATAGCAACCAATTGTTAACTATTGTTTATTGCAACTAGTCAAACTAGTTATTCTACCTCTACAACGTAATGGACTGTTCCTTCAGCAGTAGGACCAGCAAGAATGTAGATTTATATCTGTTGCTCTCAAAATGAACTGAACCATTATACACCATTGACAGTACTGATAAGTATCTGTATGTATTAACACTATTGTAGTTCACTAGTAACTTTTCAAGATGGACTTCTCTTATTCCCTCGACTGGTCCCTATGCACCCAGCAGTATGTGATGCGTCTCAAAGCAATTTTGTGTAACTACTGTCTGTAGTTAGCTCTTTTATGTTGAATGAGCGAGCTCCCGTGTGCAGCCAAGAGTCACACTGTTCATGAGGTAATCCTGTTAATGTACATGGGCATAGTCAGAATACGTCTGATCTAGAGGAATCTAACCTCAATAAAAAAAAAAATGCCTCTATCCTTCACGGGTAGTTGTAGTTTGACAAATGGTTGCTTCGTCAGAGAGAACGTGGCAGCATCAGAGAAAAGATGATCCCCCATGATAACCAGAAGGGGCCTTGCCTCAGTTAGCAAAGAACCGTAATATATCAAATATCTATAGTCGTAGCACAGATAGATGTCATCAGCAATCAAAAGATTCAAATGACAGTTTGAGACTCTGAATGATTGATATTAAAATACAGAGTTGAAGGATGAACTGCAGCCATTTTGAAACAGACCTAAATACTTATAATAGAACATGAAACAGACATAAACACTTATTATAGAACATGAAATAAACCTAAACACTTGTCATAGTACATGAAACAGACCTAAACACTTGTCATGGAACAAGAAACACACCTAAACACTTATTATAAAACAGGAAACAGACATAAAACCTTGTCAGAGAGCATGAAACAGACCTAAACACTTATAATAGAACATGAAACAGGCATACACATATGCCATAGAACATGAAAAAGACCTAAACACTTGCCATAGAACATAAAAAAGACCTAAAAACTTGTCATAGAACAAGAAACACTCCTAAACACTTATTATAAAACATAAAACAGACATAAAACCTTGTCAGAGAACATGAAACAGACCTAAACACTTATAATAGGACATGAAACAGGCATACACATATGCCATAGAACATGAAAAAGACATAAACACTTGTCATAGAATATGAAATAGACCTAAACACTTATAATAGAAGATGAAACAGACATAAATACTAATTATAAAACTTGCAACAAATCTAAACACTTGTCATAGAACAAGAAACAGACTTAAACACTTATCATAGAAGATGAAACAGGTCTAAACACTTGTCATAGAACATTAATACCTATCATAAAGCGTATGTTAGATGTGTTCCCACATCTTCATGAGCATCTCCAATGATTGGCCTGTTGCACTTTAGCTTGGAAAAACACTTTAATGGCTAATTTGAATAGAAATATGATGATTCTCAGAATTTCTATAAGTCCGTCTAAAATTCTTAAATTTGAAATAATATTTTCGTTGATCTTTCAAATTTAAGCTTGAAATAGTATATTTCGTTTGTCTGTCATGCTTATGTTTGAAATATCATTTTCGTTTGTTCGTCACACTAATGATGGAAATATCATTTTCGTTGGTCTGTTGTGTTTACGTCTGAAATATTGTTTTTGTTCGGTTACACTTATGCTGGAAATAATAATTTGGTACATCTCTCATGTTTACGTTTGAAATAGCAGTTTTTATACTGTCAGACTTAAATTTGAAATAGCATCATTTTTGGTCTGTCGTGTTTATATCTGGAATGGAATTTCATTAGTCTGTCACAGTTTAGTTTGAAATAACATTTTCCTGGGTCTATCATGTTTTTGTTGGTCACAAAATACAGCTAAATTAACACGATATTTCTATCAAATAAAAAAGAAAAGGATCTGATGCATGAAGTTACAGTCATACACTTTATTTCAGTAAATTTGGAATTACAAACACTTATTAAAATGAAACAAGATTAAAAAGAAAAAAAAACAAGCAAAAATTATTCGCTTGGTTCCCTAGAAAAAAATTTCTTCAAAATGCTTGAAAATATCTTTATTAAATTTAAGAAAATCAACCTTTAGTAACTTGTATCT
This sequence comes from Sepiola atlantica, assembly GCA_963556195.1. NCBI lineage: Eukaryota > Metazoa > Mollusca > Cephalopoda > Sepiida > Sepiolidae > Sepiola > Sepiola atlantica. Next base: position 22,142,930 of record OY744547.1, on the reverse strand, counting down.
TGACCAGTGTAGTGTATCGAAATGTTTCATGTTCGTTGACTTGAACAATGGACGCCATTTTAGTTTTGGTTAATAAATTTACAAAATGGCGGACTTTTGAATAATGTTCCTTGGTGGACTTTTGAAATAAGAGTGTCACGTTGTTCTACCTAAAAGATTTATCATTTGATAAAAACTTATTTAACTTTTTTATAGATTTTAATTTTATTTTTTTGTCAGATCTGAAACAATTTCGTTTCTATAACTTTATTTGTTGTTTTTTTTTTCGCTTTTGATTTGGGAAAGGAAATGAAACACAATTAAAATCGCTTAAATAAACAAAAACCGTTTTGGGACAAATACTTTGATTTATTAGTAGTAAATTCTGTAATGTGAACACAGTCAAATGTGTTCTTTTAGGGGTCAAGGAATAAATCTAAATTAAAATTATATTTCCACCAAAGTGAGCACACAAAAAAATATGGGAATTGATACACTTTCTTTCATCAAAATATCAATTACAAAGAAACAAATATTAGATTGAAAGAAGAAAAAATTGCACAGAAAAAAATTTGAATAACAAGCAACGATTATCGAATTCTTGTCTCGGAATATGAAAAAAATATTAAAAATAAGTTTAAAAATTACAAAAATTAATTTTAAAAAATGAAACTTTATTGATGAGTGAACTTAGTAGCTTGACCAATCAAGTGGATCAAAATGGTTCATTGCAGTCAATGAACAATGGCATCTAATTTTAATTCTTGTCGTACAAAATCCACTGAAAGTCTAAAAAAAAAAGAACTATTAGTCTGTACAATTTAAGGTTTCAAAGTGAAGGAATTGTAACTTGGCATTTTGAAAAATACTTGGAAACTATAGTTTATTTGTATTTCGATTATTCGGACTACTATTCTCATCTTGATTGTCATTTTTAAAACGTTTCGGCCGATGTAACATCTGACCTGCTTCAGGTGCAGTTTTTAACTCTTGAGAATCTTTATGCCACCGAAACAGCGCCTATGTTGGGGGACGAGGCCTTCCCAAGTAGACCTAGTATAGAATTAAATATAATATGGGAACCATTAATTATAAATAGTAAATTAGAACACAAATAATATATATACATATATATATATATATATATATATATATATATTTATTTATACATATATATATATATATATATATATATATATATATATATATATATATATATATATACATATACAGACATAATTAATATTTATTTATAAATATTATTAAAAGCCCCCTTTACTAAAGGCCGGGCACTCTGAGTGAGTTTAATAACAAGCAGTACTAATAGCTTCATTGCGAGTTCCAACACAGTTTATTGTTGTAGATCACTTTCGCTGCTCGTTGTAAAATACCCGCCGACTCAATATTTACAAAGTTTAATTCCTCCTTAATTATTAGCTAATTTGCGGTGGCCAACGGGGGACGCTCTTAACTACGAATCAGTGGCGATTTGTGATCGAGCCCGCCGACCGTCGGAAATTAACTTCCTGCACTGAAGATTGTGTTAGCATGAAACATCGATGTCTGTAGGTAATAAATAAATAATTAATATTTATTTATAAATATTATATATATATATATATATATATATATATATATATATATATATATATATATATATAATTTCAGTTTCATGGTTTTAAATAATTAATATTTATTTATAAATATTATTATTATATATATATATATATATATATATATATATATATATATATATATACAGTATCTACAATAAGTGAGTACACCCAATGATTTTTTTACTTCATAGAATTTTAATTTTTCGTAGGATTTAAATGAAACTCGATGTGAACATAACCATGTAGTGGTTTAATAGTTTTATAAACAATGAAGGAACAAATATCTTTTCACTGCAAAAAAGAAATTGAACAAAAACATTTTGAAACAAGTAACAAAAAGTGAGTACACATGAGCATTTTAAACAAATAATCTTATTTTTAATACTTTGTATGGCCTCAATTGTTATCAATAACAGCAGACAACCTCCTAAGCATTGATTCGACTAGTTTATGACATGTGTCTGCCGGAATTGCGTTCCATTCACACTTGATGACCTCCTTCAGTTCGTTGTTATTTCTCGGATTTTTCCCTTCAATTTTCCGTTTCAGATGCTCCCACAAATGCTCTATTGGGTTCAAATCAGGTGACATACTCGACCATGGTAAGGTATTCACCCGTTTACTGTCTAAGAACGCCTTCGTAGCCCGAGACGTGTGCTTAGGGTCGTTATCTTGCTGGAAAACTACACGTCTGCCAACACTTGTTAGACTTGGTAGCATTTTTTCCTCTAATATCTTGCAATAGAGTTTTGAATCCATAGTTTATAAAGCTATTAAACCACTACATATATATATATATATATATATATATATATATGTATACACACACATATATATATATATATTTAATGAATTAAAGTATTACTTTTACTGTTTCAAGAATTAGAACATCAGGTCCATTATGGCGTACGATCGTTTCCAAAACAGTTTGGAAATACTTTATTTTATAATTTTATAAAGTTGGTGTAAAGCGTCTTCATCAGCGCGTATAGCAACACGTCTTACAGAAAAAAAAACTTAGTTCTCTAGAGAAACATCCGCTGACAGAAAGAATCACAGGTAAATATGTTGGTAGCATAGGAGAGAGAAAAACACAATGATACTTATAAACAAATCACCGGTACATATAAAAATATATAACACAAAATTTTCCAAAGATTTTTTTTTTTCAAAATTCCGCAAAATAAAAAATTAAATTAAAAAAATCTTCTAAAAATCACTGATACATATAAAAAAAAAAATTCAAAAAAATTACAAGAATTTTATCGAGGGTATTTTCCTTTCAACATTTCCTATAAAAATCAGAAATTAAAAAAACAAACTTTAAAAGGTGATTAGAGAGTTAAATAAGACAAAACAAAACAAAATAAAACAAAATAAAATAAAATAAAACAAAATAAAATAAAATAAAATAAAAATAAAAAATAAATAAAAATAAAAAATGAAATAAAAAAGTAAAAAAATTAAAAATATATATATAATAAGATAAAACAAAATAAAATAAAACAAAATAAAATAAAATAACAAAATAAAAAAAATTAAAATTAAAAAAATTTTTTTTTTAATTTTGAAATAAAATAAAAAAGTAAAAAAAATTAAAATAAAATAAAAAAGTAAAAAATAAAAAAAATATATTAATAAGTAGTAATACTACACACTTAGACAAGATTAGTTTTAAAGTTACCAAAATTCCTACCATAATTGTCCATTGCACAACGATTAACAATGAGTACTAAGTTACATTCTTCTGGAGGTTGAAGATTCAATCCTTACTATAGGTGATAATTACACAGAATAACACATAATAGTTAACACTTCTACCCAGTCATGGCTAACGGAATGAGAACAATCAACGCGTGGTTTAATTAAAGGGTCCTGTTCGAAATTCTGTATAGGTTTCCGAGTTCAACATACAGATTCCCAAGTTCGAAAAAATACCCCTGAAAAAAGTGGGAGGTTACAAAAACAAAGACTGTTGGATATTCATTACTGAAACTTGGTGGACAAGTCAGGCATACATTGAAGTTTATTTGTATCCAAATATGATTGGATGGTAGAAAGGATTAATTTTATTAAGGATTCTATGGGTGGCCTTTTTGCGGGTGGGGGGAGTCACCCTGTATTTACTGTGCTGTTATGATAAGACATTTTATTTGAGATGACCGAACAGATAATACTCTGGGGGGGCGGAGGTTAAGGTCCGGTGAGTGTTAAGCTCATTCGGGATCACACTTCCTACGGATAAGATATTCACGAAAATCTGTCCACAGTCATTGGCTAGCGATAAAAAAAGACTGTTGGATATTGATGACTGAAAATTGGTGGACAAGTCAGGCATTGACTGAAGTGTATTTATACCAAATATAGTTGGATTGCAGAAATGATTGTGAATTTTATTAACTAGTCCATGAGGTGCCTTTTTTATGGGTCACCGTGTATATGGTTTAGGATTACATATCCTCGGTAGTTCCTGTCTTTTACTTCGTAAACAAAGACAGACAACAGATTCTTTTATGTAATAAATTAAATCAAAATTAGGTATTTTTAGGATTTGTCTCTCGATTTTGTTTTATAGAATTTAATTAAAAGTTATAAAAGATATAATATTAGTTAAACTGAGAGAATAATTGAGCGGCAAATAAGAAGTCAGATGAGCATAGATGAGATGCAATTTGGTTTTATGCATGGACAAAGTACCACTGGTGCTATATTTATTCTGGGATCCATGCAAGAGAAGTACCTTAATAATAAGAAGAACCTGTATGTTACTTATGTGGATCTAGAGAAATATTTTGACAGAGTGCAAAGGAGGTTGTCTGGTAGGCTTTGCATCAACTAGGAGCAAATGAATGCCTGGTGAAGGTTGTTCAAGCAATGTACAGAAATGCTCAAAGTCATCATCATCATCATCATCATCATCATCAACCGGTTTATTTGTTGAATCAGGCCACAATTAATCCTCTGATGAGGGTGGGGCCTGATTGTCTAGTCTCGAAATCTAAGTCTTCCTCTCCACTCCTGTCTATGGCAAGGCTTGATGGAATCCATACCCATAGCCTTCCTATCACGTTTGACTACGTCCTCCCAAGTCAACTTGGGTCTGCCAGTGGTGATGTTCTCTGCTGGCACGTTCAACTGTCGGACTTTAGCAATCCAGCCATCGCTACGCTCAATGTGACCCAACCAACGCAGTCTGTTCTTTCGCATGATGTCCGCAAGGCTTTTCAAGTCGACCTGTGAGAGCAGGGATTCAAAAGAAACGTACTGTTCAGGCCTCACCAAACAGATCCATCTGACCATTGCCCTGTCATTACGGTGCAGCTTCCTTAGTATGCCAGCAGAGACAGCCCAAGTTTCTGAGCCATACAACAGCACACTTCTGACACATGAGGAGTATACACGCCCTCTCGTAGTTGTTGGCAGGTGTTTGTTTGTCAGGATTGGTAGCAGCTCTCTAAACTTTTTCCAGGCACACTTGCAATGTGTAGCTGCCGCGAGTTCACAGCCTCCACCTGATGACAGTACATCTCCAAGATAACAAAAGTCTGTCACTACTTCCAGCTTGTTGTCACCAGTATCCATCTCCGTCAGTGGTCTGCCATCTATTGGTCTTGCCGTGCCGGTGCAACGAAAGCACTCAAAGTCGTGTTAGAATTAACAGCACATTTAGTGACAGCTTTAATGTTTAAGTATGAGTAGATCAGGATTCTGTACTAAGTCCGTTGCTTTTTATTTGTGTCTTAGAAGAATAGTCCAGGGAGTTTCGTACGGGGTGTCCAGAAAAGAGGCTGTACACTGATGATTTAGTACTTGCCTGTGAAACAATTGAAGACCTACTTGTTAAGTTAAAGACTTAGAGGAATACTATGGAAAGTAAAAGTCTGAGAGTGAATGTTAAGACCAAAGTGATGATTAGTGCTTGTAGTGTTGGAAAGCTCCATCAAAAAATGTAAATTCCCCTGCTCATTTTGTGGAAAAGAAGGCGAGTGCAATTCAATCTTTTGGGTACACAAGAAGTGCAGTGGAATTACTAGTAGTTTTAACGAGGATAGGCAGCTTATATTAAAAAGTGTAAGACAATGAAGATGGATGAGAACTCAGATGTGGACAAAGTATATTTGGATGGCAAAGTTATGGAGGTTGTCGAGAAGCTTTGTTAACTTGGTGATACCATTGGAACACGGGATGGAGCAGGTGGTGGTGTGATTGCACGAAGTAGATGCGGATGGAGTAAGTTCAGG
>OY744547.1:22057094-22132094 GCA_963556195.1 Sepiola atlantica | reverse complement strand
AGGGTTAGGACGAATCGGTTACACTATTATAGTCATATAGAGCATTACTCTCCCTGGATAAATCACTGTAGAAGCATGGATGCCTTTAATCGCAGGAAGGTTGGCCGGCCAAGGAAAACTTGAAAGCAAGCGATTAGGTAAGACCGCACAGTGGAATTTGGAGACTGCTGACCTGCTGAACCGTAAGAATTGTAGAGTGAGCCTGCATAATAACAAGAAAACATTTGACCCCTGAACAAGGGAAAAATGATGTTAAATGAATAGAAGAAAACAAAGACGAAGAAGTTTAATTAATAATGTAATTAACAGTTGAACGTAATAATTAATTTTAACTTTAAAAATCCTATATAAAAAAAATATCAGCTTAGTTAAACGAAAAAGCGAAAGTATTCATGGGATTTAGAAACTGATTTTTTGAAAATTCATGGGATTTAGAAACTGAAAATTCATGAGATTTAGAAACTGAAAATTCATGGGTTTTAGAAACTGAAAATTCATGGGATTTAGAAACTGAAAATTCATGGGTTTTAGAAACTGAAAATTCATGGGATTTAGAAACTGAAAATTGATGGGATTTAGAAACTGATATTATTCATGGGATTTAGAAACTGATTTTTTGAAAATTGATGGGATTTAGAAACTGAAAATTCATGGAATTTAGAAACTGATATAATTCATGGGATTTAGAAACTAATTTTTTGAAAATTCATGGGATTTAGAAACTGAAAATTCATGGGATTTAGAAACTGAAAAATCATGGGTTTTAGAAACTGAAAATTCAAGGGATTTAGAAACTGAAAATTCATGGGATTTAGAAACTGAAAATTCATGGGATTTAGAAACTGATTTTTTTGAAAATCACGTATATTTCTTCATTCAATTATCCTTCTAAAAATGTAAATATTTTTTACAAGAAAAGACTATATGAGGAGGGAAATCAACAAAACAAAAAGGAAACCAAAAAGACACCCGGGCAACGGCGGGTAGGTAAAGTTAGAGAGGAGTTTTAACAATGTCCAACAGAACAAGAAAGAGGTGAAAAAAAAACAAAAGAAATAGGCAACAAATAAATGTTACCAAACGGCAATATAAGTTTCTCTTCTACCTACCCGTATAAGTTCTTTGTTTTTAAAATTATTTTAAAGCGTTTTTAGTTCAATACAAAAGCACAGTTAAGTTAGAACAAAAATAATAATTTCAGCCTCATGACAGACATGTGGAGCCTCGATAATCGCTCAAAAATTGAAAATGAAACATAAATACTGGTAATAAAAACACACAGTTCGTACAACATTAAATTTACACCCGATTGGCCACATTAATTGGATGTCTTTTAATATCATTTTAGCTGTTAAGTCCAAATCTGGAAGTATTACACAATACAAAAATAATAGCTAATAGTTAATAATGATGGTAAAATCTGAATATGTATCACAAAACCCAGTGTAATGACTTTGTTTATTTATGAAGCTTTTCGTCCTTGAACCATTATTAGTTCCTATGCACTAAAATTTCACCCAACAATAAAAACTAGCTAACTTACCCACCTGTATCAATTACATCACTAAACACAGTGTATTTACTTTATTCATTAAGATTAAAAATGATGTATCATATAAAATATTGACTTGAGGAAATCTTAAGTTAGGATTTTTCAAATTAAGAATGAAGAAAATAAAGAATTTTGGAGGCAGATACTAAAGGGTTAAATCGAAAAAAAAAAAAAACGTTTTTAAGTCAATAATTTCAGTCTACTTTTCCCTATAGCAGTGCTTTCCAGAGCGAGAAAAAAAGAGACAGCTCTTCATTGTAAATATTCTAAGTTCATCTTCATGCGTTTTTCTAGAACTGATTTAACTTTTTTTCTCTATTTGACGTCACTTCCTATTTATCTATCTTTACTTCTGTTCTCACACTTTTCTAACTACATATATTTCACTAATGTCATTTTTATTTCTACTATTGTAGAATTGTTTGGAAGTATTTTGGTATCAATTCTCCTCCTATATATTTTGGGGTTCGTCCTCTTATAATTTATTGAAGAGTCCAAGACTGTCCCACAATTATAAATCCCATCCAGGGATGAGTATTTCAACTAGTTTTTTTATATTTTCAGAGAGGATGAAAATAATCTTTTTTTTAAATGCGCATGCTTCCAGTTAGTTTTATAAAAAAGATGAAGAAAATTAAGTTTGATAATTCAATTTTTCTAGGCCATATACTTAGTCAGAAAAAATCAGTTTTGCAAGAACTCGTGGTTAAAATAACTCAACCATTGAGGTATAGAATAGAAACCCACACCCGAGTGATCAAAGAGAAGGCACTTCAAAAAGAACACGTAATTCATTTACGGTTGAAGTAACAAATTTCAAGTAACCAATTTGTCCCAGAATCAGTAAACGTTTATTCTACATTTAACTTTTTTAAGTATATATATATATATATATATATATATATATATATATATATATATATATATATGATGATAGGATTTATTTCTTTGAAAATCCATGGATTTTTATTAACTATTCTTTGCTATAATATTTGAATATAAAAAACTTTACATTTGTTTTATTATTACCTTCTTTTTTCTTTCCTATATATATATATATATATATATATATATATATATATATATATATATATATATATGGCTCTTTGGGTAAAACTAATTCAAGCTCCCGGCACTTGACAATGTTTACATTGAGATATCACTTACATACAGTCAGTGTTGTATGATAACGCAGGGGTAGAGTCAACGACTGTCAGCCAGACGGTTGAGTTTCAATCTTATCTTGAGGCACTAACTGGTCTAGCTGCACATAAGAGCTGTGATACAGCGAAACAGTCTGTATGTGGATGATTATATATATGTATATATATATATATATATGATGTATTTTCATGCAATTATTTTTATTGGTGATTGTAGCGTTTGTTTTTTTTTTTTGCTTACTACTATTTCGATCTTTTTACTTCCTAAGCGATTAAGATGCAGAAAATTACATTATTAGTGGTGCCCTTAACTTTATAGTACATAGTTTTCATTAATATATATATTTTTTATTAATTTTATACGTACATAAAAGTAATCCATGGACACGTGTTTCTGGCTCACAGCCGTCATCAGCATTGCTAACTTAGACCAAGACTGAACCTTCGATGTTGATGGCAATAGCCTGGAATTTTACCCTCAGGCTATGACGCCTTGCCTGTATTTTAAGTTATGCTATAACATAGTTATAAACAGAACAGTTTTGCGCCACTTTTATCCATCTTAATAGAATTAAAATCAACATATATTCCATGATAAATGCCAGTATACTGAAATCATATGCCCTTAATAGGGTTAAGATAAAAATTCATATACACTAAATATACAAAAGCAAGGAAATTCCCAAATTTTTACACTTTTATTATCCTTAAGAGTATGACTACATATCAACCAAACCATTTCATTATCACATCACTACAGTATAAATCTCTATGCATGAGTGGATGAAGTGTGTGAGGTGCGCTGAAGAAAAATTCCTACCAGTAAAATACATAGCCCTGTTGTGCTCGCATACCCTTAATGACAATAAAAGTGTAAAAATTTGGGAATTTCCTTGCTTTTGTACATTTAGTGTATATGAATTTTCATCTTAACCCTATTAAGGGCATATGATTTCAGTATACTGGCATTTTTCATGGAATGTCACTACTTTTGTAAAAGGTATACCTCAATACAATGGTCATTTTTATGGTTTTTTGGAATTTTCTGGAAAACAAAGGTATATGGTAAACTGAAATTAAAATGCCATCAACTAGACCCTAGAACCTCTATCTCTGCCTAAAATCAGCTGAATCCATCAAATAGTTGATGAGATACAGGGTGGCACATACGTACATACGTACGTACGTACACACAGATAACATGATTTCATGATTGAACTTTCTGGATCTCTGGGTTGCCTTGACTAATGATGCTGAAATTCTACACACTTATAGAACCTATCAAATAAAATTTTGTGCAAAGTTTTAACTAATTTGGTTTATTGGTTTTTGAGTTATGATTGATCAAAAAAATGAGATTTCCAGCATAGGCCATTCGTGCGTCTATTAAGGGATAGAGCGCTCTTGCGCCTCTCTTGATTACCAGAAACAGTTCTACCGACGATTCCGTTTGAACCGGAGAAGGGCCGCTTTCTTAATCAAGCTCCCTAAATTTTGTAATGGATTCCAGGAGATGTAATAAATACACCAAAGATGCAGCACTTCAAAGGGGAGTTGGACAGGTGCTGGACCACTGTATCTTGTTCTGTATAAATTTCTACCACATTTCCTTACATGACAACTAAAGCATATGTGTTTTATATTTTTGTCAAATGAATTGAATTGAATTGAAAATATAATGACACTAAACCTTTTGTCTAAAATCTTTATTCCAATTTTGATCAAAATCCATTACATGATTTTGATTCTAGAAAATGTCTAAAATTTAAAGCTTAAAAAGTCTTAATAAGAAATGGAAATTCAGAGTATCTTGCTTAATTGGTGTCTAATGACTGGGTCAAATTAATGCAGATTTGAAATATTTTAATTTTCAAATGAGAGGTTTGCCCATATAATGTTTTTGTTTTTTTAAAACTTGAATTCACCCCAGACACGGGATATTGCTACTGAGACATAAGGGGGGGGGGGGGTACTGTGGATGAGATGCCAGAAATTATAAGGGGTGGAGGCCTAAGTGAGGAGTTGTACGGCGAGATATTTGTACACATTACACGGGAAACAGGGAGCAGCGAGTGAGTCCCAAAAGCTGACAGCGCGAGGAAAGAAGCTATTAGATTAGAAAGCCCTCTGGCATCTGGGGACCTCCACAGTGAATGGATGGGATTGAACTGATTGTCGAGTTGGTCGGGTGTATTAACGTCGAGGACGCACCAGGGCAGCAAGTTCATCGGAGCACATTCCATTGAAGTACTTGTAAAACAAGCACATGGATGCAACATTGTGGCGACGGGACAGGGGTTGGAGTTTGGTGGATAGTGAGGGACCTTTCAGATTAGCGACTCTTTATTGGACCCCGTCTAAGAGGGAGAATCTAGTGGATGGTGCACCAGCTCAGATGTGACAACAATACTGTAATGCAGAGACGGATGGTGGCTTTTATATATATATATATATATATATATATATATATATATATATATATATGTAAGAGATAAAATACTCCAAAGAAACTGAAATTTGGGGAATATTTATTAATTGATGCCTAATACCTATTGTTACAATTTCACAAAATTCAGACGTCTCTGAATGTTAACGAATGGCTTCCACCCCCTTTTTAGCTCTTTGCATGAAACTAAATTAAACAAAATATAGCTCACATTTGAACCCCTTATGCTTAACAGCTGTGTTCAAACATTCATAATGGTCAGTTAATTAGTTCACAAGTGATTCCAGTACGTACAAATAAAATATATAAACTGATAGAGATATAAAGGCAAGTTATTATAATGTATATATATATATATATATAAATATATATATATTTGTAAGTTTTAATAAAAGATATATATTTAGGCATATGCTCTTTATAATTTCCGAAATATTTCTAATTGCAAGCTCGATTAAGTTGCCTTACAAGATTCAGAGTTCAGAGCAAATATACTTCATAGTTGTTTTCCAATGACCACGGGAAATGATGATTAGAAAAGTTGGACTAACGTCTATATATATATATATATATATATATATATATATATATATATGCATGTTGCCTTATGGGTGAAGAACTCTGGTGGAGGAAATGATAGCTTCTATTTAGCATAGTGCAATACTCTTCCATGAAAAAATGAGTCCTCTCGGTTACTAGTATCGTAAAATTTATAAACAAATGAATAGATTAATTTATATTCTTTGAATTTTGGTATATTTATTTTCACTACGTTAATATAAAGACAAGTTATTATAATATATATATATGTAGAAGGATGAAAGCTGTGTACTTTTCACAATAGGTTTTACCTTTCCTAAAAGTTCGCTTTTAGTTCACCACTTCATATATATATATATATATATATATATATATATATATATAATTCTCCACGGACAGGTGTTTCGTCATCTTACGACACATCAGCATGGATAGACCTAGCGAGATTCAAACCAGCGACCACAGAAACTGATATCTGACCCTCTATTTCTGAGCCAAGAACCCCGCTAGTACTAGTCAGAGAACTGTATCGCTGTTATAGGGGTCATTTTGTTTATTCAATATTTTTATTTCATTTGTGATACTGATAATTGAATGTATTCAACTATTCATACCGAAAATGCCAGGTGAGAATAATTGTTCCCTTCATCAATGTGATGCCCACATATGGAAGTGTATATATTTATAAAATATAATTATTCATGGACTCGTGTGTCGTCATCTTACAACTCATCAGCATGGCTAATGGCTAGATCTAACGAAATTCAAAACCAGGTGTTTAGATTGATGTCAGACGCTTATCCAATGAGCCAAGAACCCCATTATATATATATATATATATATATATACATGTATAAATTAACTGCACCAAATTTGACTCACATGCTAAAGAAGTTTCACTTGTGGCCTGATGTTCTTCTTTCGTGTGAATCAGATGATTCTGGTGTTGGCATTAGTTTCCCCGATGTTTTTCTAGTTAGAAATCTTTCTGGAAAGACATCGAGCACTTACCACGAGAAGGTTGCCAATATCTCTAAGTGAAAGTAGTACTGTGGAACCGACTGGATTCGAACTTGGAATACCCAGGTCTTCAGTCCGTGTCGATATCCACTTAACCACAGTCACCTCCCGGCCTGATGTTTCTACATATATACTGATTTTTCATAGACTTCTGACTTTTGAATCGTTCTTGGATTTTATTGGAATCCATTACACTCCACTATATATTACCATGTTTCTAATCGAATTTTTTAAACAACTGCACTGATACATTCGTGATTACACAGAGCCGCTCGACATTTTTATAAATAAAATTATAATGCAACAATTAATAATAATTAATGGTCAATAAAAAATCAGCTAGTGTTGGATTTTACATGGAATAAGCTGATGAAACTGATTACATCATTCTAGAGAAAGTTTATTACTCTAAATAAAAGAAACATGGAAACATTAAGAAGTCATGAAGTCTATGAAAAATCAGTAGAAACATCATGCTACGAGTAAAACTTTAATATATGTTTGACTGTGTAAGCTTGTTGACATGCTATCACATTGGAAAGAGAGGAGTCACCAATGTGCATAGCATGTCAACAATCTTACACAGTCAAATACGTATTAATAGACTGTCAAGATCTGCAGCAAACCCGAAACAAGTATGATGACTCCCAAAATTTAAAAGGCTTGTTTGAAAACATAAATGTGACAAAAATTTTAGACTTCATCAAGGAAGTTGGACTGTTCCAAAAAATCTGATTGCAAGTTCTTCATTTCACTTTTCGTTGTCTCTCAAGACAATGTGAAATAATTGAATTGTATTTGAAAACTTTATTCGGCATTACATAACCTATAGTTGGTTGATATGCCGTAAAACAAACCAAACCAAACCAAAGCTTTAATTCACTTGCTGAATTAACAGCACCATATTTGACTTACATGCTAAAGAAATTTTACTCGTTTCTACATATACACTGATTTTTCATAGACTTCTGACTTTTGAAGCGTTCCTGAATTTTATTTGAAATCCATTACCCTCCACTATATAATACCCTATCCTCATCGGATTTTTTCAACAACTGCACTCATACATTCGCGACTACAATGGCTTTCTGCACATTATTAAAACATTCTTTGAACTATTTTTGCTTGAAGCATAACTTAAAATTAAGTTGTAAAATTTCAAATTGATCCTCACCAATAATTAGGAAATCATTGTTTTTTTTCCTTCTGAAGATAAGAGTAATTCTTTGAAAATCCATGGATTAAAGGTAATTGTCATATTTTATTTTATTCCTTGTTTAAACACCTGATGATTATAATAAACCTGTAAAATATGTAACGTTACAGTTTTTCCATTATTTCAACATCTTCTATAACAATGCTGTATCCCCAATATCGAGCATATCCCTATCACGATAGTATCTAATATAAAATAACTATCTTTCGTATTATTCAAATAAATATGATCATGTATCAAATATGATATCACTAGTTAATCCATTTTTTGATATACCTGCTTTGAAAAGATAAAGAAGAAAAATTTAAAACTGGATTAAGCGATCAGATAATCGAATTTATAAGTTAAAACAAAGATAAAGCACCAAACATAAAATTCAAAAGCACCACCTTCCCCTACCGCATTCCCACTCCGCACGCGTACATAATGGAGGCGGCTTCACAAAACCGTTTGAAGATAATCGATATCCCTACAAGTACATTAATCAATTCCAAACAATTAAAAGATAATTCCGTTACGAAAACCTGGATCAGCGGATAATTCCCCGATCCCTATCGCGTGGAAAAAATTTCTTGGAACTACAAAGGGTCTACTTTATGAGACTAGCACGGGGAGTTGGATGGGTGTTAGCGTGGCGGAATGGTTATTGATAAGGTCTGTTGAATTGGCAAGCTGAGTTTAAGTCCCGACATGACGTCTGAACGTGTCGTAGTTTGGTACAAGGCTGCTGAATCTGAGCGCTCTCCTTGGCACATTTACAGGGTGGTCCAAAAAGTTGTAACCATTTGTGATTAAGTAGCATTTATTATTTAAAGGGAATCTTTACAAAATTTTTGTTTTTTATATATCAAAGTAGCATTATTTATTTGATATATGTTTAGTTAAAAAGAAGTGACACGGTTCTTGTTTGTTTTTCTTTTGATCCAGTTGTTCATGGTGCCGGGCCAACAATCTAATGTTCTGCTCAAGTGTGAACCGGAAATCGCAATATTTGCAAATCCTTCCGACTCTCATGAGTCTTCGTAAGGCACGTGATGAGTTACGTAATTAAAACAGGTGAATTTATTGTGAAAGTCGATAAAAAAACGTTTTAAAAGCATTCTAATATACTTTCTCCCCCATCGTATCGAACTTGTTTGATGATGGCTTTGTTTGCTCGAATCAGTAAGGCTTCGATGATGGGGATATGAATATTGCAATTGGAGATAGCGAGGATGCCAATATATATATATATATACACACGCACATATATATATATATATTCATATATATATATATACATACATATATACATATATATATACATATATACATATATATGTATATATATATATATGTGCATATATATATATACATATATATATGCATATATATATGCATATATATATACATATATATATATATGCATATATATATGTGCATATATATATATACATATATATATGCATATATATATATATATACATATATATATGCATATATATATATGTGCATATATATACATATATATATGCATATATATATACATATATATAATATATATATATACATATATACATGCATATATATATATATATATGCATATATATATATATATATATATATATATATAATACACTCTTGATCAAAAATTTAAGACCACTTGAAAATTTTTTAAAAGAAACCTTTTTTTAAGCATAGATTTTAAACTCCTCCCTCTTAAGGTTACTAATACCACAATTTTTTCAATACTAGAAATTTTTTGCGGCCTACCAGTGGATTTTGCTTTTCCATAATTCTCACTGTTCTTTAGAAAGTTGCAAATCACAGTTTTACTGCGATTTACCATAGCTGCGATCGCCCGCTGTGACAAACCTTGCTTATGGAAATCTAGAATTCAAGCACGCTCAACTTCGGTAAGTTTGCTTGCGTTAGGCATGGTGACACCTTTACACAGTGATTGCTAATCTCTAACTAAACTAAAAATATTGGAATTACCATAGATCTAACAATTTATACCCCTGGTCTTATAATTTTGATCAAGTGTAAAATGCCGCATTTTATAAAAATAAAATGTTTGGAATGTAGCTTTTTGTTTCAATAACCTTTTAGATTGTAGTATTGGTTCAAGTGGTTTTACATTTTTAATCAGGAGTGTATGTTTCTGAAATCTTTTTTGGGGGGGATGTCGTGTGCTACCAGATTTTGGTAAATAGAGCTGTCGGGGGAGGAAAGGTGACGAGAGATACTTGTTCGAGTCATGGCAATATATGTCTTACTAGTAGAGACGCATTCCCCATTGGGCATTTGAACAAGAAAAACTGGATCAAAACAGAAATAAACAAGAACGGTCACTTCTTTTTGACCAAAATCTTTTATTTTTATAGACCTGTCTTACAGATATGTAAGTTTTGACTTCCTTGACTTTTTTACTATGAGGAAACTGTAGTATATGTTCTAATACTACACTTTTTTCTGTCCTCGGTTATTTAAGGGGAAATCCTTCTAGACTGAGGACATTTGAATTTTTGTCCAATCCAGAGTGCCCATTTCAGAGACGTACCATCGTTTCATTGAAATAGACTTACATTTTATTGTTGGTCGTTAGAGCCTATTTAAATCATCAGCGACTCACGAAATGAAATCAAATCGAAGAATGGAGTTCAAAGATCACCGTAACATCTTCCGGTGAATTCACTCAAGCGTCCCTTTTGGAGAAAGTACCGAGTCAATAGGGGCAGACTGTATGTTTATATGGGTTGTAATCGTAACTTAGTTTTTAATAACAATAAAATGTCAGTCTATTTTAATAAAAACCATGGTACGTACCTGAAGTATGTAACGTACTAATTTTAAATAAATAATTTGCATATTAGCTCCCATATTGTTGAGATCGAGCACTTTATGATTTCTTTTCAACATACCACGAAGCACTATATATATACATATATATATATACATACATATATATACACATATATATAAATATATATATACATATATATACATATATATATAAATATATATATATATATACATATATATATATATATAAATAAATAAAAAACTAAACTAAACTAACACCTAAAATAGAAAGATAAAGCAAGCACGCGTTCAAATAAGGACACCCATTATTTTGACACAACAAAGAAAGAGGGATGGATCACCCTATAGAAAACAGAACAATAAAATAGGAAGTAAAATCAACCGAACCTTTATTTGTGAGAAGCCCAACGATTGGTTAAGAGAATAACAAAGAATCTGATTGGTTAACTGGCTAGACTAAACACTATGTGTATTTATTAAAACACCCGGCAACACAAACTCCATACATTTGAGCCTGACAATTCCCTACGGGAGTGAGACGCGGAAGCCTCTGTGTAGCTTAATTGCTATAAATATATTTTCTGTGTAGCTTAATTGCCAGTAATACATACATAGAATCAAATATGCAACTAAAAGTTAACTTTTAGTAGATAGGACGTATAGTGAAATGGTTTAAGCTCAATATACGAGATAGAGCAATTATAAAGATAGATGAAAGAAGAGTGATACACATGTACGAATGTCCAGATTAATTTTAAACTTCAATTGTTCAATGCAATGTATACTCTGTAATAAAATTATTTTTATTATTCTTTCCTTAAGCCCAGGCTTTTGAAAGATCGAAATCTTATCATCAGAGGAATTATATAGATCAATAAGTTGGCAGTGGAAAAGCACAAATTCAACATTTGAAAAAATATTAAGAAATGGAGAGTGAAAAAAAGTTCGTGTAAAAAAGATATGGGGTTTGTCCAGTTGGTAATTGTCCGTTGATAAAATGTCCAATGAAAGGAGATTTAGATGGAGAAGAAAATTTTTTCGTCAAGGCAGCATGGAAAAGCGTTCAAAAATGAAGTAACTCCAATACTAGGATGTTGAGTTCAAATCGTATGTGGAGCGTATTTCATCGGAATTAATATGAGAAATCGGGCCATTTAAAAAATACTTCCTGGGCCGGAGCTGAGTTGTATACAAATGACTTTGGTAGTTAAATATTTAAGCAATTCTAAGAAGAAATCTTTTTGGCTTTTCCACTGCCAACTTATCTATCAATATAATTCCTCTGATGATAAGATTTCGATCTTTGAAAAGCCTTGGCTTAAGGAAAGAATAATAAACATAATTTTATTACAGAATATACCTTGCATTGAACAATTGAAGTTTGAAAGAAATCTAGACATTCGTACACGTGTATCACTCTTCTTTTATCTATCCATCTTTACATACATACATACATATATATATATATATATATATATATATATATATATATATATATATATATATATATATATATATATATATATATTTATTGTTCCCTTAATCTAATCATTTTCTTCATCATAGTTCTATCGGATTTTGTGAAGAAGACAATGCAATTCTTTTAAACATCATCTCAATTAGATGCAATCAATTCTGCCTTTGTATCTTCTTCCTGTTTTTTTTTTCAAAATGGCCGGAGTTTTGTCTATTTTTTTAAATCGTCGTTTCTTTTCATCTTTTATAATTGGATAATTTGACGAGCTCTCCCAATACCGAAAGGTGTCAAAGTGCTAGTTTATCGTTTACTCCCTTAAAGGGTTCGGTTTGGACGGAAGAAAGTGACATGATGGGATGAATCACTTGTAATCAAATCATCTTATCAAAATTCGAAAGGAAAATAACGCAAAGAATTAAACAGAAATAAAATTTAAAAAATCGACATAAAACCGGAAATCAAAATTAAGACGACACACTAATTTCTTTAAAATTAGACCAATTTATTTTGTGGATTTTTGGTGTTGTCACTTTTTAATTATATACGTCGAGGCTCATCCGATGATTGAATCAATTTGTGAAAAATTGAAGCAAAATTATGCGACAATGTTTTGTATGTAGGAAAAGCGGCTGTTTTAGTTGTAACATAGCATCGGGAATTCTTCGATCTCTACAGATTTCTTATCGGGCTGCTACCATCACCAATGAAATCAATTACATAAATACATGAAATATTTAGGCGATGAAAATCGTACATATTTTCGGGCAAGGCGTCATGGTCCGGAGGTAAAACTCCAGACTTTTGAGATTGATATCGAAGGTTCGATCATTGTCCAAGTTAGTCATGCTGACGACGGCTGATAGCCAGAAACACGTGTCCATGGATTAGTTTTATGTACGTGTAAAATTAATAAAAATATATATATATGAACAAAAAATATGTCCTATAAAGTTAAGGGCGACTAAAAATGCAATCTTCTGCATTACCATTTATCACTTAGGAATTGAAATAGTAATAAATCGGACTGCTACCATCACACATAAAAACAATTGTATATATATATATATATATATATATATATATATATATATATATATATATATATATATATATGAGAAAGGAAGGATGAAGGTAATCCGACGTGATGGGAAATGAAAAAGGAAAAACCAAAAAGGATGTTTATTTTTTTTATATATTCATCAACGTTTCGTCTTTATTTGTAAGACTTCTTCAGGATGATAATATTAAGAAAAATATCATGCAAGTACGTGAAAATATTGGGTTGACATGATGGGTTGATGGGAAGAAGTAGTAGCCACTGTTGGGAGCAGTAGGACCGAGGTCCGGGCTTAGTGAAGCCAGTAGCATGGAATGAAATAAATGTGGATTGTTCTGACTGAAAAAGTGGAGGGGTGGGGGTGAGCGGGAATGATGTGGATGGCTGTGAGTTAAGAAGTGGAGATATGGGGAAAGAGGAGGGGGGCTCTGTGATTTTGGTGAGTGTGTTATGTCATGGTTTTAGAAAAGATTTAAAAAAATGAGCTGGTTTGAGAGTGGGAGGGATGGGTGGCTAAGAGTGTGAGAGAAGTGGTCGAAAGGATGAAATGGATGAGGGGCGGAGAGGGGAGATTTTGTTGTGGTTAGGTGTGAAATATTTGAAGAGTGGGAATATGCAAAAAAATACACATTGGTCTTTATATATATATATATATATATATATATATATATATATTTTTATATATATATATATATATATATATATATATATATATATTTTTTTTTTGATTTTATTCCATTAGTTGCGACAAAACAAGTTTTGTTTCATTGGTGCAAATAGCGATCAACTCATCGGGCTGGCGATGGAATTCAAATGGCATAAGTTTTAACTTCACTTTAACGGGAGATTGAAAATTGAAAATACATTGAAGGGGGAGGGGGACAGAGTTGGGGCTTTGTCTATAACGGTGACATGGGACATGAGAGGGGAGGGGGGAGGACCCCAACAAGTCGTGTTTCAAATTATTACGTGGGAGGTTTTTCACGTGTTTGTGCTGTGATGATCTCAATTTCGGCCGGGGTGGGAGGAAGGGAGATGGGGCGACGGCCCGATGAGTTGGTCGCTATTTGCACCAATGAAACAAAACTTGTTTTGTCGCAACTAATGGAATAAAATAAAAAAATATATATTTTGCTCTGAATTTTCATTGAGCACTCTCATAAACCCGGTTTCAACTTCCTTCGGATTCATACCCCCTGGATATTTGTAACAAGTTAATTATATATATATATATATATATATATATATATATATATATATATATATATGAATCAGAATTGTTGAAGAGTATATTTTTCCAAGTGTAATTGTTGAACTTGTCCCTATGACATATGTAGCATTTATGCCCTTCATAAACGTGTGTCATATGTTAGAGAATATGTTTTTTTTTCGTTTTTAACATTTTATTTGTTTGCATTATATTTAAACATTGACAAAAAAACACAGACAAATATCCTTGTTTTAAAGACAAACATTCCCAATTTTGGCATTTGTTCCACTCTCTGAGGAAGCGCCAAAAACAAACTGTTTCATTTTGTGATATGGAAGTGGTGACACGAGGGGGGCCCCAAATCTTATCCCCTATTCCAACCCAGCTCAAATAACTTTGCCTGCCAGTAGGCATTGGCAAAGGATCTCTTGTCCGATAATCACGAATGAATTTGTCTTATTGCAAGTGATCGGCCCCTCCTCCTCATTGTTAGCCCCCCAAAGTGATTAATACAAAGGAGGGAACCTCTTGTGTCAAAATTCATTATGCATGAGTTCACATGTAAACGAGCAACAATTCAATGCTGTCCAAGCTCTTCTATTCGATTACGTGTAGGGCTTGTTTATTCTTGCACGGACTCTGTTTTTGAACCGGGCTCGGTTGCGGGCTATGCTGTGAACACTCTGTGTTGATGGCAAATCACCAAAATGGATCTTCTTCTGCTCCTGCAGTCAAGTGCGCCATTCTCTTCTGCAGAAGGGATGAGAAAGGATGAAGAGAAACATGGATGATGTAAGAGGAAGGTTACAAAAAAATAAATAAAGGCCTTAAATTGGGGGAGAAGCGGGATGAAAAAGTTGGAGAAAAAAGATGGGTTAAGAAAGTTATGGATTTTTGAAGTAGCCGGATGAGGGGGGAAGTTTGGAGGGAAAGAAAGGAATATCGATTAAAGGCAGAAAAGGAAGTTTCAGGTAATAAAATGAAAAAAGTAAAAAAAAAGGGGACAGAATAGAAGATGAGAAAGTAGATGAAAGAAAGAGATATAGAAGAAACAAAATAAAAAATAAGGGAAGGAATAAGTAGAAGTTTAAGAAGCGGGCGAAGACTTCAAATGAAAAATAAGAGACGGAAGCGGTATTAAAAAGTTACAGAAAGAAAGAAGAAAAAATTTTTAAAAAGCGGAGAAAATTTAAAAATAACATTAATAAGATTAAGTTAGAGAGTATGAATAAAATAGAGTACGAGTGAGATAGAGAGAATAAATACAAAAGAGTACGGGTGAGATAAAGAGTATGAATAAAATAGAGTACAATTGAGATAGAGAGTATGAATAAAATAGAGTACGAGTGAGATAGAGACTTTAGATAAAATAGAGTACGAGTGAGATAGAGAATATGAATAAAATAGTGTACGAGTGAGATAGAGAGTATGAATACAAAAGAGTACGGGTGAGATAGAGAGTATGAATAAAATAGAGTCCGAGTTAGATAGAGAGTATGAATAAAAGAGAGTACGAGTGAGATAGAGAGTATGTAAAATAGAGTACGAGTGAGATAGTGAGTATGAATAAAATAGAGTACGAGTGAGATAGAGAGTATGAATAAAAAAGAGTACGAGTGAGATAGAGAGTATGAATAAAATAGAGTACGAGTGAGATAGAGGTTATGAATAAAAAAGAGTACGAGTGAGATAGAGAGTATGCATAAAATAGTGTACGAGTGAGATAGAGAGTATGAATAAAATAGAGTACGAGTGAGATAGAGGGTATGAATAAAATAGAGTACGAGTGAGATAGAGGGTATGAATAAAATAGAGTACGAGTGAGATAGAGAGTATGAATAAAATAGAGTACGAGTGAGATAGGGGGTATAAATAAAATAGAGTACGAGTGAGATAGAGAGTATGAATAAAATAGAGTACGAGTGAGATAGCGAGTATGAATAAAATAGAGTATGAGTTAGATAGAGAGTATGAATCAAGGAGAGTACGAGTGAGATAGAGGGTATGAATAAAATAGAGTATGAGTGAGATAGAGAGTATGAATAAAATAGTGTACGAGTGAGATAGAGAGTATGAATACAAAAGAGTACGGGTGAGATAGAGAGTATGAATAAAATAGAGTACGAGTTAGATAGAGAGTATGAATAAAAGAGTACGAGTGAGATAGAGAGTATGACTAAAATAGAGTACGAGTGAGATAGAGAGTATGAATAAAATAGAGTACGAGTGAGATAGAGAGTATGAATAAAAAAGAGTACGAGTGAGATAGAGAGTATGGATAAAATAGAGTACGAGTGAGATAGAGAGTATGAATAAAATAGAGTACGAGTGAGATAGAGAGTATGAATAAAAAAGAGTACGAGTGAGATAGAGAGTATGAATAAAATAGAGTACGAGTGAGATAGAGTGTATAAATAAAACAGAGTACGAGTGACATACAGCGCATGAATAAAAAAGAGTACGAGTTAGATAGAAAGTATGAATAAAATAGAGTACGAGTGAGATAGAGAGTATGAATAAAATAGAGTACGAGTGAGATAGAAAGTATGAATAAAATAGAGTACAAGTGAGATAGAGAGTATGAATAAAATAGAATACGGGTGAGATAGAAAGTATGAATAAAATAGAGTACGAGTGACATTACAGCGCATGAATAAAAAAGAGTACGAATTAGATAAATAGTACGGATAAAATAAAGAGTACAATTTGAATAATGAGCACAAATAAAATTACGTGTACTAATATAATAAAGAGTACGAATCAAATGAAGAATACAAAGAAAGAGAATGCATAAAATAAAGAGAATATATATACATAAAAAGAGTACAAATAAAAACAGAGCAAATGAAATAAACAGGATATGTATCCACTTCTTTTTCTTATGCGTTAATCTCGAACTACGGCAGGGTAAACAATGATGGATTTTTTTTCTTGACATGGTCATACGCTTGGTTCGAGTAAAGGCCAGTTTCACAAAGTTCTTTGTGCAGGGTGTCTGCCTATCTCATTATCGGCGTACCCCATCAGTCGTTTTCCTGGGACTTCCAGTACAAAGCGCATTTCGCGACATTGTTATCGTTGGCTCTTAGTACATGTCCAAACCATCTGAGCCACCATTCTCTCATCTTGCACTCAATCGGTGCAATACCGTAGCGCTTTCGGATATCCTCGTTGTAGACGTGGTCAAGCAGTGTCATTTCAGACATTCAGCGGAGCATTTTGGTTTCGATAACGGCAAATCATCGCTCCGCATTCCTCGTTGCTGGTAAGCGCACAGAGCTGTATTAAGTGACGGGTCTCACAACAATCCGGTCGATCTTTGACTTAAACGGTCGCTAATCTTACGGTCACAGAGAATGTATACAAGGAGTACAAAAGTGAGTACACATGAAATAGAGTACGTATAAAAGAAAGAGTACGCATGAAATAAAGAGTACAGATAGAATAAATAGCACGGAAAAGTGTATGCATGAGATGAAGTGTACAATTACAATAAAGAATACAATAAAATAAAAGGGGTTCGAATACGATATAGAGTACTCATAAAACGAGTGTAAAACTAAGATAAAGAGTATGTATTTACCTCCTCTCCGGGAGGTTAGGCACAAGGCCAGTTTTATCTTACTCCCACAAGTAAGATGTGACCCAAGGTCGGGTCGGGAAAGTGGGGTTTGAAAAGCCAGCGCCCGAGAAGGTGAGCACACTGGCCATTAAAAATTGCCTGGGCTGCCCCGTCGGCATTCCCCTGTAGAGGCGCCTCAGGCAGTAAGCAAGAAACTTACTCCTCCCCAAAGAGGGGAGGCAAAGCCTGGGAGGGTGCACCTCCCAGAACTGCACAGGACAAACCCATAGACCGGCGTAAATAAAGCCCGAAAGGCCAAGACAATACCAGTCTATGGGGTGCAGTATCCATCGGAACAGATACTACACTTTGATCTTAGCCAAAAGGCCAAGAAAAAGGCCAAGATAAAGAGTACAAATAAAATAGAAAGTGTTTTATTTATCTACCTCCCACAAGGTAAGATGTGACACAAGGTCGGGAAAGTAAGATTAGATAAGCCAGCGCTCGAGAGTTGAGCACTCTGGCCATTTAAAAATTGCCTGGGCAGCCCCGTCGGCATTCCCCTGTAGGGGCGCCTCAGGCAGTAAGCAAGAAACTTACTCCTCTCCAAAGAGGGGAGACAAAGCCTGGGAGGGTAGACCTCCTAGAACTGCACAGGACAGACCCATAGACCTGCGTAAATCAAGCCCCGAAAGCCAAGACAATACCAGTCTATGGGGTGCAGTATCCATCGGAACAGATACTACACTTTGATCTTAGCCAAAAGGCCAAGAAAAAGGCCAAGATAAAGAGTACAAATAAAATAGAAAGTGTAAATATTAAAATGGACGGACGCTTGTATTAGGCTACACAAACACAACAGTGTTTAGAAGGGGAAGATACAGTTCATCTAGAGGGACTAGATGTAAATTGTTTTATTGTTGTCACATCTAGGCTAATGCAGCAACCACTAGCCTCTCCCTCCTGGACAGAGTCACAAAAAGAGTCTTTAATCTAATAGGTTCCACACTATCTAACGATCCGAAGCCTCTGTCCCATCGCCGCAATGTTGCATCCCAGTGCTTTTTTTATGTGCTCCGACGAGTGTGCTGCACTGGTGGCCCTCGACGTAAATACCCTCGATCAACCTGTCAGCCAGCAAGACCCCACTCCTTCACTATAGAGGCCTCCAGATGCCAGAGGGCTTTCTACTCTAATAGCTTATTTTCTTCGAACTGCTAACCTTTGGAATTCCCTTCCTGCTTCCTGTTTCCCTGACTGTACAAACACGCAGAAATTTAATTCTAATGTGAACAAGCATCTTACTGCACTATTCCCCAATTAAGATGCCCCTAACTCACAGTAGCCCCTTACGTCTTAGTGGCATTGTGCCCCCTTGTTTGGGGTGAACTTAGGTAAAAAGAAATAATGATAATAATAATAATAAAATAACAACGTAAACAAAATCCCAGAGCAAATAATGTAGTTATTTGTTGTCCTTTAAAATTTATTCCATTATTGCAGCCACTGTTGAGAGACATCACTATCCCATGAGAGAACTACTTTTGTATCAAGGAGAAGATTATAGTCGATCGGGTGGTGAGTAAAGAATTTCCCTACGTAATCTTACACAAGAAAATACCATAAAATGTTGTAAAGATAGCAGACATTCAAGTCTATCAAGTTATGCTCCGCGGAGTAACCAAATCTATTCTGGCGGAGGCTTTAAATGCAGGAAGTGGGATTGCTGAAATTATTGTATAACTTGATGTTAAGCGTCCATGTCACATATAATCTGTCTTTCTACCAAGTCATTTAATTTGCAATGTTTATGTGGTGTGTGGACATCGCATTCGAAGAGGATGCATGTTTTTTGTTGAGAAATACTTGAGTATTTAGGGAATTGAGAAAATCAATCAATTTTTCCCCAGTCATTTTTGATGGAGTATGTACACTCGTGGTGGGTCTAGCTCCTTCAGGTAAAGATCTTGGTCTGTAGAAGCAGGGCCAACCATCAAGTCGTATCTGAAACATGTATGCACATATGTAGCGAAACATCTATTTATTAATAAAATGTATACTATATATATATATATATATATATATATATATATATATATATATATATATATATATATATATATATATTAATCCAGGTAGGGTAAAAATCCACAGGGTAGAAATCCAAAGGGAATCAAACCGGGTTTATAAAAGAGTGCTCAATAAAAAATATAGAGCTGTATTGTGAATGCTTTTATTCAAACATGTACAAGGTCTGCTACACTGAATTCAGCAACCAGGTTGGATCAAAAAATAATTTTCTACCTGATGAGACCTCAGCTCTTGAGAGCTGTAGATCGATAACATCGACATGCCAGTGTAGCAGACCTTGTACATGTTTGAATAAAAGCATTCACTATATATATATATATATATATATATATATATATATATATATTTGGTATACATTTTTATTAATTATTTATTTATTAGTTCTTTCCAAATATGATCTAAGGTTAAGATCAGATTCTAACTCTGCCTGATAATATCTCAGTTTATAATAACTGTTTATCGATAACATCGATATGCCAGTGTCGCAGATTTTGTACATGTCTGTGTAAATAAAAATAATCATATATAAATCATATATATATATATATATATATGTATATATATATATATGATAAAAGTTTCATTTATACAAACATAGTATGGTTATACATTAGTTTTATTAATAATAATTAATAAAAATGTATACCAAATATATATATATATATATATATATATATATATATATATATATATAATAAATGTTTTATTTATACAAACATAGTATGGCTACACATTCAGAACACGTTTCAGGCGTAGCTTTAATAAGCTCGAAATCCTCACACCAATAAGTCAATGTTTTATGATTTCATAATAAAAGAACGGACTTAGCAGTTTGAGGGTGTCGAGCTTATAAAAGCTGCGACTGAAGCATCTTTTGTACGTGTAGCCATGCTGTGTTTGTATAAATAACACTTTTGTTATAAGTAAATGGCTCTATTTATTATATGAGCACAGCTAAGATTCTCTGGATATTTACTCTGTGGATAAAAACCTCACCTGGATTACTCTCTCTCTCTCTCTCTCTCTCTCTCTCTATATATATATATATATATATATATATATACATATATATATATATATATACATATATATATATATATATATATATATATATATATGTATATATATATATATATATGTATGTATATATATATATATATGTATATATATATATATGTATATATATATATATATATATATATATATGTATATATATATATATATATATATATATATATATATATATATATATATATAGCTCTAGTTTACCTAAAGGTTCAATCGCTGATTACATTACCCGCAGTATTTTGAGTATAGAATGTCGAAAATTTAATAAAACCTTTATTATATTTATAGGAGGATTATTAGATTATCCATTTATACTCTACTCAAGTCAATCATTTTGGCATTTATTCATATATATACATATAATAGTTTTCCACAGACACATGTTTTACTGGATATACAGCTCTTCAGCTTGGCTGCCTATGTCAAGATTCGAACCCACGACCACATCTGTAGTCTGAAATGTTACCAGTGAGCTACGAAACCTTGCCTGGAATATGTACGATTTTTATCACTTAAACTTTAATTTAGGTTTTGTTGTTTTTTTAGCGAAAATGACAGCTTATGAAAGCTATCTTATGGTGATTCACTTCCTAAGTGATTGAGAGAGTTAACTCCCTTACATGCATTGTTTTCATATGCTGTCTTTATCGCCCCAAAACAAGAACACATAACTATATCATTTTTTTGTTTCACTCTTCTTCAGTTGAAGTGCTACGAAATCAAGGGACCACTTTTCCCGGGGCTAACGCTTTATCTCTATATGAGATACATCGATATTCGAATATTTCATTACAGTTCTCCTTTACCTGTCAAACGTTGAGCTAGTAAAGAAATTAAGAACATAAACTTCCCTCTCCCTAATTGACCAGTTAACTATGTGTTGTAGACCCGTGCTAGGGGTCACAAAGATAACAACCACAAATTGTGACAGGTTGAAATATACAATGTATTTATTCATAGCAATACAGTAACGCCACTCAATGTGGTAGGAGATGACCGGATTCCTACCATGCGGTAAAACATGAATAGGAATGTCCTCTGTTTGAGTCTTTGCAACCATGGTATTTATTATAGATGGTTGCTTCCATTAGTTCTTCAGTAGGGGTGATTTGTACCCCACAACACTATGTTAGAGTATATCTTTCTTGTGGTCTCTTGGTCTTACCGGATTCCAGGACAAAAAATCATCTAGTCTGGTGGAGTATCTAGCTAAGTGCTGTTACTTGAGGTGAAATCACTAGGAGAAGGTGCACCTTCGTATGAGCAAGTATATAGCCATTCGAGGGGATCGTATTTGGGCTTCGAATACTATGTTATTTCGAATATCTGGTCAGGGTTTACTTGTAAGGGGAAAGTATCCTCATGTCAGGTTGTCCTGACGAACCCTTGTACAGAGAGATCGAAGACACTCAAGGATGGTGTCTTATACGTAATTCAAACTCTCCAATATATGTGTGTGTGTGAGTCTGTAAATCTAATTATTCCATTACCAACGTTTTTCTTAGAATTGTCTGACTAGAACGTCTGTGAAGCCAAAGCAACGAAGAATCCGAAGAGACCGAAATAGTGTCTTACTTAATCATTCAAAGAAAGACAAAGAATTGGTAGCAGAAATATCCTCTCATGAATCAAAATACATTTTCAAATAAATTAAATTAGGAAACTCCTTTAAGTTTGAAATCATATAATTTTAAATGTTGAGGAAAATAGAGAAAAAAAAAACTACTAAAGTTTAAGTGTACTTACCAACATTTAAGATTTTATTTTCCATCCGGTGTTGTTCAGGAGAAATAAATGACGATTTTTCTTGTAAAAATGCAATCTTGTATCTAATCTTTTTTAAATTTCTTTATTCTAATACAGGGTGGGCCAAAATAAGGGTCCTATCTTTAAATTTGACTAACTTGAATTTGAATAACTTCCACAAAATAAAAGTTAAACTCACCAAACTTTATGTGTGTGTAGACTGACCCTTCCGAGATTTTTTGAAATAAACAAAACAAATTTTAGCCGAAAAACACTTCTTAAAACTTACAAAAACTAAAGTATTGTTTTTTACACTGTTTTGAGTTTTTTAAGCAAAAATAATGTTTTCTAAATGAGGGTACGTTCCTTAGGGCTAATACGGCTCATGCTTGCTTCGGAAGGGGTCCTTTACTTATTCTAAAATAAAAAAAAAAAATCAATAAATAAAAAAGTTATGAATTTTTTAAAATAGGACCCTTATTTTTGCCCACCCTGTATATAAAATTAAGTTAGTCGGATTTTTCAAGTCAGACCTAAATAGCATTACATCTGACAAATCGATATTTAATTCTAACTAGCCAGTCTTTTATGTAAATTTTCAAAATATAAATGTCTAATATACTTCAAATGGTTATTTGTGCTTGAGATCACCGAAAAAAGAACTCTCGAATCCACACTCCACAAATTAACATCAGAGACTGGAAACTAGCTTGCAGAGTCAAGACAACGATTAAAATAACAAAAGATAGTCGTCTTTAATCAGGCATGTGTTGATATATATGGTCGACTTTAAAACCATAGCTCGTTTCATGTTTCTCCTCCCTGACTGAGGATACCGTCGCCGTATACCTATGCAGCTTTGTCGAAATTGTGTGCTTAAAATCAAAGGTCGTCAAACATTCTTTTCTTACAAAATGGAGGCAAATAATTCTACAAGCATCATGTTGAAAAAACGATAGATTTATTGAGTCGCACACAGCTTTATTACAATATCGTTGTTTAATTACATCAGGCTGTGATCGTATCATAGACATAAAGAGAAACATTATTAAGGATACAGCTTTTAAGATTACATATTAACACGACCGTTGTCTTCATTGTTTCAATCGAGACTGTCAGAGATTCCTTTCCCAGAATTCCCTGCCCCTTATATCTGACGTCATTTCCGCTTAGTAGATGACATCGCAAAACGCTAAAACAATAATTTGAAGGAATTTTGGTTACGTAGACCCGATGTAAAAATTCTTTTTGATAATTTCTGAATTATTTTGACTGAGTTTTGTTCGGTGAGCCTTTTTTTTATATGCATGCGTGTTTTTTCTGGACATTCGACTTTTAAATTTTTTTAGAATCAAGTTTTGCAATGTGTCACCTCAATTTCACCATTGACGTTCCTGGTACTTTTTCTGAATATTTATTCGAAGGCTTCTTTGAATGGATGTTCGCCTTGATATTGCATGGGTTTCATCTGCTAATTGACTCTGAAGACGGATGTTTATATGACTTGAATTTGTTCAAGCATGCTCTAAATTTTTTCCAGAAACGTGCGTAAGTTTTCTTTGCTTTCGAAATTGGCATTAAATTACTTATCTGCCATTTTATTTATTTATATCTCTATTTCACTTTTAAAAAAAATATCTATTTAAATATATTGAAAAGTCACACAATTTGAAGCGTTGGGTGAGTGGCAATAATAACGAAGATATTTTTTTATAAAATATTTAGAATGAATAAATAATTTATTTTTAAAAACAAATAATCTGCGTTGTGCAAGGTTTTCTAAATATTTTATAAAAAAATATCTTCGTTATTATTGCCACCCACCCAACGCTTCAAATTGTGTGACTTTTCAATATACTCTTCCACGCCGACCACGTGACACACAGCCATATCAACATTTTTCTTTCTTCGTCAAAACACCTAGACGGATTTTCAACTTGACCACGAGAATGTCTCAACCAAGAGGAAAAAAGAAAAAAAGAAAAAGAAGAAATATTCTTCTGAAGATGGTAGATTTACCGAAAGTACTCAAGTTTATAAAAAAAAAAAAATGTTTTTAAGATGAATAAATAATTTATTTTTAAAAACAAATAATCTGCGTTGTGCAAGGTTTTCTAAATATTTTATAAAAAAATATCTTCGTTATTATCTATTTAAATGTTTCAATATTGAACATTAAGCTTTATTTTACTTTGGAAATTGATTTTCATGAGAATCGAACATAACTATAGAAAACAACTGGTATTTATAATATCACATACACACACGACTAGATAGTTCTAATTTCGATCTCTAAATTCGTATGAGTGCTAGTCTAGCCGCACTGAAAAGCTGTGGTACAGCGAAACAGTATGTTTGTCGATAGCTATATAAGTCCCCCTTCTCGGGTTAGACACTGTCGTTAATGAGATCACCTGTTTCGGCTTTTACGTAATGCAAAACTCTTCGTCAATAAACAAATAGAACACTGTCGAGTAGCGGTAAATGTTTATATAAAATAGCATCAGTACCGTCGGTTTCAAATCTAAACTATAGGGAACCTATAATAGGTCTCCTTTACCGGACTCTCTTCAGCCTCTGCTTATGTCTTTTCCCCCGGAAAAATGGCGGCTCATGCGTTGTATGACTTTTTGACGATATTTCGATATCTGCTTTATTTTCACTTTTATTACTTTTATTACTAATTCGGAACTTCCACCCGCAAATTCTGAAGATACTTACGTAAGTGGGCAAGCGAATGCAAATGAAGCAAAGGATCGAAATATCGTAAAAAAGTGAAACAACGTGGGAATCGCACCTTTTCAAGGGAGGCAGACATAAACAGAGGCTGAAGAGAGACGAATTATAGGTTTCCTTTGTTTGGATTTGAAACCGACGGTACCAATGTTGTTCTGATCTTTTGTAAAACATATATATTAAGTACGCTCTTATTTTTTACTTTCTTAATAACTGAGCACTTTGTTGAGTTCTTTCCTACTAACCTCACACACACACACACACATATATTTTAATTTTAATTTTTTAATTTTTTAATTTTTATTTATTTTTTTTTTTTTATTATTTTTTTTACTTTATTTTATTTTACTCTACTATACTTCCTTTTATTTTTATATTTTATATTTTTTATTTTTATTTTTATATATAATTTTATTATTTTTTATATTATTTTTTATAGTTTTTCTTTTTTTATTGTATATTTTATTTTGTATATTTTATTTTTTATTTCTTATCTTTTTTTTATTTTTCCTTTATATATTCTATTATTATTTTTCATATTTTATATTATGTTTTACTTTATTTTATTCCGTATTTCATTTTCATTTTATCTTTATAATTTTGATAATGTTTATAATGTTTGTTTATTATTATTATTATCGGTTCATCTTTATATTTTTATTTTATATTATTAACTTATTCCTTTTTTTAATATTTGTCCCTGCGTCCCCTCCTGTCAATAGATGTTCCTCTAAGACGAACTTGTTATTTTCTTCCTTGAATTTTCTGTAAGATGTGCTGCTAAAGGCGCTGATGAAGACGTTCTGGAGTGGCTTTGTAAAAAAAAATGTTTAATTAAAAAGTTAAAAAGATAAAAAAAAAAGTATTTCCAAAATGTTTTGGAAACGACCGTACGCCATACTAGACTTGTTGTTCTAATTCTTTGAACAATTGGAATGTTCTAATTCATTGAATAATCTTATATATATATATATATATATATATATATATATATATATATATATATATATATATATATATATATATATATATTATATTTCACTGAGAATATTCAGTAAAGTCTGGAATAAGGCAAATAAAAGCAATCTCGATGAGCCCCGATTATAGGGTACAGAGCATTTATATATCTATTTGGAGAGTTTACCAAGATATTTCTTCTAGAGAGGATTCATCACGACGAAAAAATCTTTTATTTTATTTATTTTGTAAAGTTACCGTTACAAAATAAATAAATAATTAAATAAAATATATTTTCGTTGTGATGATTCTCTCTGGAAAAAATATCTTGGTAAACTCACCAAATATATATATATATATATATATATATATATACTAAAAAAATCATCTTGATACGAGAGGTTCTCGTTTATTATTATAATTTTATTTCATCTTTTTTTATTGATAAATAAATAATTCCATTTCTGTTTTCAAGTATGCTTTCTTTTTATTTTCAACATGCCAACCATTAAGCAAAGAATTTGAAATGTATTAGCTGGATCCATTTTTGTTTACAGTGGAAAACAGGAAATATAATCATGTTTTTTTCTTCCTGTAACAATAAACGACGAATAACATTATAGGAAGAAATTAATAATAATAAAAATAAACTTCTGACATGTTGTTTTCAAGGATTCTTGTTTTTGACAAATATCTCCGATGGAATGGCACAATCTTGAATAACCACGGATCGAATGTTATTCCAAAGACCCACATCAAACCTAATTTGTGATTTTTTAAAAAGAATTCTTGATTTTTAATTGAAAGAATTCGAAAAGACGAATGATCCTTGAAAAAATGACATAGACTTCTTGAATTTCGTGAGTCAGAAATTAGTTTGTCTATTTTATGACGACATATAAAACCCTTTACAGTAAAGAAAAGTAAAAATGTTGGAAAAAATGTCTCAAAGATTATTTATTGCAAAGAGGGAGAATAACAGGATACACTTATCAAAATTTCCCTCATAACACACACAGCCCCGTTCCTCTTTAAACACACGTCATATGTCAACTTTAAGAAAAGTACTTATTACTTTTCATATATATATATATTGTGTGTGTTTAGGCAGCATATTTTCATTTAGGCAAACATTATTAAATAACACAGAGTGGTTTTGTTTGATGCGACTTTTTTATTTATTCAATTTTCCGAATTGTCCATCTAATGTTTCGGTCAAATTGATGTAAATATGATCCATGGGTTTCTTGCTCCATTCTTTTTTTCTTTTTTGCAAGTACTTTCGATTTGAATCATCAAATCATCTTCAGGCGGTATTAGTTTTAGTGTCTTTACAAATTATGACTTTACTGTTGTGCTCATTTTTGAATTATAACGGCAAGTAGTTTATAACTTGAAAAAGCGTCTGTGAAGTTGAAATGTACATGAGAGCGTGATGGCGTTCTACACATATGAGAGATTTAAAAGTTTGACTGTTTAAACCGTTAAGAAATTGATGACGTTAAATAAAGTGCATACAATTCAAACGCATAACTACCTAATGGTTAAGAATTTGGTAATGTTAATTATTATGCTAGACACTTTAAAATGTTGCGACTAGTTTCATAATTGACATTATTAATTGTGGGATGTTTAGTTTTTATGTAGAGAGCTTCGAGTATTTTTAATTTTTTGATATTGGTATCGTGGTGTATTATTTTGGTATTGTTAACAAGGATGTTTCTATATTGGGAGGGGTGCAATTATGTTTTTTTAGGTGTTGGCCTATAGAGCTAGTGTCGGAGAGATGTAGGGTGAGTTTTCGGGATAGTGTGGTGGAAGTGAAACCTATGTAAGAATTAGTTTTTTTTATTGTTGTCGGAGATACATTCTCACATAGGGCATTGGAACTGATATATTACATTAGTTCTTCCTAATGTATTTTGGGTTTGAGAAGTGTTATTTTTAACAACATAGTTTGATGTTTTCATTTTTTCTAATAAATGATAAATCGTATTTTATCATCAGAATTAGTGGGGGATATATAGCGATGTATTATATTTTTAAGAGCTTTTTCATCCAATTTAATATATATATATATATATATATATATATATATATATATATATATATATATATATATATATATATATATATTATTAAAAATAACCGACAATTCATGTCTGGATATTTTTGTATGAATCCCTTCCATTTTTCGGATTAAAGTCCTAATGTCGGATGAGAATTGGCTGATGAAACTACCGTAATTTTCTTTTAGGTCCAAAGTACTTTCTGACGCATCTGGGTCCATCTTCAGTGGAATAATGTCAATCAGGTAAAAACCTGGAGTGAGTTTATAGTTAATTTTGGCGGGAAAATTTAACTACAAAACTATATTTATTTAGTATTATAAACATTTAAGTATATTAGTACT
The DNA here is from genome assembly GCA_963556195.1 of Sepiola atlantica. Taxonomy (NCBI): domain Eukaryota; kingdom Metazoa; phylum Mollusca; class Cephalopoda; order Sepiida; family Sepiolidae; genus Sepiola; species Sepiola atlantica. Next base: position 22,103,035 of record OY744547.1, on the reverse strand, counting down.
AGTGTTAAAATTAATCCTGTTAATAACCGGGTTTTTTGTTTTAATGTGTAAAGCTTCTAGTATATGGAGTTTTTGTATATTAGTATTGTGTTCTAGGATTTTAGTGTTGACCTAAAAGAAAATTACGGCAGTTTCATCAGCCAATTCTCATCCGAGATTAGGACTTTTCATACAAAAATATCCAGACATGAGTTGTCGGTTATTTTTAATAATATGTGCCTTAGAGAAAAAATGCTGCCTCGATACACACACACACACACACACACACACACACACACACACACACACACACACACACACATATATATATATATATATATATATATATATATATATATATATGTGTATATATATATATATATAAATTCTTTGTAAAATAGTAGGCAAATTCCAGCAGAGTGCTCAATTAATTAAGGGAATCAGAATTAAGAGCTTAATATTTGTTTATTAATACAGAAATTTAATACAACATATAGACCAATGGTTTCGAGCACAGAAGGTAAAACCTCTGGCTCTCATCAGCATAGAAAGTAATTGGTGAAGAAATGATGAAATAATATAATATATATATATATATATATATATATATATATATATATATATACATTTATGCAAACATTGTGAAAAATAACAGAATTCATCTGTTTAATTATACCTTTTTTTTTCAATTTTTCTGAGGGTCTTTTTTTGTATTAAAATCAAAAAAACTTAATAAATGTTCCATAGGTTTCACATGTTTCACAAAAGGTTTTCGATTCTTCGTCGAATAATCCTCAGGTGTCAAAAGCAAATGAACAACAAAGCCGGAGAAAGAAAAGAATTTTAAAAAGACGATGGAGAAATGCGCAGATAACGTTTTTCGCATTGTTCCAGGAAGTCGTTGGCGATTTTAAATCCAGTAACGCTGCATGGCATCACAGAACAAAATCGCATTACGTTAAGCATTTAAAAATGTTACTACTTGTTTCATATGTGATGTTGTTAATTTTAGGTTGTCGTGTTTTTATGTATATATATATATATATATATATATATATATATATATATATATATATATATATATATATATATATATATATATGCAATTTTCCTCTCGACTATTAACAATCATCACGGGAAATGAAAAAAATTAAGATCTATATTGTAAACAAAGCGGACCAATATACAAAGCACATCAAACAGTATTCAACTTACGACGTAAGTATTACGCTGAGACAATGTTATTTGCTTACAGATAATTTATTGTTATATACCTCGTATCAATGTCCTTAGGGGCGGGCAACCTCTGGCCCGCGGGCCACATCCAGCCCGCGAAGGTTTAGCGTCCGGCCCGCCACCCTGCTAGGCTTTATTATTGCAATCCGGCCCGCGGACCTCCCAGTAAAACTCATATCATTTTGAAAATGAAGTACACGAAGTCTCACCTTCGCTCCTAACTCTGGGACCGTCACCTCAATGACATTCTTCTGTTGTCTACCTCAACCATCGAGCCAGACATGGAAATACTTTTTCATGGCAAACAGCACCAGCAGTCTCATTGATTTGTAGAGTGTTCGATGCAATTTTGTACAATTTATTCATGTAAACAAAATATAGTAATTCTGAGATTTCGTTTTTCACTCCGGCCAGCGATTGTCTTCCAAAAGTTTCATCTGGTCCTCACTCTGAAAAGGTTGCCCGCCCCTGCCTTAGAGTCACATTTTCGAAAGATAGACATTGTAAGAAAAAAAAGAAAATAAGTACATATTGGAACTTTTAGCAAAACCTGAGTTGTATCCCTTGTTTATAGACCTAAAAAAACATCAATAATCAAAAAGTTTTCATGACATCCTTCACATTGCATTTATTTCAAATTTGTCCGAAGGTATCACTGCATTTCTAAATATAATTTATGACCGATGAGTTTTTGTTTCCACATCCTAACGGACTTCTTCCTTACATCGTTGTAAGGTGCCCACCACTGAACCGTTTCCGTATAAGCCAAGCTTATTTACCAGTAACAAAGAACACTTTTAAAAAAAAATTTCTACCATAAACGTGTCTGCGATTCTTACTTTTACTTACGCCTCCTCTTGGAGAAGAGTCCGCTTTATGAGGTATTGGCACCAGTGACTCATATTCGGACCTTTTTGTGCCGCCAAACGCGATATTGGTTATGGAAATTCGGATCAAAAATGTGCGGAGACAGAATGCGATCAAGCTGTCCAGCGAGAGATGAAGAGATATTTCATCGGTTCCAGTTTTTTGATCAGCCTCAGATCAGATAATAACAAGACCATCGTGGAAAGATACTGGCATAGTTTGCAGGAAAAGAAATGTCTGGGATTATCAATCATATGTCAAAGAGATCCTATGAATTCTTTTTATTGATGATATACATGAATATAAATAACCACACTGATTTATACATGCACACACACACACACACACATATATATATATATATATATATATATATATATATATATATATATATATATATATATATATATATATAGATAGATAGATACAGAGAAGAAGACAGAAGATAAAGATATAAATATATATATATATATATATATATATATATATATATATAAACAATAATAGTAAATATATAAATAAAAACAAATTAAATAAATAAAAACAGCAAACAGGTACACACACATATATATATATATATATATATATATATATATATATATATATATATATATGGGAAAATGAAAAAGGAAAACCAAAAAATGGATGTGTACATCAACGTTACGTCTTTATTTATAAGACTTCATCAGACGAAACGTTGATGTACACATAAAAAACATCCATTTTTTGGTTTTCCTTTTTCATTTTCCCATCACGTCGGATTACTTTCATCCTTCTCTTCCCATATATATATATATATATATATATATATATATATATATATATATATATATATATATATATATATATATATATGATTGGGGAAATGGTAGTTTGATCTGTACCATTGGAGAGCCATGCATATTATAACTGTCCTGTTTTTAAATCTCCGAAACAGTTACATGGTAAACAGCTGATGATCCCCGTGTTAATATTAGATGCTTACATTAAGGTCTCCTGTTTTTGTTTCACTGTTAGATACTTAATCCCTTTTTTATTTTATTTACTTACTATTATATATTTTATATATTTATTAATTTTCCAACGAATGTTAAGTCTGCACTATTTTGGATTTAGTTAGTTTCTGTGGGAATTTAAACTGCATTTTCCTTTTTTTGTCTTTTTGTTTAAAATAACTCAAAGCTTCTTTAGACTATATATATATATATATATATATATATATATATATATATATATATATATATATATATATATATATATATATATATATATATATATATATAATAAAAGTTTTAAAAAGGTTAAAGGCAATGCAAAATTCCGGATCGCTGGAAGTTGTAAAGAACAAAAACAAAGCAAAACCGAAAATAAGTTGGGTATAGATCGAAAAAGGTTTCTTTATTTTTCTAGACGAACTTACACAGACAGCAAGAGTGTTATTCTGTAATTGTCCGGATGATCAGGGATCAATTTAATATATTTCGACAGTTATATCCTCTCCTTGTCAAAAATAAATGCAAGAAAAAATCCCGGAGACCGAGATAATGCCAGAAGCGCTGGGGGGTTAAACCGGAAGTGTTCAAGAGGTAATTGAAATAGATCGTGATAAGATCTGGATGAGAGTTGTGTAACTGTTAATTAAATATTAAATATTATATCCTATATTATTACTTTTATATATATATATATATATATATATATATATATATATATATATATATATATATATATATATATATATATATATGTACATATATATATATATGTATATATATATATATATATATATATATATATATATATATATAAAAGTAATAATATAGGATATAATAATTGTTCATCATGATATTATCCTTTGTCGGGGGTGGGTCAGTGTAATAAAAGTTAAGGAAGAACGATAACTCAAGTTAATAATAAAAATGTCTTTTTTAACTAGAAAATTATGAAAGCCAGCATATTCATCTTTATTTATAAAGATGACGACTATATTTTTCCATCCACTTTTCATTTAGGCGTTTCACTAGGTCAATGAAACTTGCCATGATTTTTAATGTCATCTAAATAAATAAATGCGAAAGTTTTTCCACCTATACTAACTATATTGACATTAAAACGGTTTATGCTTATTTACCTCTCTATAGTATATTTTCATTCGTCATGATACATTCCTCCCAGGCATTATCTCCTCTTCGGGGGGGGGGGAGAGGAGACCGTACAGTATACATTCGTTCCTCACGATACCATTTCCTCAGGATTACCAGTTTTGTGTGTGGGAGGAGTTAGTGTACTATCTATTATGTTGTCATGATATAATCCTCCCAGGCATTACATCCTCCTTTGGGAGTGTCAGTTTATGTAGTTCGTTCATCATGATATCAGCCTCTCATTTGCATATTTTTTTTATTTTCTAATAAATTAATATTTTCTAATCTGTTAATTAAATACATGTGTTATTTTGTTTTTTAAATTTTCTAATGAATTAATATTTTCTAATCTGTTAATGAAATACATGTGTTTATTATTTTTTATTTTCTAATAAATTAATATTTTCTAATCTGTTAATAAAATACATGTGTTTATTATTTTTTTATTTTCTAATAAATTAATATTTTCTAATCTGTTAATTAAATACATGTGTTCATTATTTTTTTATTTTCTAATAAATTAATATTTTCTAATCTGTTAATTAAATACATGTGGTTATTATTTTTGATTTTCTAATAAATTAATATTTTCTAATCTGTTAATAAAATACATGTGTTTATTATTTTTTTATTTTCTAATGAATTAATATATTCTAATCTTTTAATTAAATACATGCGTTAATTATTTTTTTAATTTTCTAATAAATTAATATTTTCTAATCTGTTAATGAAATACATGCGTTAATTATTTTTTATTTTCTAATAAATTAATATTTTCTAATCTGTTAATTAAATACATGTGGTTATTATTTTTTATTTTCTAATATATGAATATTTTCTAATCTGTTAATTAAATACATGTGTTTATTATTTTTTTATTTTCTAATAAATTAATATTTTCTAATCTGTTAATTAAATACACGCGTTAATTTTTTTTATTTTCTAATAAATTAATATTTTCTCATCTGTTAATTAAATACATGTGTTCATTATTTTTTTATTTTCTAATAAATTTATATTTTCTAATCTGTTAATTAAATACATGCGTTAATTATTTTTTATTTTCTAATAAATTAATATTTTCTAATCTGTTAATGAAATACATGTGTTTATTATTTTTGATTTTCTAATAAATTAATATTTTCTAATCTGTTAATTAAATACATGTGTTTATTATTTTTTTATTTTCTAATAAATTAATATTTTCTAATCTGTTAATTAAATATATGCGTTAATTATTTTTTTATTTTCTAATAAATTAATATTTTCTAATCTGTTAATTAAATACATGCGTTAATGTTTTTTCTAAGAAATTAATATTTTCTAATCTGTTAATAAAATACATGTGTTTATTATTTATTATTTTCTAATAAATTAATATTTTCTAATCTGTTTATTAAATACATGCGTTAATTATTTTTTATTTTCTAATAAATTAATATTTTCTAATCTGTTAATTAAATACACGCGTTAATTTTTTTTCTAATAAATTAATATTTTCTAATCTGTTAATTAAATACATGCGTTAATTATTTTTATTTTCTAATGAATTAATATTTTCTAATCTGTTAATTAATACATGTGTTTATTATTTTTTTATTTCTTAATAAATTTATATTTTCTAATCTGGTAATTAAATACATCCATTAATTTTTTTCTGATAAATTAATATTTTCTAATTTGTTAATTAAATACATGCGTTAATTATTTTTATTTTCTAATGAATTAATATTTTCTAATTTGTTAATTAAATACATGTGTTTATTATTTTTTATTTTCTAATAAATTAATATTTTCTAATCTGGTAATTAAATACATGCGTTAACTTTTTTCTGATGAATTAATATTTTCTAATCTGTTTATTAAATACATGCGTTAATTATTTTTTTATTTTCTAATAAATTAATATTTTCTAATCTGTTAATTAAATACATGTGTTTATTATTTTTTAAATAAATTTGCTGTTGTTGTGTTTCTGTTTCTATTTACTTCCTCCCACGAGAGTAGAGTGTAGCACAATGTCAAGACGTTTATGTAGTTTGCTTGAATCATTGTTTATTTTGTATATAGAAATGTGATAATTAGAAGGCAATACAATGCAGATGTGTGACGGATAGACACACGTTGGAGCAAATAAGAATATGCGTGCTGGTGAAAAACATAAATATATATATATATATATATATATATATATATATATATAAGTGTATGAGATACATTGTATTATGGGTGATGACATTTGTTCCACCATTATATGTCTTATTTGCTCCAACTTGTGTCTATTCGTCACACCTCTGCATTGTATTGCCTTCTAAGTATCACATTTCTCTCTCTCTCTATATATATATATACAGGGTCATTCATAAGTCACTTCACTTAACTATTTAAAATGATTACCATATGAAGCACAAACATACTATGAACTTTTGATAATTGTTATCTTACTCTCTAATTACTGCTATTTGTTAGGCAATGGAAACGTGATGTGAACAGAAAGCCTCCTTCGCACAACACCATAAGCAATCAAATATGCTACAAAGAGTCGTAAATTCCTTGCAAAAAAGAATGGAGCGATGCATGCAGAACGAAGGTGGTAATTTTGAAAATTTGCTGCAAGTTTAAACTCCCATAAATGAATTTGTTGAATAAACTTTCTGTTTTGTATTACCGTATTTTTTAACTTTAGAATTTCAAAAATAAATAGCTAAGTGACTTATGAATCACCCTGTATATAATTTTCTCTCTCACTCTCTCTCTCTCCCCCTCTCTCTCTGTCTCTCTCTCTCTATATATATATATATATATGCCCGCAAGATGACTGAAGTTAAGCAACGTTAACCCTTGTCAGTACTAGATGGGTCACTATTCGGGAATACCAGTTGCTGTACGTGGACACTTAGCTATCGGGAAATAGTGTTGCCAACCCGCAGTGCCTAACGTGGCGACTATGGAATAGAAGGGTTCCTACTCTAGGAGTGATCGAGAACCCATTGCGATGGTGATGGTGATATATATATAGAGTAGGAACCCTTCTATTCCATAGTCGCCACTATATATAATAAATATTTGTTATTGTTTATTATCTATGTACGTATACGTTTCGTCCTTTTTCAATCGGGACTCATCAGCATAGAGATATGACTATTCACTACCGGTCATGCGATTCGAAACCTCAAGTATTTTTAACTCCAGTCCGCTGGGCCAATTGTAAACAGCGAATAAACTATGATAATTTTAACACTTTAACGGCGGCTTTGACGTCGAGGCATTCTACTTCTATTAAGGGAAGGAATGATGCATTATAAGCAAGTGACGTCATGCTGTGTTAATACTACCAATTACAGTGCTCTACTTTCAAGGAGCGACAAATGATAAATATTTGTTATTGTTTATTATCTATGTACGTATACGTTTCGTCCTTTTTCAATCGGGACTCATCAGCATAGAGATATGACTATTTACTACCGGTCATGAAAGTTTTGTTTCAGATAAATGTTTAGCTAACTTACATTAGTTATTAAAAATGTTTTCCTTACCTGTGTTGTTCTTCTGTGTCTAATAGAATATATATATATATATATATATATATATATATATATATATATATATATATATATATATATATATATATATATGATTGGTTTTCTTAAGAGAATATGCCAGCAGATTGTTTTGATGGCAGTTACCGTTAAAATAACTAAAATGGCTTCTGTAGTGATATTAAAAGGGGCATTGAATGTTATTGGAATTGCAACGCAACGAATGGATTACAAGAAAGATTTCGCGTGCACCCCCTCCCCTCCCCCAGCCCCCTGTTGCCACCAAAGGCTAAAGGTGCCCCGGGCTGGAAGGGAAGTGGCATTTTCTACCCCTCCTCCCAAGTTTCCGTTGCCTCAAGGTGTACATCGGCCCTTTGTAAAGCTTCGCCAGAACACTTACAAAGAAAGGTCTTCGTTTTAAAGGGCTCGTGCAATAATGGATACTGCCGTTCCCATGGTTTGAACTTAAACTCAGGGGCGTTAAATGAGAGCTGAATATTAAGCTGAATATAAACGTTTTTTTTTTATTGTAATTTTTTTTACTGTTTTTTTTTTTATTTACGAAATTTTTGTTTTTGTTATTTTTGTTTCTTTATAGGAAGGTGTATTTTTTGGCGTCTCTTTATATTAGCGCGACCCCGTGAGAATTCCACGCTTCGTTCTACATCAATCTGTATAATTCACGTTAATAAGAATATTCCTTTTGAAATAATATTAAGAAACTGGTGCTACCAGATCAGGCTGTCTGAAAATATCGGCTTCCTCGCCCAAAATGCACCAAACATTGATGTTTTATTGTTTTTTTCTCTTTGCAAAACTCAATCTTGTTTTGCAAAGCCCAAAACAAAAAACAACAATTCCCCCCCCCCCTCACTGTTTATCTTTCCCCTTCCATCCCCGAAACGTTTACTAAAATGAACAGATTCAGCATAAAATAACACGAAAAAGGGTTGATATGCCGTAAAACAAAATAACCAACTATCAAGAAGAAAAAAAATGACTCTTTCTTCTTCCGTAAAGATAATTGTTATTTTCAGCTAAATGTTATTTAAATAAATAAAACGAATATGTCTCTCCTCCATTTCTTTACCACAATGGGTAACTTAGAGGCACCACTTCCATTGTCTTCCCTTGAGAATTTTATGCATATGATATAAATTTCATCAAAATAGTATATATTTGAAGTCTTTAAGAAGGTTCGAGTCCCTAGGTTAAGAGGGTACTTAAAGATTCGGGATCACTTCCATTGTTTTCCCCAGAAAATTGTATACATCTTATATCAATAGAGATTGTGTCCGTCCGTTACAATTTATTTATTTTTATTTTTTAACGTAGTTCACCCCAAACAAGGCAGGCCGCCACTTTAGACGTAAGGGGCTACTGAGAAAAAAGAAAAGGGGAGAAGGTTGGGGGGATCAACCTAAACTGGGATCTGCGCAGCAAGATGTCTGTTTACATTAATTTTAAATTTCTGCATGTCAGCACTGTCGACGAAACAGGAGGCAGGAAGGGAGTTCCAGAGGCCAGCAGCACGAGGAAAGAAGCTATTTGAGTAGAAAGCTCTCTAGCATCTGGGGACCGCCACAGTGAATGGATGGGATTTAGTTGATTGTCGAGTTGGTCTAGTGAATTTACGTCGAGGGGGCACCAGAGTAGCCAATTCATCGGAGCATAATCCATTGAAGTATTTGTAAAACAAGCACAAGGATGCAACATTGCGGTGATGGGACAGGGACTGGAGCTTGGTTGACAGTGAGGGACCTATTAGGTTGGCGACTCTTTTTTGGACCTCGTCAAGGAGGGAGAGAGTAGTAAATGATGAATCAGCCCAGATGTGGCAACAATACTCCATGCATGGACGGATGGTGGCTTTGTAGAGATACAGGATAATGTCAGGTGTGAGGAGTTTACTAGCACGGTAGAGGGAGCCAATCTTCTTTGCGGCAGCCTTGGCAATGTCCTTTTAAATGTAATAAATACTTTGCAGAATTTGGCTCATTTCGAAATATCAGAGATCTTTCGTACTTTTAGAAATAGAAGAATTTATTACATTGATAGTAAATAATAAATTCCCAACAAATAAAGTGGATGCCAAATCGAAACCGACACCTTGAGATCTGCAGTCTGATATTCTACAAACTGAGCTACGTGGACCTTCTTTGGGATATATCTTAAAACATTACCGTAGCAAAATTATTATTGCTTTGACGTGACGTTATAGATTTATGATTTACGTCATGTTTCAAAACATGAATTCTACCATAAGCGATAATAAAAAATGAATGGGTAAACACTATCAATAGCGTTGGAAATTATAAAACAATTTATTTTGCTTTAATTACGTATTTTATGTAGTTCTTTCTCAATTATATCATTCTTCAAGCTTTGCCTAGCAAAAAATTGCTAGTATCCTTTCAATTTCATATATATATATATATATATATATATATATATATATATATATATATATATATATATATATATATATAGTAAGCAATGAAAATATATATGGCAATCAAGCTACACAGAGGCTCCCGTGTTTCATCCCCGGGAGGAATCGTCAGGCTAAATGCATGGAGTTATTTTTGTCAGGTGTTTTTATATACATGGCTTGCTAGTTAACCAATCAGATTCTTTGTTGTTCCCTTAACCAATCGTTGGGCTTCCCGCGAACAAAGGCTTTGTTGGTGACGCTCCTATACCTATCCTATTTTTTGTTAACAATGGATTTTCCTATATCCTGTTTCCTTTGTTGTGTCAGTACAGTGGGCGAATTTATTTTAACACATTGCTTACTACCTAGGTCTATTGACGTATCGAGCACTGTTGAAGTAAATACTGAAAACTGATACATAAAAAATTATATCTCCTTATAATATTTTATGTGGATACATGAAGTACTAATATATATATATATATATATATATATATATATATATATATATATATATATATATACAACAATTACAATTATCACAGTCTAGAAGGATTTCTCCTTCACTAACCCGGGAGAGAAAAGGGTACTTCTGCAATTTATGGACCAGGACCATGCTATTTTTCAGATATGATTTTTCTAGTTAAGTTCAATTTTTACGGTATCTTTTGTTTATTGAATTGTTAGGTGAAAGTACACAATAGTTAACAAAGCCCCCCCCCCCCATGTTAAAATGTGTATGTTAATAATAACGTTATTATTTCTGCACGGTCCGTAAAGTTCAGAAGTACCAAGAAAAGATTTGGTATAGTATAGAAGATACTACACTTTAACTTTAATTCTATTTTGAAAAGTAAAACATAAATTAAAAGCCGACAAGTAAACAATATTTAAATCGAGACCAAATTTAGTAACGTGGGGAAAATGCATCAACGTTAATTATATTTTTAAAAGTAACGAAATAAAAATAATAAAATGAATTGTATTCAGAGGAGGGGGGCATAAAAATAAACACCGAATTTTATCTTTTAAACAGTAAATGCACACGATTCTTTTTATTTTTTTAAATGGTGGCGATTGATAAATGAAGACTACTCTCCTATACTTTTATATTTCTCCCGGGCAACGCCGGGCCGCGGGTCCTGCTAGTATACTATATTCCAATGCTTAATTCAAGGGGAGGGGTAGTGTAGTATATTTTTTGTTGTCATGAGACCAGGCATTACCTTCTTCTTTTTTTTGGGGGGGGGGAGGTGGAGAAGAGCAGTGTAGTATCTGTTCTTTGGGGGAGTAGTGTAGTATATGTTCGTTCAGCATGATACCACCTCCCCCAAGACACATACAAATATGCAACCGGAAGGAGCATATATTGTCTAGTAATAATAACCATGTATCTGATGAGAAAGATTTAAGCATTACCACTGTCGACCAAGGGAATAGTCTATCAGGCATGTGTACACAGTGAGATAGTGTATGGAAGTGAAACCTGGCCAGTAAGAGTTGAGGACATGCGTTGCATGGAGAGAAATAACATGAGAAAGGTCTGCAATGTGAGTCTTAGACAGGCTTAGATCTGATGACTTCAGAGGAAGACTAAACCTGGGAAGTATAGGGAGATGTGTGCAAAATGAGAAACTTCGATGGTATTGAAAGAATAGATGAGAGTTTTTGTGTTAGCAGATGTAGAACAGTTGAGGTAGCATGGTTCAACTGTTGTTGTTGTTGTTCTTCTTCTTCTTCTTCTGATGCTGCTGCTGTTGATGATGATGATTTATTTATTAATTTTATGTCAGGTATTTATTTGGTTAGTCTAAAAAAAATTGGATGAAAATCGAAATTCAAATTTCAAAGAGCGTTTTTGAAGCGAGCCAAATACAAGAACTCCCATGAGAATCAATTTGGAATGTTTAACTCAGCGGATGATTCAGAGGTTACATTGCCCTCTTGGGATAAGGTAACACATTCACTTTCAGACATTGTTCACTTCTTGCCAAATAACCATCGTGGAATCCATTAGCTCTAATTTAAATATGTCATTTGGAATTAATTTCTGTATTTGTCAAGTCGTCTCCAGCTAATGTCTCCGACTGTCTCTCCCACCGCCCTCCTCCACTTCACCGGAGCAAATTCAGGCCTGGTAATAATAATAATTTTTTTGACCTTTTAAAGAATAAAGCTCTTTTGGAATGTGTTTGATCTGAACGAGGCGAGGTACCCCCGTTTAAGCCGAAGTCGATTCTTCATGAATTATTTTTCCTTTTTTTTTCTTTCTTTTTTTAAGTTTTCGTATTTTGTTAAAAGTTTGGAATTATTCAAAGAAAGCTGTCTATTACTTTAGAATAATTGATTTTACTTATATCTATATATCCATACATATGTATTATGATTTATTTTATATGTATTTTATTATATTTATTTTATTATGCTTTGTATTAAATATTTGTTATATATATATATATATATATATATATATATTACATCATAATAATTGTGTTTCTAAAACGTAACAGGCAAAAGTGGTTTTAGCATTAAAATGATTATGTATACACATATCTCTCTCTCTCTCTCTCTCTCTCTCTCTCTCTCTCTATATATATATATATATATATATATATATATATATATATGTGTGTATATAGGGTGTCCATAAAGTTTACGTGCACTTTTGAAATTTATTTTTTTATTTGTTTTTGCGATAGAAATCATCTGTAAATATGTTATAAAGTTTCATGTGCCTACTTTTAAGCATTTCATTTACATTCTCTCAAGGAAGTTAGGCACGAGATCATGTGTGGCTTTTTATGAAATTGTTTATGTGAAACGAACTTGATTCGAACCCGGCACACCTAGGTCGCCAGCCTGAGTCGTTAACCACTTAGCCACCGTGCCGTACCTAGTTTTCGTGACTAAGTGGTTAACAATGCAAACTGAGGACCTGGGTATACCGGGTTCGAATCCAGTTCGTTCCACAGAAACATTTTCATCAAAACCCACACCTGACCTTGTGTCTAACCTCCTGGGGGGGGGAGGTAAATAAATACCTAGTTTTAAGTATAGTTATTGAATAATTTTATACCATAAAATTTGCAACAATTTTTAGATAAATAAAAAGAATATTTTCTATTTTTCAGAGTCAATTTGATCCATGGCTTCAACTAAAAAAAAACGCAAACTGTTTCCTTTAATTGGCTGAAGTGAAATCTACGAATAAAGTTTAGAATTGGATACAATAAAGAACCACCTTGTAGGAATACTATAACTGAATGGATTAAAACATTTAAAGGGTCAGCCTTTGTCCATGATAAGCCGTGAACTGCCAAATCATAATTACCCTTTGTGTTGCTAATAACGGAGGACATTTTTGTCCTTTAGTCCTCACATTTCATGAGCGATGTTTCTGACAAAGGGAGAAGAATTGCTGTTTTCTTGGTGAGAATTTATTTAGATGGATGCATCCTGGAAAACATTAACTCCTAGAGTTAAGATTACATTCCCAGAATGCATACCACCTTAGGCATAAAAGCCCACTGTGGAAGGGGGAAGGTGGGGGTCGGGGGGTCATTGTGACATTAAATACAACTTTTTTTGACATTTTTTATTTGACAACAAGTTTTTCAAAACAGACAAAACAAAGACATTATTTATTTGACAAAGAACAAAATGGACAATGACAAAAACCTACTCTATCCTAAGCTAGACATTCACACTAAAAAAAAAAGAAAAAAAAAAAAAAATTTAACAAAAAAAAAAATTTGTTTTCTTGGTGAGAATCTCTCAATCTAACACTTATTGTTGGCTAGCTTTTTTACCTTGAAGTGGTTTGTTAGCTCCTTACAGCAAGTGGCTTCATGCCTTGTCTGAAGCGATTTCCATTAAAGAAATGTGGAAACTTAAATAAAATTCCAATAATACTGTTGTGGGTGAACCTACCTACCCTTTAATAACTAAATGGTAGCAACCGGCTACCATAAATACCGGCTTTTGCCGGGAGAACATTGGTACCACATTTTGGCACTAGCACTGCCAACACTGACTTGTGTATAATTTCTCTGTTCAATACAATTCATTATTATTATCTCTAAACCTGTTGTTCTTTTATTTCATTGTTGGTACCCCTAAACGGGTCCACAACAAATACCTCAAAGAATATAGATTTACTTCTTTCTAATCCTTTTTACAGATTATTTATATCGCAAATAAAGTTATTATCTTTTTGAAGTGTACACGGACTTATGGACACTCTCTCTCTTTCTCTTTCTCTCTCTCTCTCTCTCTCTCTCTCTCTCTCTCTCTCTCTCTCTCTCTCTATATATATATATATATATATATATATATATATACTTAAACATACATTCTATTGATTTGCTTCCTACGGCAACAAAATATAACACAAGGTCAATTTAATGCGTGGAATCATCCCCTCTCCAGAAGGAGCATTCTGGAAGAGTACAAAAAATAGCTGTGAACCTATCCATAAGAATTCCCCGGTAAGAGCGCCTCAGGCTACCGGTAATAAACAAATCTACCCTCCCGTAGAAGGAGGTAATGCCTAGAAGAACTGCCTTCTGTGACTGAGTAGCACCTCTATGATTGTATGCCTAAAGGCTAATTTTAGTCTGAAGGCTGGGAACCATATTGTTTCCTTGAGGGTTTAAACTCAGATTGTATCTAAAACATATTAAATCTATTCTATATTAATAAAATAATGTTGGTGTTCCCCTTCCAAATCAGTTAGAGTAGGCAAGAAAACTAATACGTCAAATGCATAAAAATCAATACTACCTATACACCCTTTACTCGACCGTGTTTCCAGCAACTCACACACACTTTTAATATATAGCATTAATTCCTATTATTTATCCCATAGACTAAATCCTATACCTGTATGCTCTAGAGAGAGAGAGAGTAGCAAGCTAATTTCTCTCTGTGAATTATTAACTCTTACACTCCTCAAACACCGTTTTGCGATTATTTCATGAAGAAAAGGGGAACCACCTTCACCGCTTCAGAATTTGTAAAACAGCCAATCAGCGATCGGCTAACATAAGCATGAGACACATTTCATCATGTACAGATATCCCTTACAAACTTTATTCAATAAATAAATCGTTTTATTAGTAACATTCAATACACACTTCACAACATCACATCCATCGCCAAAACACACAATTCCCTTTCACATTTAGGACGCTGAAAATGATTTACAGCAAAATAATACTTCTTTTAACGAATGTTTTATTACCAATTCAAATGAGTATTTTTTTTCTTTTTTTCAACCCTGATCGACTGTAGCATATCATAAAATGTTTCAATGTTTTTTTACATAATTTTATCTTTTTTAAGAGAAAAGTTCTGTAAAGACATATTTCTATTTATAATAATCCTTTCTGAACACTGTGTACGAACGAGGATGGCAACAAAGTATAAAAAAGGAGATTTCTGTTGTGCAGTATTTTTAAAAACATTTCCTTTTTACAGTCCCTATTTACTTTCTTCCATACGAGGGCAGAGTTAGACACAAGGTCGGTTACTAATGTGGGGAAAATCAAACTCAATGAATACGGTCATTGGATTTAGACAGAAATGAAAATTGCATCAGTCTAGATGGACAGAATAGATGAAACGTAGAGCACAATAACTTTTAAAAAATTCTTTCAGATTAAGCAGATATAGATTTTCATTTACGTTTTCTTCAAAATAAAGTGGTCCAAAATGTATGCTTATCGAACAAAACTCAGGAAAAACAGTGCTTCTAGATTTTTTGCACCATAAAAAAACAAAACAGATCCAAACAAAACAACCAGTGCTTCTACAGAATTTGAACCGGCAGCGTGAGATAACCGACTTTGGCAGAAGTAAACCATATGTTATGCATTGTTTACGGTTACGGTAATACAAAACGCAGGAATTAAAACTCGAATACACAAAAATAGTAGACATCTTTAAGACACTGGGGCAATTTCTATTTTTGTTCTAAACGTGCTTATTTGCGTTTATTCTTTTATATTACTCCCGGGCATCGCCGGGTAACAGGTCCTGCTAGTTATACATAAAGTATAGTGACATTCCATGACAAATGACAGTATACTGAAATCATGTGTAAAAATTTGGGAATTTCCTTGCTTTTGTACATTTAGTGTATATGAATTTTCATCTTAACCCTATTAAGGGCATATGATTTCAGTATACTGGCATTTATCATGGAAATTCACTACTTTTGTAAAGGCTATGCCTCAATACAATGGTCATTTTTAAGGTTTTTTGGAATTCTCTGGAAAACTAAGGTATATGGTAAACTGAAATTAAAATGCAATCAACTAGACCTTGGAACCTCTATATCTGCCAAAAAATCAGCGGAATCCATCAAATAGTTGATGAGATACAGGGTGGCACATACGTACGCACGTACACACGGATAACACAAAATCATGCCTGATCTTTCTGGATCTCTGGGTTGCGTTGACTAATGATGCTGAAATTCTACACACTTATAGAACCTATCAAAAAAAAAATTTTGTGCAAAGTTTTAACTAATTTGGTTTATTGCTTTTTGAGTTATAATTGATCAAAAAAATGAGATTTCTAGCATAGGCCGTTTTTGAAGTCTATTAAGGGATAAAGCGCTCTTGCGCCTCCCTTGATTTATCCTATTTCTATCCCAAAACATCTCTATATAAATCTGCTTCAGCATCGATTTATTCCAATTATTGATCCGTTTTCAATAACTATGCATTTGTTTCGTTCGTGTTCATCGATCTTTATATTTATTCTGCTCAACATTTTCCCTTGATACAGAAAGTCAGGGGAATATGCTGTTACTATCATCCACGTTCACTGGGAATAATTTTTTAGAGGAAAAATTAATTTATATTCCATATTTCGATCTTGCTTTTGTATTTTTGGTACTCAACATTTCCAACCTAAACAAGGGACGCTCCCTCTAGCTAAACGTTTTTTTAATCTCAGAAGCGTTCTGATTGCCTACTTAAAATAATTTATTTTACATTCTACGATTATTAGAATAACAGATTAACATAATACATTTAACAAACACTAAACATCCATAAGAGTCAATACGTAAATTATCTATGGATAGTCATTTACATTATTGTAATATAATCATACTTTTTCTTATCTTTATTTACTGCTAATATATTTCATATTATAATTTTCAAAACGTATAAATATTGTAAAAAACTGTTATTCCTGTTTAATTCTGGTTAGTTACATTAAGCTACTTATTTATTTTTTCTCATAAGTATCGATGTCCAAGGGGTTAGAATTATCGAGGTTAAATGTAGTACTTTCATTCATTAAAATGATTACCTTTTACATTCTCGGTATTTCGGAATGTAGGTTTAACAGATGTAGATTTATCGAATATTATGTAAATCTGGTCATTTTAATCCAATGTATATAAAGTTTATTTATAAAGCTCTATGTATTGAAGATTTTTGAAAAAATATTGGTTTTAAGTTCATTATATCGATATATTTGAACTTGCTTAATACACACACACACATACACACATACACACACACACACACACACATATATATATATATATATATATATATATAGAGAGAGAGAGAGAGAGAGAAAGAGAGAGAGAGAGAGAGACATCGCCAGGGATGCTGAAAAGAAGGTGGGCTCCCTCTACCGTGCTAGTAAATGTCTCACACCTGACATTATCCTATATCTCTACAAAGCCACCATCTGTCCATGTATGGAGTATTGTTGCCACATCTAGGCTGGTGCATCATCCACTAGTTTCTCCCTCTTAGACAGGGTCCAAGAAGGAGTCGCCAACTTAGTAGGTCCCTAACTGTCCACCAACCTCCAGCCCCTGTCCCATCGCCGCAATGTTGCTTACTTGTACTTCAATGGATTGTGCTCTGATGAACTTGCTGCTCTGGTGTCCCAACGACGTAAATTCACTAGATCAACCCGACAATCTGCCAAATCCCATCCATTCACTGTGGAGGTCCCCAGATGCTGAAGATCTTCCAACTCCAAAAGCTTCTTTCTTCGTACTGCTGGACTTTGGAACTCCCTCCCTGTTCCCTGTTTTCCTGACGGTACTGACATGCAGAAATTCCAAACTAATGTAAACAGACATCTCGCTGCAAGCTCCCGATTACGGTTGACCCCCCCCCCCCCCCAAAAAAAAACCTCTCACCCTTTTTCACAGTAGCCCCTTACATCTACAGTGGCGACCTGCCTTGTTTTGGGTGAACTATGCTAATATATATATATATATATATATATATGTGTGTGTGTGTGTGTCTGTGCGTGTTTGTCTGTGTGTGAAAAGACAAAAGAATAAAAATGAAACACTGGAATAAATCATCAAAAACGAGAGCTTTATCGGTTTCATTCGAATTAATACACACACACACACACACATATATATATATATATATATATATATATATATATATATATATATATATATATATATAACATATAAATATTAGAACAGCCTACTCGAGTTAACAACATTTCGATGTTAAGTTTATTGATAAAGCTCTACTGTGTTTTGAATACTTTTGGAAAAATATTGGTTTTTAGTTCATTTTATCAATATATTCGAACCTAATTAATTTATATATATATATATATATATATATATATATATATATATATATATATAAGTGTGTGTGTGTTTGTGTATGTATGTGTGTGTGTATATATAAGAGAATGGTAGTTTGCTTGAAGCATTGTTGGTAAATAAGTATGTTGGTATTTATGAAGGCTGATAGCAATGCTGAAAACCGTAATGGTGAAAGAGACGATGAACCAAAACCAACAATCAAAGACAATATTTAAGGTATTAATCCTTACGATTATTTATTTACTTTTTAATAGATATTTCACATATTATATCAGTAAATATGAGACTTACTGTTAATATCAATAGAAGATGGGATTGTGGAACATCTTTTTATATTTCGAGAGAAACTTCTCAATAAAGAAAACAAAAGTTCAGTTCGTCTAGTGATCCATGTAAGTTTACATCTATAGAATAAAAATCCAGTGAATGTGTATATGAAAGTGCTCAATTTTTTTATTTATAAAAACATTTATCGGCTACATATTTGCATACATATTTCGGTCAGAGCCGTGGATATTACAGCAGATCAGATATGAAAGATTCGCTTGTGTGTTGTTTCAATTACGACTCGATAATTAAAGTCATAGCGTCTTGCTAACTTTCTTTTTAAACTGATGAAGAAGACAAAAATGAAAGTAAAATGGATAGAAGATCTTATGGAGTTTGAATTTTTTATAAGTTGATCACGTGTTCAGTTTCAGAATCGAAATTCTGTCTCGTCCTACCTCATGCAGCTGTAAGAAAATCCTGCTGGATTGAAGAGGTCTGGCTACTCATTGCTCTGATCGAAACATGGCCACAAATGTGTAGCCAAATAATGTTTGTATAAATAAAAATTTTTTACCCAATATATATATATATATATATATATATATATATATATATATATATATATAGTTATCTACAGACAGACTGTTTCTTTGTATCACAGCTCTTCAGTGCAACTAGACTAGCACCCGTCCAAAGCCAGGATCGAACCTACGACCATCTAGTTGATAGGCAGCAACTCTAACCACTTGGCTACAAGAGAGGCGTGACTCGCTCTCTCTCTCTCTCTCTCTCTCTCTCTCTCTTTCTCTCTAAAATGTTACCTCACATGCAATTTTCTTAGACGACATGTCTTAGAAAGTAATTTATGAAATTTATCAAGCATATGCAGAATAGAAATGCCATTAAAATATATAGATCTATATAAAATACAGAAAACGAAGAATATTTAAGTGCCCCACACACAGCTCCAATCATTTGTCAATGATTTAATGTCTTTTTCGCCAACAAAACATCAGCTTGGATATCCGCACGGTTTTATCTTTAATATTTTCACTTTTGATATGAATTATGCGCAAAATTATTTACACGGGACAATTTATACAGGATTTTATTGATCAAATTGCATAAGACATGTTCTCTTTTTTTGCATTTTATTTGATAAATCATATTTTTATGCAAACTAACACAGTTTAGTCACATAACTATTTCTAATATATAAAAAAGAAGCCAGTCCAATTCTCAGAGTTTGTTATTAAAAGAATTTAAGGTGACAAATCAATATTTAATTGTGACTAGCAAATCTTTTATTCTTATTGTTGCTCTATAATCTTTGAAAAAAAAAACTAGTTGCATGAGATTTTTAAAAAAAATACTTTGGTAAAATTGATACATTTTTAATAATAATCTAAAAAGAAAACATTACGCTACATTATTAATTAAAAAAAAATCATTATTGCCTTATTTTAGGTGTCTAATAAAGAATTATATATGTTTTCAATAAATATTAGCCTATTCATTTCTTTAAATTATTTGACTATCATAATAGTATGTAACAATTTTTCATTTATCACAACTATTTACACTGTTGTTTTACTGCAATGAAGCAGCAGTAATTGTAAATGGCTGAGTGCTGAGTAAGTACTTTTTTTCCTGTTCTTCATAAAAACAATTTTAATAACTATAAACCATGTTTAATTGTAGAATTATTTGATGAATTATTTCTATTTTTAATTTCATATTTTTTAAACGAATCAGGAATCCATTGTGGATTTTGGTCATCGATAGCTTCTTTAAAGAGGACACAAAACTTTGTTTAATTTCAGTCAAATTTATTAATGACTAGCAAAAACTACCTGCACTCCGGGCAGCAATTACTGAGGTTGTAGTCTTCTTTACAGAAAATAAAGAAATATTTTTCAATTGAAATTTTAATAATTTGGAGGAAAACAACAAAATGATTATTGTCGTAGTGTTATTTGATATATTCCAATGTGGAAGAAGTTTACTGTGCATAAACATAGTGAAATTTTATTTTTTAAAGAAAATAAAACCAAAAAGGTTAATTGATATGGTTTTTAAGATATTCAAAGTCGAGGAATTTTATTTTGTTTCAGCATAAAAATGAAAATGAATTCCCCATTAAAAACTGGTTATATAATAAAATGAATAAATATAAAGGTGAAACGTCAATTGGTCAAATAACACAATTTGTGTAATTCGAAATGGTTATTTTGTACTTTTCGCCTTTATTATAAAAGACAGGAAAAAGACTGAATGAATATTAAAGAAGAAAAATCTATTTTCTTTTTGTAATTTAGAAATAATGTAAAGTCATCATCATCATCAGCAGCATCATCATCATCATCATCATCATGTTAAGTCCTTGGCCTTTTGGCTAGGAGCAAAATGTAGTATCTGTTCTGATGCTGCACTTAGTTTTTTCTGTCCTCACTCAGTGAAGGAGAAATCCCTCTAGACCGAGAAAATTAACACTTTTGTTCCGATCCAGAGTGCTCATTTTGGGAGAGCTGGATTTTCCGCACGTTAAATATTGACATTGTGCCTAACTCTGCTCTCGTGGGAGGAAGTAAATAGAAACAACAACAACAACAAAATTATTTAAAAAAATAATAAACGCATGCATTTAATTATTAACAGAAAACCTTTGTTTATTATTTGGTTAATGCAAACTATATTTTTAAAAGTAATTATTCCAAAAGTGTTTGGCTATGTGTAAATATACGTGCATGAAAACGTAACCGGGAAAAAAATGAAACGGAAGTTATGATTTTGAATTTTAAAGTTCATTCAGTACATCACTTAAAATAATACCAATACTGGTAATAATTAAGACATTAATAGCAAGAAAAGTTTTTCGTATATATAATAAAATATCAGAATCAAGTTATAAGTGAATCGTACTGGATATGAATTTATTAGACAATGTTTATAAAATAAATATGCAAATAATTTATGACCTTCAGAGTAAGGTTTTCTCTTAGTTTATATACATTATGTGAAAATATTTTTTTGGCCGGGATCAAAGTGTAGTATCTGTTCCGATGGATACTGCACCCCATAGACCGGTATTGTCTTGCCCTTCGGGGCTTGATTTACGTCTATCTGTGGGTTTGTCCTGTGCAGTTCTAGGAGGTCCACACTGCCAGGCTTTGCCCCCCCCCCTCTTTGAGGAGGAGTAAGTTTATTGCTTATTGTCTGAGGCGCCCCTACCGGGGAATGCCGACGGGGCTGCCCAGGCAATTTTTAATGGGCAGAGTGCTCACCTTCTCGGGCGCTGGTTTATCAAATCCCACTTTCCCGACCTTGTGTCACATCTTACCGCTGTGGGAGGTAGATAAATAACTTTAAGTGAATATTTGAATTAGGTACAGGTTAGGTGTTTTGATATGAGTATAGTTCGGATAAATGAAAAAACTTTCGCATTTATTCATTTAGATAATAACAATTTGGTCTGCTTTATGAGAAAAAAATGAGAAATCAACCATTTTTGGTCGCGTGGTGATAGAAGAAACAGAAGCGTAGACTTATCCAAGGCAAAGATAGCACAATATTTCGCTTACCCGGTTGAAGCCTCCATTTCCATAAAGTGCCCGACTTTTCATAAAGTACTCGACTGAGCTCCACTCTCTGGTTCCTCTTAGACGTTTACAGCAAGAACTCGTCTTTACAACCACAACTGCAAAGAACCATGAATTTACCATGAACAGAGTTTCTTTCCAAGAATTTCCCATCTGTGAAACACATTACCACGTGACTGCTTCCCTGCAGCCTGCAAGTTTGTCATCTTCAAATCCAATGGCAACAAATAATTGGCATAAACCGTCCTCATAAGCAATCCAATTTTGCTAATTCCATTCATCAGTTTCAATCCTCTCATAATATTCTTCATAATTACAACTGACAATCCATTCCATCTCTTTATCCTCCAGTAGCTTTTTGTCTTGCTAACTGGTGACACATTAGTTAAAAAATTGTTTTTTTTTTACAAACTGGCACTAATTTTCACGCATTTTCATCATCATCATCATCATCATCATCATCATCATCATCATCATCATCATCATCATCATCATCATCATCGTTTTTTTTTATTAACATGCAGATTGAGGGTCACCATCCACACTGGTGGAACCCCGGCATCATCATCATCATCATCATCATCATCATCATCATCATCGTTTTTTTTTTATTAACATGCAGGTTGAGGGTCACCATCCACACTGGTGGAACCCCATCATCATCATCATCATCATCATCATCATCATCATCATCATCATCATCATCATCATCATCATCATCATCATCGTTTTTTTTTATTAACATGCAGATTGAGGGTCACCATCCACACTGGTGGAACCCCGGCATCATCATCATCATCATCATCAGCATCATCATCATCATCATCATCATCATCATCATCATCATCATCATCATCATCATCATCATCATCATCGTTTTTTTTTTATAACCATCCAAGTTGAGGATTACCACCTACACTGGTGGAATCCCGTCCAGGTAGCTGGCTAGCTTCATGCATGGTAGATCTCCCTTCACACCGCCAAGAAACTCTATCATGAGAATCAACCGCAGAGAGTTTCCACGCTCTGCGATTTCTCTGCAGCAGTTCTTTCCACTGCAACTTAGGTCGCTTACCGGAGACTTCCAAATCTCGAGCTATCTTGATGACCCCACTCAAGCGTTCCCCGTGTCCATAGCAACAAAGCCTTCTTTTCTATATTACTGACATCAATGTCCATGAGTTCCAGCTGTCCGAGCAGATCTTGCGACCTCACAGTTTTGACATCTTCTGACTTCACATTGCAAATCTGTTTTATCATTGCTGGTCTGCTTTGGTCAAAAGCCAGGTGTCACTTGCATGGAGCATTGCACTGCGAACACTGAAGTGATTCAGGCAGGTAACGGTTAAATTGTCGTCTGTCAAAGTTTTGTACGATGCTGAAACAAAGCATATAGAAGAAAGCAGACAAGACTGAAAATGAAGAGTCATATATGTATCAAACAAATACAGAAAATGTTGCACAAAACTAATTGAAAAGTCCAACTTAATGTTTGTTTAACGTCAGCTTAGACGACTGTAGGAATGTGTCAGATGCAAATGATGTGAAAATTTCTGGATGTAGAGGTTGGCGATCACATTCAAACGGTGGAAGCTGCGTCTCTTGACGTCTTCTCCTGTCAATACAGCTTACAAAAAAAGAGGACGGACAAAGGTGTTTTTTGATTGGTCAAGAAGAATTGCCTTGTCCAATCAGATTGGAATATTTGGGAAAGCAAGGGAGCTAATGCATCGTCATGATGAACAAAGGGAGATAATCTTAATGGGGAAATAGGGAGATAACCCTTTTTAATACTATAGGAGCTCTAGGTATGGCCATGAGTCTTGTGCGTGAGTTGACGTGAGGTGAATAGTTACTGCAGTTCAAGGAACTTTTTCCAGATAGTTTTGATTCATATTTTGATGGCCAGTTCACAGCTCCCAGAATCTGAGAGTATGTCTCCTAGATAGCAAAAGAAAGCTACCACCATCAGAGACAGTTTGGACATTTCCCTGTTGATTGTATACGATTAAATGAATACAAGTTGCTATTTTACCCATAGCTGGAGAGGAAGTGTCGAGTTTGTACATGCCATTTTATTTTGTAGCTTTCCCAACAGTATTAATGACCACAAAAGATGATAAATTATAACTAAACTAGAAGATATGTAAAATTAATTCCCTGAACAGAAAAGTTTTGCACCACTTTTATGTCCCTTTACAGAGATGAAAATAAAGATATAATGCTACCAAACCTTATGTCTAGAATCTTTATTTCAATTTTGATCAAAATCCATTACATGATTTGGATTCTAGAAAATGTCTCAAATCTAAGGGTTAAGTTTAAGGGGTCTTAAGATGAAAATGAAATTCAGGGAATCTCGCTTAATCTAATGACTATTGATCAAATTTAATACAAATCTGAAATATTTAAATTTTCAAATGGGAGTTTCTGTTCAAATTATGCCCCCTAAAAACACTTTAAAATACTCCAAAGAAACTGAAATTTAAGGAATATTTATTCCTTAAAGTCTAATACCTATTGTTAACATTAAAAAAACCCCAGAAGTATCTGAATTTTCACACAGGGCTTTCACCCCCTTTTTTACCCGATTTGCATAAAACTAAATTAAACTAAATATAGGCCACATTACTCATCCTTACGCCTAGCAACTGTGTTCCTAAATTCATAATGATCGGTTAATTAGTTTAGGAGAAAATCCTGTTCATAAAATATATAAACATATAGACATACCTAACTTTACATAAATAAATTAAAACAACTTCCTCTTAACAGAATTAGATATAGTTCGGTTTAGAATGAATCATAATACCTTCGGACTTTGTGATCCTTGCCTATATATATATATATGTGTATATTTTACCAATGAGTCAGCCATTGCTTAAACAAAACAAAACCCATTCAGAGGATAAAGATTAACAAGATGGATAGATTGACACTTGAATGATGATGAATACTATGAGAGGATTGAAAATCTTCAGATACCACCCACTCAAAACAGCAATTTTTTTCTCCATACCACAAACATTTCTGTATTATTCGGATTATTTTGACTACTGTTCTTATTTTGGATGTTATTTTCCCAACGTTTCGGCCGATGTATCCTCCTACCTTCTTCAGGTGTATCTTGTCGAACTCAGGAATCTGTATGGAATTTCAGACAGAATCCTTTATTTGATCCACGGGGATAGCTTGCTCTCGTTCCGTCTTAAGTAATTTGCGATTGTATTTTTAGTATCGCCTGCACTGAGGATTGAACCTTCAACCTCCTGAAGACTATCATTTAGAACTGATTACACATAGCACTTTATCGGTTACACCACGGGTCCTAACGAATTATTAAAGACTCCCACCTGGTCATGACTGACGAAACAAGAGCAAGCTATCCCCGTATATATCTGTATATTGATAAAATTGGACCATTTGTCGCACTGACAATGAGATTAAAGCGCCAACTTCATATTCAGAATAGAAGAACTGTTTTCTTATATATTGATCATATCTACACGATCAACATCCGGAGATTAACTAATTTGCATATTACTTTGCAAAAGGACATCTCATTAATGAAGTATTCGTTTTTATTGCTTTCTTATTCAATGGTTATTTTTAATTTACTATAACTCATAGATCTTTTCACGGATATTTTCTATATCCTAGATAAATGCTTAACAGTTTGGGTCAGATAAGATTTTTCCGGTCCTTCGCTTTCGGAGGTTGCGATTCTTGGTTTCCTCAATCTTCCCGGGCAACGCCGAGACACGGGTCTCTCTATTTAATAATAATGTTAAACTGCCTGCTTTGAAAATCAGCATATTAATTTATTTCTAGTTTGTGATTAGATAGATTGAAATACCAACCACCACCACCACCACCACATCACCACCACCACCATCATCATCATCATCATCATCATCATCATCATCATCATCATCATCATCAACGGTTCAACGTTTGTTTTACATGCTGGCATGTGTTGGACGGCTCTGAGAAATTGACTTCCAAACGAACTTATCTCTGCCCAGGTCTTTATTTTCCCTCTTTCCTTCTCTCAAATCCGACCGTATCATATTCTTTCCCATGCCAGCTGACCCTGCTAACTCTACTGACATGCATTTACTAACCTAATAATAATAATAATAATAATAATAATAATAATAATAATAATAATAATAATCATCATTATATTAACCACCACCACCGTCGTCGTCATCATCATCATCATCATCATCATCATCATCATCATCATCATCATCATCAGTTCAGCATCCATTTAACATGCTACCATTCAGACAGAACCCTTTATTTAATCCACAGGGATAGCTTGCTCTCGTTCCCTCTTAAGTAATTTGTGATTGTGTTTTTAGTATCGCCTGCACTGAGGATTGAACCTTCAACCTCCAGAAGACTGTCACTTAGAACTGATTATACTTAGCACTTTTTGGATGGCTTTTAGGTGCCCATGGGCAACTACATAGCCGCTTTCAACCTTTTTTTTCTCTAAATAATAAAAGTGTTTGTCATGAATGATTCTAGGTTTGTGGTATTTCCATCCTTGCATGCCAAACATTTTTTTAAAAAAAGTATTCAAGGGAGGCAATCCATAATTAAAACTCTGAAGAAGGAAAATTAATTACGCTAAGGAAAGACGGCCCCAATTTAAGTCCGCGCTTCTTCAATAACGTTTTAAGGATTTAATCTTTTTGATTGTCATTCCGTAAATTTAGGAAATAAAGAATTAACAAAAGTAAAAACAATAAAAAAGAACGCACTGAATTGATAATGGGATTTAAGATTAACCGTGCAAGATTTTCCGTAAATTAAAAAATCTAAAATAAGTCAGTTCGGTAGAATGAGGTTAACGCTAAAATCAGTCAGAATTCCTTCATTGGAAATTAAACCGACTATTTTGGGAAATGCATGGATCTTCTTTATTGACTTTCTTATTAACATGAGAGGTGGCGCTGGTGAAGTGTATAACAACGCAAACTGACGACTTGGGTGTGCCAAGTTCGAATCCAGCCGGCTCCATGGCACCACTTTCATTTATGGATGTTGGCAACCTTCACGTGGACCTTACTGTGGGTAGCGAATTCTAGAAAGAATTGGGGAAACGAATGCAAACAACAGAATGAAGCCATAAAAAATGTTGTACTTGCTGATTCATACAATGAGAAAACTTAAAAGTGAGAGGTGGCAGTTATGAAGTGGACAACGACACAAACTGACGACCTGTGTGTGCCAAGTTCGAATCCCAGTCGGTTCCATGCACCACTTTCACTTACAGACGTTGGCAACCTTCAGATCTGTTGTGCCGGGTTGATATATGCGTATTTCATTGTGGCGTCCAGTTGGGGCAGCTTATACTGTTAACAAAAATAGCTTGGCGTTATATTGGTTATATTGTTAATTACACACCGTTTCTATTTTTAAAATTTGTTTAGGCTACTTTAGCTGTGGCTTGCTTCCTGACTTTTTTGGACTACTTTGGTGGTTTATTCTAACCCTAACCCTAACCCCAACCCTAACTCTAACTCCAACCCTAACTTCAACCCCAACCCTTACCCCAGCCCTAACCCCAACCCTAACCCCAACATCAACCCCAACCCCAACCCTAACCGGGTGGTTGTAAATATCCCCACATTTGGAGTCACAAAAAAGAGGTACCCCTATAGGGCGACATTTCCGACAATATTGATACAGATATAAAAACAAATATTTGCACCCTTAAGAATGGTATGCTACCTCAGTTGACCTCCCCGTGCTATATTATTAAGCACCGATGCTGTTCTTGAAGCAGTAGTTGTGTGGATTTATTTATGTAAAAAGCAAATGACCCACCTCATGCTATGTCATTAAGCTACAATATTTCTGGGATTCTATTGCATGGCTCCATAGTTACCAGACCTCAGATGGATTAGGAGTTGCAAAAACCGAGCACTGTTTTCACAAGCAACCAACCTAACCAGACCAACTCGTATTCCATGAGCCCTATTATCATAGGGCGATATTTCCAACAATATTGATATGGATATAAAAACAAATATTTGCACCCGTAAGAATGTTATTCTACCTCAGCGGCCCTCCCCATGCTACATTATTGAGCACCGATGCTGTTCTTGAAGCAGTAGATGTGTGGATTCCTTTATGTAAATAAAACCTATTCAACTGAATAAAGCATAGACATTTTTAAGCAATTTTCTAAATATACATCTGATTAACTATTTGCAGCCAGTGACTCCTGCCTCTTCCGTATCATATCAGCTCACAAGTTTTAGACATCAAATGACTAATATGAATGAGAAGAGTGTCATTTGTTAGATTAAAAACATGAATATATTGTCGAAGAATTATGTTTATCGAGTGAATCTCATTCATTTTTATTCCTGCTATCATTGTTGAAGCCCTATCAGATCTTTACAGAAATGGCCGTTCCTGAAACGCTTCCTTTGATCCAGGTGTCTTGGAAATAGCTCATAAATAGAAAAATTCCACATTAAAGAATAAATAAATAAAAAAAGACGAAGAATTCAAATTAGAGAGGTAGGGGTTGTGATGGTAAAATGATAAATATAAAAATAAAAGAATTCTACTCCATGAAATAAAATTAAAAAAAAAAAAATGTCTCTACTTAAGAATTCATATTTTATGGCCAGTAATTCTGTTTGGATATTAAACATTCTCTGTCCATCCCATTTCTCCATTTTATTTATTTATTTTTTCCTTTACCGCCCACCCAACTTCAAATGTATCCCTCTGTTATTTCTCTTCATACATGATTAATAATTCATAAGGCTTTTTTGGACCTCCAACCTAGGAGAGGGATAAGAACCAAGGGAGATAATAAGTAAGATTCCCCTAAGGAATAATATTCATGATAATTTTGTGGTTTGAAAGAATAAAAGAATTTTTGGCTAAATAAAAAATAAATAAAAATTCCTTTGTATTTTATTTTTAATTTGAATATATGTATATACATACTTTTTTTTTTTCATTTTCTTTTCTACTTTATGGTCTTCGGAAGCTGAATATTTGTTCATCAAAGGTAACTTAAGAATTAACTTGAGAATTGGTTTTCTTGTAATCTGTATTGCAGCCACTTGCCAGTTTAGGTTGGAGTTTCCCTTCCATGCAAACTATTTGGTACGGGATCTTTACACCGAAGAGAAAGAGGAGGAGGCATTTATCCAAAAGGCTTTTAGGAAGGCAGAAATGGGTAGGTATGTGTTCTATGGAGAGAGAGAGAGAGAGAGAGAGAGAGAGAGAGAGAGAGATAGATAGATAGATAGATAGATAGATAGAGAGAGAGATAGAGAGAGAGAGAGAGAGAGAGAGAGAGAGAGAGAGAGAAAAAGGGAGAGAGAGAAAGAGAGAAACCTTTTTTTTTCTGATTCCTGAGAAAGAAAAAAAGCATGATATGGCTCAAGGGAGAGATCCATAAACTTTCTAGAATTTTTCGGAAGAAAGGAAAAATGACAACTTGGTTTTTTGTTACATCCTGACTATCAGGAAATTGGTTATTGTACCTCAGGGGAATAAACTTCTTTTTTTCACTTCTTTTTACAATCTGAAAACAAGCATGATATTAAAAGACAAACTCGCATTCACATATATATGTGTGTTTATGTGGATAATAATAATAATAATAATAATAATAATAATAATAATAATAATAATACAAAGAACATTGTATGGATTCATGGGAATTGAAACTTCCTGAAACCCTATAATCTGCCCCCCCCCTCCAATAAAAATAACGGTGGCATCAGCCTCGCTTTGTATCACACAGCATGGTCGTGAAGTGTCTAGGAGGATGGAAAGACAGAAGAGGGAGAGCACTAACCAGACCTCCATTCGAAAGGGCGTGGAGAAAACTGGAATCTCGGGAAGACTTATTGCCACTACAATTCCAGAGAACGCCAACGGTTTTTATCAGTTAGAAATTATTTTTAAACGGCTGTTGCGAGAATATATAGTTATTTTCAGCAGTTATTGCACTAAAGACGAGAGTGCTGGAAATCTGGGGGGACTTGTTATCACACAGACTCCGGGCAACACCACTTACTATTGCCAATAAGCAATCACTGATAATGACTCATGTGAGACCTCCTAATGAGTAAATAATAATAATAATAATAATAATAATAATAATAATAATAATAATAATAATAATAATAATAATAATAATAATAATAATTAATCTTATCAAGAAAGCAATGGAAACATGGAGACTAGAACTGACAGCCGGAGAACAACACCTGACTGCGATAAAAATACAGAGAGACATTTTCCAAGGAGACTCCCTATCACCACTACTGTTTATAATAGCCATGATGCTGCTCAACTACATACTTAGAAAATGTGATGCCGGATACAAGTTTACAGACACTGAACTAAGAGTAAACCACCTGATGTGCATGGACGACCTGAAACTATTTGCAAAAAGCAGAAAGGAACTGAAAAAGCTGATAAATACGACCAGAATCTTCAGTCAAGACATTCAAATGGAATTCGGAATGGAAAAGTGTGCACTACTAGAAATGAAAAAAGGAATACTGGAGACGACAGAGGGTGTCGAGCTCCCCAAGCAAGAGGAGATGGGGGTGCTAGGCGAGCAGGATAGCTATAAATATTTGGGAGTTCTAGAAGTAGACACCATCAAATCTACAGAAATGAAAGAAAAGATTGGAAATGAATATTTACGAAGAACAAGAAAACTCTTAGAAACGAAATTATATAGCAGGAATCTAGTAAAAGGTATAAACACCTGGGCAGTATCGCTAATAAGATACTCTGGACCATTCATAGGCTGGACTAAAGAAGAACTCAGGCACCTTGACCAGAGGACTAGAAAATTAATGACCATGCAAAATGCTCTACACCCAAAAGACGATACGAAGGGGGAAGAGGACTAGAAAGTATAGAAGAGTGTGTGAAAGACTAAAAAAAAGAGCTGGAGAAGTACATAACGCAAAACACAGAAAGGCTAATCATCGCAGCAAGAGACACCATCCCAACGAGCAACTCGGGAAGCACCGAAACTAGAAACCAAAAAACAAGAAAAGAAAAGTTGAAAGAAAAACAACTACATGGACGCTTCATAAGACTGACAAGAGAAGAAACCAGCGAAAATAGCTGGACATGGCTAAGAAAAGGAAACTTGAACAGAGAAACGGAATCTGTACTGATGGCTGCACAGAACAATGCGATTAGGACAAACTACATTAAAGCTAAAAAAGATAAAACTCAGCTAAACAATAAATGCCGACTGTGTGGACAAAGAGACGGAACAGTAAATCATATAATAAGTGAATGTAGCAAACTAGTCCAAAAAGAATACAAGAACAGACATGACTGTGTGGGAAAAGCAGTACACTGGGAACTGTGCAAACAATTGAATTTCGAATATGCAAACAAATGGTACAAACATAAACCAGAAACAGTACTGGAAAACGAAAAACACAAAATCCTCTGGAATATGGATACAGAAACAGATAAACTCATACAAGCAAGGAGACCTGATGTTATTATAATCGACAAGAAGGAAAAATCTTGCAAAATCGAAGACTTCGCTCTTCCAGCAGACCACAGAGTGAAGATCAAAGACATGGAAATACGAAGCAAATATATAGAACTTGCCAGAGAACTGAAAAGGATATGGAGCATGAAGAAAGTCAGTATAATACCAATAATCATAGGAGCACTAGGAACAATCCCAAAAAACCTGGAGAAAAGACTGAGAGAAATTGTAATCAAAGGGACCATCGAAATCATGCAAAGGACGGCAATGATCAAAACAGCTGAAATCTTAAGGAAAATCCTTGAATGCGGAAACCAACCCGCATAAGGTACACAGGGTAATTAATCACAAGGAATTTACAACAGGGAGAAAACAGAACCACATGAAGAACACCACAACACGAACCAAGGAACTGAAACGGCAAGAAACATCACTTCATAATCTTCTCCCTCTCACAATAAATTACACTGGCCTCAGCTATCACTACACAAAAATGAACCAAGGAACAGAAATTACAAGAAACACCATAAGCTCTCCCTATTCCCTTTCCCCCAAAAAAAGGGCGAAGAAAAAAAAAATAAAAATAAAAATAAAATAAATAAAAATAAAAAAATCAAGAAAAAAATCAATAAATAAAAAAAATGGTGCCGGCCTAGGCTGACACTAAACAAAATATTTGTAGAGGGTCGAGGAGGATAAGACCGAGGAGGGACAGCACCAACCAGACCTCCACTGGAAGAGTGCGAAGAATGCTGGGACCTTGGGGAGGGTTATTGCCACCTAAATCCCAGACAAGACAAATGGTCCTTACCAGTGACAAATCAATGGTACAAAACTATTGCGATACTGCAAGATTATTTGCGGTTGTTATCAAAAAAAGGTGAAGAATACTGGAAATCTGGGGAGGCTTGTTGTCATTCAGACTCCAAGAAGTACCACTGGTTGTTGTCGGTGAGCAATCACTGACGATGATCTGTGTCAGAATTCCTAGTGAGTACAAATAATAATAATAATGCTAGAAATCTCATAAACTGACCCCCCCCCCCCCCCCCACATTAAAAAGAAGATGGTGCCGGCCTCAGCTGATACCATACAAAACAAAAGTCGTGAAGAGTCAAGGAGGATGGGAAGACCGAGCAGGGAGAGCACTAACCAGACCTCTGCTGGAAGAGTGCGGAGAGTACTGGGACCTTGGGGAGTCTCATTGCCACCCAAATCCCAGAGGAAACTAATGGTTGTTACCAGCAAGAAATCAATGATTAGCGGCTTGTGCGATACCATAAAGTCATTTGCAATGGTTATCGAAAAGAGGTGGAAAGTACTGGAAATCTGGGGAGACTTGTTGTCACTAAGACTCCAGGGAACACCACCAGTTATTATCAGTGCGCAATCACTGACGATGACTCCTAGTGAGTACAAATAATAATGGTAAACTGCTGTTGCGATAAAGCAAAATGATTTGCAGTAGTTATTGAAAGAGAGAGAGTGTTGGACATCTGGGGAGACTTGTTGTGATTCAGACTCCAGGGAACACCACTTATTATTGCTAGTGAGCAATCACTAATAAAGAGTCCTGTGAAAATTCCTAGTGAGTAAATAATAATAATAAAAATAATAATAATAAAAATAATAATAATAATAATAATAATAAAAATAATGATAATAATAATAATAAAAATAATGATAATAATAATAATAAAAATAATAATAATAATAATAATAATAATGAAAATAATAATAATAATAATAATAATAAGAAGAAGAAGAAGAAGAAGAAGAAGAAGAAGAAGAATATCAATACTAATAGTAATAGAAAAAACCGTACACGAATCCAAGGGAACTGAAACTGCCAGTCATCCCATTATCTGCTGTTCTCTCTCACTGTAAACTGATTCAACCACTCTCTCAGATTTGTTTTATGTTTTAGAGAAAGAGAGACTCTCTTTTATCAGCGTTGCTTCTCAATTGATTTATTTTGCAATCTAACTTAAATCTGGCCTTTGTATGTTTATTTACCTCCTTTGCAAGAGGTTAGACACAAGGTCAGATAGGGTTTTGAAAAGCCAGCGCAAGAGGCGAGGTGCACTCTGGCTTACAAAAAAATGCCCAAACAGCTCTGTCGGCATTCCTTGGTAGGGGCGCCTTAGGCAATTATCAATAAACTAACCTCTTCTCAGAGAAAAAGTAAAGCCTGGAAAGGCTGACTTTCTAGGACTGAAGAGAACAATAACTCAGCCAGACAGCAACAAAGTCATAGTCGGACTGATTGTCAAGGACGTATCTCTGACTGGTACGAAAAGCACTTACTGAAGCTGTGCCAGATATGGCTTCAGTTTTTTTAGCGCCTTTCTATGTAAATAAAAAGTCTGGACTTCTACATTATCAATAAGGAGTTTTAGTTATATAAGAAGAATGTCTTAATTTTGTTTTCCTATTTTACTTCAGTGTAAGTTCTCCGAAATCAAGGGTCCATTTCCTGGGGCTAACAGTTGGTCTCTATACCAGATACATAGACGTTCAAGTGTTCCATTAAAGTTCTTCTTTACCTCTCAAACGTAAAAAAAACCATTAATGTTCCTCTCCCCAATTGACCAGTTAACTATGTTATAGTATATCTTTCTTGTGGTCTCTTGGTCTTACCGGATTCCAATACAAGAATTCATCTGGTCTGTTGGAGTATCCAGCTAAGTGCTGTTACTAGAAGCAACATCACTTGGAGAAGGTGCACTATTCCTTGTGTGAGCCAGTGTGTAGACATACTGAGGAGATCTTATTTGGGTTTTGAATACTATGTCATTTTGAATAATTTGGTCAGGGTTTACTTGTAGGAGGAAGTATACCTATGCCAATTTGTTCTGACAAAGCTCTGTACAGCGAGATCGAAGACACTCGAGGATGGTATCTAAGAATTTTCAAATGAAACCAAAGTGAAATGACGCAGAAACACCTGAAGACGCACCTAGAGTGCTGTTACTAGAAGAAACATCACTTGGAGAAGGTGCACCATTCCTGGTATAATGACGCAGAGACACCTGAAGACACACCTGCAGAGACACCAGAAGAAATACATCCGTTTGCTAAATAAAAAATACACAGCTGGAAGCCATGCAGGTGAGATTCTGGAAGGTGTGTGGCTACATCGAGTGCATATGTTAAATTCCGGCATGGGCGTGGAAATTGAGGACGAATGAGGGTAACCAAAATGTTATATTAACTAGCTCGATATTTGATTAGCAGAAAGCAGCTAGATAGCGAATTTGAGAGATCAACTTCCGTTGGCTCTGTGCACCCCCCATCCTCAACGACAATTACGCACTCTACTAATTCGCTGCAAACGAACAAGATAAGACAAGCAGCAATATACTGAAATCATGCACAAAGAATAATAATAAATAAATAATGATTCACATTCATATTAAGGACTATCACATAAGTGATGCTGGAGTGTCTGTTTCTCTGAGGCTGATCTCGTGAATCCCTTGCATAAACACAAAGATTTTATACCTAATGTTAAATGGTGAAGGGGGTACGTTTCATCTCATGACATGTACAAGAGATCATTGAGTCAACGAGTACATACAATGTCATCTCAACCCGGACGTGTACTTGATACAGACGGGACTTTACATGGCTGAAGAGAAAGTGGGTAAGAACGGTAAGCAGTCACTTAGGAGATTGTGAGGCGAACACCATGTGTAGAGGATGTCTTAACATCAATGATAAATTAAGGGGCCTAGGACCTCGAAGATCCATGACTGGAACACACCCCCACCACTGGAAGAAGAGGCGATAATGACAATAGCCCAATAAAAGATCTTAGTTAGATGCAAGGTCAGTTGTTAATGTGGAAAAAATGCAGCTCCCTAAAAAGGGGCACTTTAGATTGGGATAAAGATAAAAAAAATTGCCTCAATCTAGAAGGATTTATCTTTCGCTTATAATGGATAGAAAAGATGAAGTGTAGTATCAGAACAGATACTACGTTTTGCCCCTATTTTACCTAGGTTATTTCAGCCCTGCTTAGTTACGTTTTAATGTTCCATTTTTCCTTCAGTTCGTTTTTGGTTTTAGTCCGAAGGTTATTTTATTTAAACTTATCTGTAGTCACTGAGTGTCATTTACTTATATGGGTTGATCTCCTCCTCCTCCTCCTCCTCCTCCTCCTCCTCCTCCTCCTCCTCCTCCCCCCATCATCATCATCATCATCATCATCATCATCATCATCATCATCATCTTTAATCAATTGATACACGATTTCTGTTCCTTACAGCCTTTTTCTCACAAAAGAGACGTTGCTAGTCTCCATCTACCCGCTCTTGATTTTCACGGAAAGAGCTCCAATCTCTGGTTCCTCCTTGTAAGACATTCACAGCAAGAACTCGTCTTGCTTGCTAACACAACGGAAAAAAACTTTCCCTTCCTGCACGTGTCTAGCGTCAGGAGTAATTTTCATGGACAGAGCTTCTTTGCAAGGGTTTCCTGTCTGCGGAACACATTACAGCGAGACTGCTTCCCTGCAG
Organism: Sepiola atlantica; assembly: GCA_963556195.1. NCBI lineage: Eukaryota > Metazoa > Mollusca > Cephalopoda > Sepiida > Sepiolidae > Sepiola > Sepiola atlantica. Next base: position 22,066,313 of record OY744547.1, on the reverse strand, counting down.
ACTACAACACGCCCATCTTCAAATCCAGTGTCAACAAGTACTTTTCATGAACCGTACCAGAAGTAATCAAATTTTGTCCATTGCATTGATCAATTTCAGCTGACAATCGTTCCATCCCATCAAGTGTTATCCTAGAGTGGCTTTTGGCCTCAATAAACGCGAGGAAAAAGTAACAAGAGAAGATAACATGATGAATATTATAAGTTGTTTTTATAATTCTTTTATCAGTAAAGAACTTTCTTTTTTCAAACAATGTTGAACTCACTGCTCCCCTAAAAAAAAACATTCCTGTCGGAACCGTTCTCTGCCCCTCATTTCACTCAATAAAAACTGCTCTACGTATTTTTCTTTATTTTCTTCTTTATTTATGTTATCGAAATGTGTTAATGTGTTCTTCAGTAAAGTTATCAAACTGTTCCCGCTCACAGCCTGGACCCGTACGTGTCATCTTTTTATTTATTTTATTTTTTCCCCAACAACTAATTATCAAGCGTTTTTTTCTAGAAAAACTGCACTTATTGCATCTAATGTTGATATGCACATAGTTTCCTGCCTGACGTAGAACAAAAATGCATATTAATGTTTATCTTAATCTGAAATCGATTTGTCATCGCCGGCCATTATCTGGTCGGTGCAGATCACAATGAACGGTTGAGGATTGTTTCTGTTGTTGTTGTCGAGTAAATTCTTACTGAATCCTCATTTCGAATTGAAACTTTTGAAAGTTGTTTACAGTCAATTATTTTAGAACTGGAGATTAAAAAAAAAATACCTTAAACAATAATTAATTAGTTTTATAACAATTTTGGGTCAATTAATAATTCAATTTCGTAATAATTAACTTTAACTTTCAAAATTCTATTTAAAAAAATAAATAATTTTTCTTTCTTACGATGCGTACCTAAAACTAAATGGAACATCCATGAGCAAAGTTTCTTTCCACGAACTGTCCGTCTGTGGAACGCAATACCACGGGTCTGCTTCCCAGCTGAATAAAACATGGTCGTTTTCAAGTCCAATGTTAACAAATTCTTGTTAAGCCGTACTCTTAAATAATCAAATTCTGCCCAGTCTCAACCATCGTTATCAATCTTCACGGTGTGTTGTCTCACCATCCACCAGACAAACTCATTAACCTTCATCCTCGAGTGACCTTTGGGCCTTGATAAACGGTGACCCGTTAGTACATAAAAAAATGAAAAGAAAATGGTATAGTTAAAAAATGAAACAGTGAGACAAAAATGAAAAAGACTCCGGTAGAGTCATCTAATTAGACATAAAAAGTTTAAAACATAAATATTTACGACAGGTAACACACTATAATCTCTGTTGCCTTCTATAATTCGTCTCTGTATATTTGTATGATTTATATTTTGTATTTAACATCTGCTATGCATTGTCAATACATTATATTTTTGTTTGTTGGTTTTTGTTGGCTGTTACTGTTGTTGTTGTTGTTGGGTGAATAAGACTTCTGCACATGGCCCACGAAGATTGTGCCTCATGATTGCCTGGTCTGCATAAAGTTCTTCTCCTTAGCCACCACTATTCTTTTTACCTGAAAGATTGCAGGATTTTACCTCCGACACCCATAGCAGCAAGGCTTAGTGGTTGCATACAAACTTGAGCAAGGTTTGGCCCAGAACACACAAAGGAATGGCGGTTCCAAATGCGTAGAAGCAACATTGCAACCCTTACTCCATTGATATGCGGCCCCATGCCCGACACGTCATTGCTTGCCACATATACAAACAGAGACGACCAGAGGACGACACATCATGATGTTGACTCCTCCTGGATTTTCACTGGAGCCCTGTTAGTCTGGTTGAGGCCCTAATATTGCTGGATGCCATGCCAGACTTGTTTACCATAGGTTGTCCTGCCAGGAATTGGACTTCCAGGCGGCATATTTCTAACACGACTACACTGCCACCGCCCCTACCATGGCGAGGAAGGGTGAACTTTATGGGAAGTTGATTGGTAGCCGGCCCTCGGCTTGCAAGGCTACAAAGACTGGATTCCCAAATGGTCACATATCTGACTACTGACCAGGAATCTGTATTTCTTCTTTGTTCATTTTCGCTTTACTTATGTTAAGGTCAAAGGAATGTTCAGATTTCTAATCTCTCCTAAAAAATAATTATTTCGAGTTTTTTTATTTTTTATTATTACTATTATTTTTTCTTCGTATGTGGCTATGAGTTGAGACATCTTCGTCGGTGTTTCCAACATACATCGGCCCTTGTCTGCATCAAATTATTACAGTTTTACCTAAAGAAATGCTTGTCATTAAATGTTGCATTTTAACCCTCTGTCAAACATGCAGTAACCAAGTTGCCGTAATTATTACAAAAGAAAAAAGATTAAAGTCCAAAAATTGTATTCCTATTTTGGTCACCGCATGTTTTCCTTCTACATGTTTCTGCATGATCCTTTTCAACTGAGGGAACGCTGCCTGCAAATAAGTTCTTTCATACCTTGAAAAAGACTAACTCGAAATATGGAAGACAGCCAGCATTTATTCAACTTGATCTTTGTTCCAAATCATTGACCAGTAAGGGAGGAGCAGAGATTGAGAGCGATCAAAATCCCCAATCAATTATATTTTGTCAGTTCCTAATCATTTTACACTTACATTCACTGCATGCTCCTAAATGGACAACTCTTCTCTATCACACTCTCTTTGGGCCATGTGACGTCATACCCGTTTCTATTATATTCCCACAATTTTGCAATCCTCACTTCCATTTATCAAGTTGACCCGGGCTGACCTTTCATTTCCTGTTACTCTCAACTAACTATTTTATATACTAGTGTCCAATACCTAAAACTAAGAAGCTATAGTCACTAATAATAAACCTTATAAATAGATTTTGAAGAGAGGAATAAATAAATAAAAGAGTACTCTTGTAGGACTGACAAATACACAAACGTCTGCAGATAGTTCCTAAAAGAAAAAGATATGGGTTAGGGTTAGAGTTAGGGTTAGGGTTAGGGTTAGGGTTAGAGTTAGGGTTAGGGTTAGAGTTAGGGTTAGAGTTAGGGTTAGGGGTAGAGTTAGGGTTAGAGTTAGGGTTAGGATTAGGGTTAGGGTTAGGGTTAGGGGTAGAGTTAGGTTTAGAGTTAGGGTTAGGGTTAGGGTGAGGGTTAGGGTATGGTTCCTATTATTAAAAATTGCCTAAGTCTAGAAGGACTTCTCTATCACTGACCAAAGACAGAAAAGACTAAGTGCATCATCAGAACGGATACTACACTTTGCTCCTAGCCAAAAGGCAAAGGAATCTGTTACTTTCTCTTGTCTTCATAAATTCAATCTCAATCTATCTTAAACTTTGACAAGCAATGCAACATTGGGAATAAAATTAGTGTTAGCTCATAGCAATCGAACAAATAAGAACATGGTCAAAATAAATATTAGACTTTTCATTCATTCACTGATTAACCACGAACAAATAAAATGAAACAACAACACGCACATACACTACTGGTCAACAATTCAGCACACCACTAACACAGTTACGAAATGTATGCAATTTCTGATAAAAAACGATATTAATATTATAACCATATTTAACGTAAAATAGGTGGTAACATTCACTTTTATTTTTTTATTTTTCTTATTTTCTGTTTTTGTTGGAGATAGGGCATCCTACCGGATGCCAGAAATTCATCGGCTATTTCAGACACTCCAGCCTAGAGATCGTTTTAAGATTCTAACCGTCCCTTTAAGTGCAGTTGTTTGTATTTCTCTTGCACTCGGTTCACCGGGTATACTCGCCAGATAGCTCTTGAAATTCTTCTTCATTAGTCCTGTTGTTCCTATAATTACTGGTATGATGGAGATTTTTCTAAGATTCCAGTTTCTTTTCATGTCGTACATAAGACCTTGGTATTTCGTAATCTTTTCCCTTTCTGCTCTGTTCAATCCTGCATCATTAGGGACACTGACTTCAACTAGGGTTGCTACTTTCTCCTTTTTGTCCCATATTACGATGTCAGGTTTAACAGCTCCGTTTTCTAGATATGTAGCTGTAGGGATTGTATAGTCATAGTGGATGGTGTATAAATTATTTCCAACTGTTCTTTCTGGTATATACTCCCAAGACTTGCTGCTACACTGGATATTCAACTTTTTACAAATAGTCCAGTGAAGATATTTACATACTCCGTTGTGTTGCATTGTATAATAGCCATCCCCCAGGAGAACCGTACAACTGGATGTCAGGTGGCTCACACTCTCTACTTCTGTGTGGCAGAACCAAGTGTGGTGAGAAATGGGTAGTGATGCAGCAAACAGGAAGTCGCTTTCCGGAAGTGTCAGATAATAGACAACATGTCAAAAAGAAAGACTAGAAACTCCCTCTTGGGGTTTGTCTGAGAGACGAGGCAGTAGTATTTTGAAGGACTTCTCCACACCCCCTATGAGGGAATGTGTTGGGGAAGATTTAAACACATATGCAGAGAAACGCTGTCATATTATGAAGACAGATGCACATTGCTGACAACCATGGAGACAGACACTATGCTAGAACTCCTACTGCTAACAACAACAGACGTCACATTCAAAAGTTACACGACATGTGCTGGTTATATTTGTTATGTGGTGAAAATTCGTCCACTGTGTTCCAGACGACGTTTTAGAGCTGTGATTCCCCCTAAAGAAGTTAAAGGCTATGTTACAATATTCAAAAACTAACTATCAGAGATTCGCACTACTATAGAAAATTGATAAATTTTCATGGTCAGAACTTTGGAAATATTTTTTTATGGTATTAATAAATCCATTGCATCATCCATGATTTACACATTTTAAAAATTTACTTTTAATCAATTATTTATTGAAATAAAGAATGTAATAACATAAAGTACTAAAAGTAACTTTAAAAAAAATTAATTGGTATTTTAGCAAAAATTAAAATTGAAGTTCTGTGACGACAAACTTCTTTTTTTTAAAGCTCAAGAAATTTCGCTGGACGTACAGAATAGTTGACAAAGTCCCCTCCATACACTCCACCCCGCCCTCTTTCTCCATGTAAAGAATGGATTTCTATAATCCAATGAGTCTGGTGGTAATAATGCAGGAAATAATTTAATTATAAAAGTAGGTATTTACTTTTCTCCCACCGTGGGAAGATGTGACACTAGGTGGGGATCAGAAAGCCAGCGCACAAGAGGAGGTGCACTCTGGCCCACAAAAATGCCTGAGCAACCCAGTCGACATTCACCGATATGGGGCGCCTCAAGCGATTAGTAATAAACTAGCCCATTCTCAAAGAGGGAAGGTAAAACCTGGGAGGGTGGACCTCCTAGAATTGTCCAGAACCATACCTCAGCCCGACAGATGCAAGGTCATCCCTTACTCAAAAATGACCCCAACTGTCGTATCCTCGACTGGTATGAATAAAACTTCGGCTAATTATGAAAGTAAATCCATCAGCCCCTTCTCTTGTGTCATTGATAATTTTTTTTTTTCAAGCTGCTTCAAGTTAGATGAAGATGGCCGATTTGTTTTTTAATGTTGGTGTTTTTAAAATTTAGTCTGCACAATATTGTTATGGGACAAAAGGGAGAAAGTAGCAACCCTAGTTGAAGTCAATGTCCCTAATGATACAGGATTGAACAGAGCAGAAAGGGAAAAGATTACGAAATACCAAGGTCTTATGTACGACATGAAAAGAAACTGGAATCTTAGAAGAATCTCCATCATCCCAGTAATTATAGGAGCACCAGGACTAATGAAGAAGAATTTCAAAAGCTACATGGCGAGTATACCCGGTGTACCGAGTGCAAGAGAAATACAAACAACTGCACTTAAAGGGACAGTTAGAATCTTAAAACAATCTCTAGGCTAGAGTGTCTGAAATAGCCGGTGAATGTCTGGCATCTCCAGCAAAAACAGAAAGATAAGAAAAATAAAATAAAAAAGAGGAGAGCCTCTGGTCAATGTGGTGGGCTTGATATGGGGTTTTGAGTTATGTTTCACACAAAATTGAAAAACAAAGTGTTGATATGCCATAAAACATACAAACCAAACCTTACAAGTTGCGTATCCATCACCCTTTAGAGATGAGTTTCCTCCTGCTTCTTTAGATGTATTGTGCATTTATTGTGATTTTTAGGGCTACGAAGGCAGGTGAAGCATTTTTTAGCCTTCGTAGGCAATCACCTAGAGATGGTATTTCGATAAAAACACTGGTTCCCAGCATGTAATATATTTTCCTATGTCACTTTTGCAGCATGTGGTCTTGCGTTGTCATGAATGATGACAACTTTTTCTTATTGACAAGTTCCAGCCGGGGTTTTTCTCAGATTTTCGTCCACATGCTCAATTGCTCAATATACAAGTTTGCATTAAGTGTTTGCTTACGGCCTAAAATTTCATCATTTTGATTCTATTAAATACGTAAAATTAAAAGCTTAAGCTTAAGAGATATTAAGAAGTCATTGAAATTCAAGGAATTTTCCTTCATTTGTGTCAAATGACTATGGATCAAATTCAATGCAAATCTGAAATATTCAAATTTTTAAATGAGAGATTGTGCCCATATTATGCTCCGTAAAACCCCTTTTAAATACTCAATAAAAACTGAAGTTTGCGGACTATTTGTTGATGTTTAATACCTATTGTTTAAATTTCACAAAAATCAGAGGTATCTGAATTTTCACGAAGGGCTTTTTACCCCCTTTAGATGAACTAAATATAATCAACATTACCGCTCCCTTATGCCTAGCATCTGTGTTCCCAAATTGTGGATGATCTGTTAATTAGTTTAGGAGTGAATCTTATTCATACAAATATATGAACATATACATATATCTAACTTTATGTAAATAGAGATATATCTATTTCTCTCTCCCCCTCTCTCTCTCTCTCTCTCTCTCTCTCTCTCTATATATATATATATATATATATATATATATATATATATATATATATATATAAATATTATTCTTTTAAAAAACTATGTTACATATTTCAGATGCGTATCATAGTTTCATCCAGATGGACTGACTTTTTCAACTTTTAAAAGTCGTCTATAGCCCATAAGGAAACTTCAGCGACTCGAAATGAAAACAATAGAAAGGAATGGTGTTTGAATTTCAACAAAGCCTGCCACAAAAGTGGTTATAGCAAAGAAATCTCCTATATACCCATCCAATCTATCAGACAACACAGACACAATACGCAAAGAAACATTATCTGGTTTACTCCCCCTTATTCCCTCAGTGTCAAATATAGCATAGGCAAACAGTTCCTCCAATTAATAGAGAAACACTTCCCACCATCAAATAAGCTCCATAAACTAAATAAATAGAATAGAATTTAATAGAAATACAATCAAAACGAGTTAGTCTCGCTTTCCATTCGTAGGATATATAAATAAACAACATCAATCAATCCCACCAACCCTTGCTGCTCATGAAAAAGAGGGAAAGTTTGCCCCTTAGGAAGAGGCTGTACAAAAAAAAGGAATTCAGGCACCATCCTTCTCTGTTATTTTAATTTCGAGTCACCGAAGATTCCTTATGGACTATAGACGACTTTTAAATGTTAAAAAGTCAGTCAACCTCTTCAGACCAAAGAAGTCTTCTTTGGTCTGAAGAGGTTGACACTCTGTGAAGAGTACAACCGAAACATGTATGCACATATGTAACCAATAATGTTTGTATAAATGAAAATTTATCCTTAAGAACAGCTCTACTTGTTATTGATCACTTTTTATAAACACTTGAGTTTCAACAGATTTACATCTACAGAAACTAATACAATATGTGTACCATATATATATATATATATATATATATATATATATATATATGAAATGGCTTTTACAAAATGAATAAATGCAAAAGTTAATACAGCATAATCTTTTGAAATACTACATATATAGTATAGAGAAAAGATTCATATGTAGCTATTTGTATGCCTAATTTGCATAGCTATATTTAAAAACAGTTTACAAATGAATAAGAAACAATTATTTACTATAATTCTATTGTCCTATTTTCTATATATAGTTTTGTTATTATATATATATAGTATGTGTGTGTGTAAGAAAATGACATATATGTTTTTTTGTGGTGATTAGTTAGAAATGTTTCATATTATCAGATTGTCTGAACAATACTAAGAAATTATTATTATTTGTCCAATAACATGGTACTGCAATAACAAATGAAAATTGGCTAGTCAGAAGAAATGTTTGATTTGTTAACCTAAAGGCTATTTGGACTTGATAACTTTATATGTTAGAAAGTGTGTGTGTAAGAATATGACATATATGTCGTTTTTTGTGTTGTTGTCTCATCACTTTTGTTTTATTTACATTATTGGTCAACAGCAATAATAACTGTTCGATCATCAAGAAATTTTCTTTCTCATGCTCAGGAGAGAAGTGAATAAGCCATTCCTCTATTCCCCATTACAGAAAAGAAAAAAAAAAAGTGTAAGATGTCATTGTCCTTGTGCTATTGCAAGACATCTTTGATAGATGAGTGTACTCTCTTATATACGTACAATGTAAGTTTTCTTTCTTCACCTTTTCTATTTTTATGAGGAGGAGGGGGCGGAATGAGGGCTTCTTGGTTTTGGGATTTTTCTGTCTATTTGTGACCTGCATTCGAGGTTACGTTACACGTACTTTTCTTTATAACTTTTTTTATCATCTTTAGTAATTTATCTTTGTTGTCATACCTTTTTTTCTTTTTTTCTTTTTTCTTTTTTTTTTTAGTTATCCTGTCGGAATCTTCCCAATGAACTCAGTATATGATATATATATATGTTTCCAAAGACACACCCACGCACACACACATATATTATTATGTATTGTATTTGTTTCTATAGATGTTAATCCATTGAAACTCCAGTGTTTATAAAAAGTGCTCAATAGCAGGTAGAGCTGTTCTTTTAGTATACATTTGTATTTATATAAACATTATTTGAATTTCTCTTTTGGTCTGAAGAAGTTGACTCTCTATTGGGGAGGACAACTGAAACATGTATGCACATATGTAACAAATAATTTTTGTATAAATAACAATTTATATTATTAATATATATATATACATACATACACACACACCCACATACACACACGCACACACACACACACAGATATATATATATATATATATATATATATATATATATAAGTCAGTTCATATTATATTCCAATAACCATGGTTTTATTTTATTATTTTTATTTTTTCACATTTCCA
>OY744547.1:22039594-22052094 GCA_963556195.1 Sepiola atlantica | reverse complement strand
TTAGAGTAAGGGTTAGGGTTAGGGTTAGGGTGCTATTAGCTATGGTAATCGGTGGTTGAGTTTAGGGTTAAGATTAGGGGGTGAGTTAGAGTTAGGGTTAGGGTTAGAATTAGGGTTAGGGTTAGGGTGCTATTAGCTATGGTAATCGGTTGTTGGAGTTTAGGGTAAGGGTTAGAGTTAGGATGCTATTAGCTATTGTAATCGGTTGTTGGAGTTTAGGATTAGGGTTAGAGTTAGAGTTAGGGTTAGGGTTAGGGTGCTATTAGCTATGGTAATCGGTTGTGTGAGTTTAGGGTTAGGGTTAGGGTTAGGGTGCTATTAGCTATGGTAATCGGTTGTTGGAGTTTAGGGTTAGGGGGCTATTAGCTATGGTAATTGGTTGTTGGAGTTTAGGGTTAGGGTTAGGGTTAGAGTTAAGATGCTATTAGCTATGGTAATCGGTTGTTGGAGTTTAGGGTTAGGGTTAGGGTGCTATTAGCTATGGTAATCGATTGTTGGAAAGGTTTATTATAATAGTTAAAGGAAAGGAGCTTTGTCTTGGTAGCATTTAATGTAGCCATAAATTGTTTACCCTGTTTTACTACAGACTAGCATCATTTTCTGGTGATTCAACCATTGCTTTTGATATGCATGTGTTCGATTTGTAGAGAATAGAGTGTGATCTCATTAGCAAATATACTTATCTATATCAATGATCTTCTAGAGCAGTGGTTCTTAACCTGTGGGGAATTCCCCACTGGTGGGGAATGGCGGAGTTGCCAAGTGGGGAATGACCGGTCGGACAGAAGAACCACTGCTTCAAAATTTAATACATTACATCCAAATGTTGACTTACTTTGACCATGATCATTTTGACCATTTTCTTGATTCAATGCCACTTCTGTTGTTTGTTGTTTGTTTCTCTCTTGTATGATTGTCATTACTTTCTTTTCTTTTTATTTCTCTTCAGGTACCTTATTATTATATATTTTTTTCCTTATCTCACAGATACATACCCCAAAGATCGAGATGCATGGTTCGTATCTTCGCGTTGCTGTGGCGGCGCTCACACTACTGGTTGCATTTCCCTCTACGTAACTGTGCGAGTCGGCGTTTTCGGGCATGGTTGAGATGAAAAAAAAATCGCGAAACCGCCTGATTAACCTTGAATCTGATTTGCGCTATTTCAAAGGTGGAACCGAACATTGAGGCACTCGTCAAGGCAAAACAAATGCAAAAGTCTCATTAACCTGTATGCGTCTAGTGCTAGTGTTACATTTTTTTAATGCTTTTTATAGGCCAAATATATTTAGAAAAAACATAACGAATCTTTTCGTATGTGTTTATTTCCATGTGATAACTCTGGTGGGAATGGAGAGCTGGCTCACTAAATAGTGGGGAATTGGAGAAAAAAGATTAAGAAACTCTGTTCTAGAGAATATTATTGCGAAAATTAACATCCATGCCAATGATATCACTCTGTATTCTGGTGTTGCTTCTCGCCCATCTTCCCTCGAATCAGTTGAAATATGCAGCTGATCTAGGATGTTGCAGTTTCTAGATGAAACTGATTAACTATACTTTTACTTTAATAAAAAAAAAATAATTACAATGCGGAAGTGGGATTCGAACTCCATCTTTATTGCGAAAGAAGACCCCCCCCCCCAAAAAAAAAAAAACTCGAAAAGTTATTACAAAGCTGATACGCGTTAGCGGTAATCTGGATTCAGATTATTTAGTTGTAGTGCCAAGAAAACACGGACCGAATTTCCTGTAATATACTCCTGTTTTGTTTTTATTCTTTTGCTATCTCTTTTCGCAATCTATTTGGCCGGGCTGCAACTCAGTAACAAAACCTAGTAAAAAAAAAAATAAAATAAAAATTATAAAATCCAGCCATTTCCAAGAATATTTCTTTCCCCGGATTTTTCTAAAATCCATGAATGATGAAGACGCTTTTGCGGCCAACAGACTCTAAATCCAGTCTATTATGTCGCTAATCCAGGAAGAATTTCAGTGAAAAAAAAACAAAATAGATTCTATTTTTTTTTCTGACTTTCTCTCCAAGCTCAGAGGACTATGACGAACATATATATATATATATGAATTACAAAAGATTAGGACAACATCGGTATCGTCGGTTTCAAATCCAAGTAAAGTGGACCTACAGTTGGTCTTCTATGACGGACTCTCTTCAGCCTCTGTTTATGTTTTTTACAGACAAACATAAACAGAGGCTGAAGAGAGTCCGGCATAGGAGACCAACTATAGGTCCACTTTGCTTGGATTTGAAACCGACGGCACTGATGTTGTTCTGATCCCATGTAATACATATATAAATAAATAAATGTTACGCTCTTATTTTTGGATTTTTCTTAATAATTGAGCACTCTACTAACCTTATATATATATATATATATATATATATATATATATATATATATATATAATTAATTATAAATATTTGTTTTTATCTACATACGTATACGTTTCATCTTTTTATAGGAATCATCAGTGTAGAGAATAATTATTCACACCGGTCACCAGACTCCAAATATATATATAATAATTTATATATATATATATATATATATATATATATATATATATATATATATATAAAATTTAAATACTGTATATTACATATTTCAGAAATTGTTGACGTCATTCCCCATCGGGCCGTGACTACAATCGTTTCAGCATGCCGACGATTCCGCTGGGCACAGAGATTTACTAAAGATGTCTAAATCTACCCTTTTGGATGAAACCGCGATACATTTCTGAAATATGTAATATACAGTATTTAAATAAATTATATTAGCTCTCTTATATGATCGAGCACTTTATTTGATTTCTTTTCATATACAACCTGACACACACTATATATATATATATATATATATATATAGTGCTTGTATGGTTGTTGTTTCCTAGATGTCAATCTAATGAAACCCCAGTTTTTATAAGATAGTGCTTGATAACAGGTAAAGCTGTAGTTTAGTATACATTTTTATTAATAAAACCATTATTGGCTGCATATGCGCATGCATGTTTCAGCTGTGACTTTATTCCAAATCCAGCATCTTCAGGCTGTGGTAAATACATCACAGCCTGAAGATGTTGAACTTGCAATAAAGTCGCAGCTGAAACATGTATGCACATATGTAGCTAATAATGTTGGACATATGTATGTCTATATAATTATATACGCACATATGTGTATATATGTATAATCTTGCGAAACTATATATATATATATATATATATATATATATATATATATAATAATTTATTTAGATACTGTATATTACATATTTCAGCAATGTACCGCGGTTTCATCCAAAAGGGCAGATTTAGACATCTTTAGTAAATCTTCGTGCCCAGTGGAATCATCGGCAAGCTGAAATGATTGTAGACACCTGACACACACTCTCTCTCTCTCTCTCTATATATATATATATATATATATACAGGGTGAGCCAAAAGTAGGTGGACAGTAAAAAATATTTTCCTTCCTGATTTACACAGCTTTGAAGTCTGCCTCTTACGCTTCGACAAAAAAATATTTTTACTGTCCACCTACTTTTGGCTCACCTTGTATATATAATATTTATAAATAAATATTAATTATTTATTACCTACAGACATCGATGTTTCATGCTTACGCAATCTTCAGTCCAGGAAGCTAATTCCTGACGGTCGAGCGGCGCGAACTCCGATCACAAATCGCCACTGATTCGCAGTCAAGAGACTTAGCAGTTGGCCACCAGAAATTAGCTTGAAATTTAGGACGAATTTAACTCTGTAAATACAAAGTCGGCGGGTATTCACAGCAAGCGATGAAGAGTGATCAACAACAACAACAACAACAAATCGTGTTGGATCTCGCAATGAAGCTAGTAGTACTGCTTGTTATTAAATATATATGTATATATGTATGTATGCCTGCCTGGACGAGGTGTCAATAGTGAGGCAAGGGTTGCACAAGAGCCACCCGCACTTCTCCTGAAACGACATAGCTTGAGTCCAGTGGCAAGGAGATTTCCAAGGCGATCTGAAACAATACCGGAATAAGCAAAGAAAGGCTGGTGTTATTTCAGAGTTTCTTTTCTCTTAGACTAATTGAACAACCAAGGTTTGAGGGTTTAGTCTACCCTACTATTCATAACTGAAGAGAGAATATATAGATTCATACCTTTCACAAGGACAAAGTATTAGTCAGTTCTACGTGACAGTCTTCTGAAAGTTGAAGGTTCAATCCTCAGTGCGGGCGATACTAGGAATACAATTACAAACCACTTAACACTTCTACCCGGTCATGGCTAATGGAAAAAGACCAAGCTATTCCCGTGGATTAAATATAGGGTTCTATTCGAAATTCCGTGCAGATTTCCGAGTTCAACTCACAGATTCCTTCTATTTATCTTCCTCCCACAAGGTAAGATGTGGCACAAGGTCGGGAAAGTGGAAAAAAACCAGCGCTCGAGAATTTGAGCACTCTGGCCATTTAAAAATTGCCTGGGCAGCCCCGTCGGCATTCCCCGGTAGGGGCGCCTCAGGCGATTAGCAATAAACTAACCCCTTCTCAAAGGGTGAGAAGGCAAAGCCTGGGAGGGTGCACCTCCTAGAACTGCACAGGACGGACAACCGATAGACCGGCGTAAATCAAGACCCGAAGGCCCGGACAATATTGCTTTATTGGGCGGGGTAAAACCCCCCCCCCCGGCTGAACTCCGAGACGCACCTAAAGAAGGTCGGAAGTTACATCGGCCGAAACGTTGTGAGAATAACATCCACGAATAGAACAGTAGTCCGAATAATCCAAATAATACATATATATTCATATTTATATATGTATATATATACATATTTATGTATACATACATGCATATATATTATGTTATAAGCAATTGATGAAGGAGGGGATGATGATGGTTATTTTTATTTGCTTTCTTTTGGCAAGGGACTATTCACAGGGACAGAACTGGACACGGAAAAAAAACAAAACGTTGAAGCTAAGCCAGGGGGGAAGATGTTTTTGAGTAGAATGAAAGAATTAGGATGTCATGAAGAAAAAACTGTTTTTCTTTTTCTTTCTTTTTTTTTTTCTCTACAATTTGGGCGGGTGTGTGTAGGTTGCACATGTGTATGTGTGTCTGCACGTGTGTGCAGCTGTGCGAATGGGTCGGGAGAGGGGGAGGGGGTTAGGGTGCAGTATCTTCGGTGGTGGTGGTGGTCGTCGTCGTCATAGTTTCTTTTCTTGCTGATCGTTCAGTTGTCAGAAAGAAATGCGGACCTGAATGCCAATAACGGTAGACGTACCGTTAATCAAAGAAAGAAAGAAAGAAAGAAAGAAAAAATAACAACAACGCAAAACGGATATAAAAATAATAACAATAATGATAATCGAACCAAAAAATAAAAAATAAAAATTAAAAAAAAATATAAACAAAAAAAAAATAGTCATAAAAAGCATCTCAACCCCAACCCCAATCTAACCCTAACACTAACCCTAACCCCAACTCTAACCACAAAAAGGAGGAAAAAAATTTAGTGGCAATAATGGAATGGACATTTTTTTTATCACCCCTTTCTTTTCTTCCCTGCGAACAATGAATGGGATCATAGATAGATACTACTTTTTAGGAGCACAGAGACAAATATATAACAAATAATAATAATAATAATAATAATAATAATAATAATAATAATAATAATAATAATAATAATGGCCGTTGACAGCGTGAAACCAATGGTAAGCAGCTGTTGTGATCACACAAAGTCATTTGCAATGGTAATCGAAAGAGGTGGCGAGTACTGGAAATCTGAGGAGATTATTGTCACTCAGACTCCAGGGTACACTACCAATTATTATCATAGAGCAATCACTGATGATGACCTGGGTTAGAACCTAGATAATACATAATGATAAGGGAACTGAAACTACCAGTAATCCCATAACTGACCCCCCCCCCTTTAAAAAAAAATGGTAACATCAATCTCAGTTGGTACCGCACAAAATGGTTGTGAAGTGACAAGGAACACTGAAGAGAGAGAGAGAGCACCATCCAGACTTCCACTAGAAGTGTTACAAAGTCGCGTCGTCCGAGGTGTGTATAGTCCATTATACACACAGCAACTGGTACTCCTTTCAAGTCATCATCGTTGTCTCATCAATTCACATGGTCACGCGGAGCTTATTTTCAAGGAAGGATTTACTAGCTTCAAGACAAAGTGACAGATATAGTTACAGAGATCAAAGAGAGATATACATTAAGAGATGGGTCAATGTGTTAGAGTGTGAGAGAGAGAGAGAGAGAGAGAGAGAGAGAGAAAGAGAGAGAGAGAGAGAGAGACGGCTTGAGCTGGCATTTTATGCTAGCTCACAGTGTTTGCCTACCCCATCCTCACTGTTTTTTTTTAGGGGACGAGCAGATATTTTATGACTGCTTCGACCAGAAATCACTTTTCAGGAAATCACCTAACTTCTGTTTACCTGCTGAGGTGATCCTTTTGAACCCCGATCCGTCAATCATTCCCTCCACCCGAACTGAGGGCTTCGTTATGTAACAGAGGGCACAGAGAGTATTGGAATCTTGAGGAGGCTTATTGCCACTCAAATTTCAGAGAAAATCAATGGTTTTTATCAGGGAGAAATCAATAGTAAACAGCTGTTGTGATAACGCAAACTGATAATGATTTGTACGAAAGCGCCTAGTGAGTAAATAAAAAAAAATAATAATAATAATAATATTAATAATAATAATAATAATAATAATAATAATAAATCCCATAAGCTGACACCCCCCCGTTATAAAAACAAACAAACAAACAAAAAAAAACAATCAAAAAACAAATACAATAATCTCAATGGTACCAATATCAGTTAATATCACAGAAAAGTTTTTAAAGGAGTATTGAAAACTTGAAGAGAGAGAGAGCACCAATCAGACCTTCACTGGAAGAGCATGGAAAACACTGGAATCCTAAGGAGGCTTATTATCACTCAAATTCAAGAGAAAGTCTTTGGCTATTATCAGCATGTACTCAATAAACGGCTGGTGTGAGAATGTAAAGTGTTATAATGGTGTTAGAAAGAATTATAGATGCTGAAAAGTGAAGTAGATTTGCTGTCACTTAGGGACCACCTGTTTTTGCCAGTGAAAGATCACTGATAAGGTGTGAGAACTCCAAGTGAGTAAGCAACGATAATATCTATTGGATCTACGTTGGTACATTGTATAAGAAGAAGAAGAAGAAGAAGAAGGAGGGAGAGCACTAACCAGACTTCCACTGGACCGGGATGCAGATAGTACAAGGACCGAGAGAAGGCTTATTGTCACTCAAATCTGAGATGACCATTCGTTGTTGCCAGCGAGAATTCAATGGTAAGTGGCTGTTGCGATGTCACAGAATAATTTGCAATGGTTATCAAAAGAGGCAGAGAGTACTGGAAATCTGAGGAGACTTGTCACTCAGACTCCAGGGAAAACCACCGGTTACTGTCAGAGAGCAATCACTGATGACGACCGGTGTGAAAACTGCCAGTGAGTAACAATAGTAATAGTAATGCCAATAATTGTAGGAGCACTAGGAACAGTCGTGGAAAATCTGTAAAAAAAAAACTAGGAAAATTTAGAATAAAAGGGACTATTGAGATCATACAATGCATAATAATAATGAAAATAGTTGAAATCTCGAGGAAAATCTTTGAATGCGGAAACCAACCAATATTAACAATGAATGTTAACCAGCCACATGTTAGATAAAATAGAAATAAAACAAAACCATAGAAAAAACATCATTATGAATCGAAGGGAAGTGAAACTGCATAAATTCCAAAAGCTGAAATTCTCCTAAAAAAAGGAAACCTCCAAAAACGCAGGCAAACATGTAGTGCCACCTGATCATGAAAGGTTAAGGAGGATGGAATGATCGAGGAGAGAGAGCACCGCCCAGACCTTCACTGGAAAGTTGGGGTGATTACTAGAACCTTCGGGAGGCTTATTGCTACTAAAATTTCAGAGAAGACCAATGGGTTTTGCAAGCGAGAAATCAATGGTAAACGGGTGTTGTTATGATGCAAAATTACTTACAACTGTGATCGAAAGAGGTGAAAAGTGCTGGAAATCTGAGATGGCTTGTTGTCACTTAGCCTCTAGGGAAGACGATTTGTTACTGCCACTGAGAAATCACTGATAATGACTTGTATGAACATGTATAGTGAGTCTAACCCTTCTCACACCAAAATAATTTAAATCATACACACATGAATGTGATGAAATCAGCGTCGACTGCTACCATAAAAATCTGTTGTGAAGGGTCAAGAAGGATGAAAAGACCGAGGAGGAAGAGCATCGCCCAAACCTTCATTCGAAAGTTAAGGTAGTTACTAGAATTTTGGGGAGGCTTATTGTCACTCAAATTCCAGAGAAGACCAATGGGTTTTGCCAGCGAGTAATCAATGGTAAACGGGTGTTGCTATGGTGCAAAATGATTTACAATGGTGATCGAAAATGGCACAAAATGCTAGAAATCTGTGAAGACTTGTTGTCACTCAGACTCCAGGGAACACCATTTGTTATTGCCACTGTGAAATCAATAATAACAACTCATGTGAAAACTCCGAGTGAGTAAATAATAATAATAATAATAATAATAATAATAATAATAATAATAATAATAATAAAAACACCTGGGCAGTATCACTAATAAGATTATCTGGACCATTCATAGGCTGGACTAAAGAAGAACTCAGACACCTTGACCAGAAGACTAGAACATTAATAACCATGTACAACGCACTACACACAAAAGATGATACAGACAGACTTTACGTGAAGAGAAACGAAGGGAGAAGAGGACTGGTAAGTATAGAAGACTGTGTAGAAGACACAAAAAAGAGCTGGAGAAATACATAACTCAGAACACGAAAAGGCTGATCACTGCAACAAGAGAAACCATCCCAATGAACAACTCAGGAAGCACAGAAACTAGACACAAAAAGACAAGAAAAGAAAAGTAGGAAGAAAAACAGCTACATAGACGTTTTATTAGAATGACAAGAGAAGAGACCAAAAAGCTAAAATAGATAAATCCCAGGAAAACAAGTAAATGTAGATTATGTGGACAAAGAGACGAAACAGTAAATCACATAATAAGTGAATGCAGCAAACTAGCCCAAAACGAATACAAAAACAGACACGACTGATTGGGGAAAGCAGTATACTGGGAACTATGCAAACGACTGCATTTCGAACACATGGGCAAATGGTACAAATATAAACCGCGGACACTACTGGAAAACGAAAATCACAAAATCGTCTTTGACATGGAGGTGCAAACAGATTTAGTCATACAAGCAAGGAGACCGGATGTCATAATAGTCAACAAGAAGAAAAATTCCTGCCAAATCGCAAATTTCTCCGTTCCAGCAGACCACAGATTGAAGATCAAGGAGACGGAAAAACGAAGCAAATACACAGAACTTGCCAGAGAACTGAAAGGGATATGGAGCATGAAGAAAGTCAATATAACACCAATAATCTTCGGAGTGCTAGGAACAGTTCCAAAAAGCCTGGAAAAAAGACTGGGAGAAATTGGAATCAAAGGGATCACTGAGACCATACAAAGGACGGCAATGATCAAAACAGCTGTAATCTTAAGGAAGATCCTTGAATGCCGAAACCAACAAGTATAAGCTACGAACGGTAACCAGTCACATGGAAGTTAAAATAGGAAGAAAACAAAACCACAGGAGGAACAGCACCACATGAACCCAAAGATACATAAATAGCAAGGAATCTCATAAACTGCCCTTCCCCATAAAAAAGTGATGGCACCAGCTTCGGCTGGTACCACAAAAAAATGTTGTGAAGGGTCAAGGAGGATAAAAAGACCGAGGAGAGAAAGCACCGACCAGACCTCCACTGTAAAGATGTGGAGAATACTGGGACATTAAGGGAGGCTTAGTGCCACTCAAATTCAAGAGGAGATCAGCGGTCGTTGCTATCGAGAAATCAATGACGTGGAGAGTTCCGGAAATCTGGGGAGACTTTTGTCACTCAGATCCAGGGAACACTGGTTATTGGCAGTGAGCAATCACTGATACTGACGTGTGTGAAAAACTTGTAGTGAGAAAACAATAGCAACAACAGAAGGTGTACCATCTGTGTGTGCCGTGAGGCAATTGATCTTGACATCTGTCGGCCCTGGTGCCGCCCTCTGTTCACTTTCTGTGTTATTCTTGACACGGCCTTTGCAGTCAACCATATTGTATGAAACGTTTACAAGAAGCAGAAATGATTTCCCTATTGTGAATAAGCGGCATCCTCTACCTGTTCTGTTTGCTAATCTCATCTCGCCAAAAAATGCCTCATATTTTGATGGAGTCGAGTGGGATTCGTTCTATGTTTTGTCGTTTTGATATTCAGCTTTCGTCTCTTTTCCTTCGACATTTTTCTTTTCTTCTTCTTTTTCTTCTTTTTCTACTTTTTTTGTAATCTTTTTACTTCTCTTTCTTTTTTTTTCTTCCTTTTTTGTTCTTTTCTCTTTTTACTTCTTTGCTTTCATTTCTTCTTCTTTTCACTTTCTTTTTTCCTTTTTCCTTTCTTTTTCCATCTTTTTTGTTATTCTTCATCTTTTTATTCTCTGGCCATTTGTTTATTTCCCCCTTTATTTTATTATTTCTCCCCTTTCATTTCATTTTTCTTTCTTTTTTCTTCTTTTTTTATTTTTCTTCTTTTTCCTTACGCATTTTGGCCTTTTGTTTTTATATTTTTTATCTTTTTTCTTATTTTCCTTTCTTTTTTACGTCTTACTTCTCTTTCTTCTTTTTCTTCGCTTTTTACTTTTAGTTCTCTTCTTTCTTCTTTTCTTTCTCTTTCTTCCAATTCTATCTTCTTCTTCTTCTTCTTCTTCTTCTTCTTCTCAAAATGAATAAACAAACAAAAAGAACACCCGGTTTAATTTTAAAACCGGATGTCAATTAGCTATAATTTACAGATCTCGTTTGTGAATATGGGAGAGTCGGTTGTTATCGCCTATGACAAGGTCGACAGAAATGCCATTCTTAATCTCTCTGGCCCCTTTCGGGTAAAATCAAGGAGAAACAATCAGTGGTGCCTAGCATCGGTTCCCTACACCACATAGCTATGAATTAATTGTGTAAAAAGTAAGAATTCAAGAGCATTTTTTTATAAATATCTGAAAATATAATTTATGCATTTATCATGATATAAGAGTTCATTGACCTCTTGGATGCAAACATTTTATACATCATTACAGGTGAAGGGGTTGTATTAAAAATTAATTGCACAGTTTTCATGAAATATGGATTGGATAGGCGTACATGCATATTTATCTATATGACTGGTTAAAAAAAAATATTTTTAAATTGGTAAAAAAGAATCTGGAAGAAAAAAGAACCACATATCATTAATGACAATGTTGATTCTGGCATTGAAGCAACTATATATATATATATATATATATATATATATATATATATATATATATATATATATATATATATATATATATATATTTATTTATATATATATATATATATATATATATATGTATATATTTATATCTATATATATATATATATATATATATATATCGGTCTCTCTCTATCCCTGTCTGTCTGTCTGTCTGTCTGTCTGTCTGTCTGTCTCTCTCTCTCTCTCTCTCTCTCTCTCTATATATATATATATATATATATATATATATGTATATTTCAAATGTATATTGGTAACAAGTCACGGCTTGGCTATACATCATTGAATTGCTGTAAACAACAGCTCATCATCGCCATGACACTTTGTTGGTTTATATTTTATTAGGTTTGAACTTAAGCAAACCTTGCGTACAGAAGAGTTCGGAGAATTGAATATTTTATTTAAAAAATGAATATATTTGAGATTTTTTTCCAGCCTTTTTTTATATTACAACACAAATTTACTTTTTTAAATATATTTTTTTTCTTTTTATACTAACTTAAAAAAAAAAAAAATCAATTTTCATTTTTATTCCAAATTGCAATCAATCATCAGCCGATCTGCAAACAAACCTCCATTTTTACCAGCAGATCAAGAAGAAAGTTGCCACGATTAAAATAAAAAAAAAAGTGCCGAAAAAAAGTAAAATGAATAAACAAAATGACCAAGGGAGGTAACTCTCGAATCTCCTACAGACTGACTCATCCCTTTCAAATTATTAGTCAAAATATGAAAGCACAAATAACAACGAAACATAAAAATAAATTAACCTTTTTAAAAAACTACCATTTTATTAATTCTCTTTTTTAATTCTTGTTTTTATTATTGCTTCTTTTTTATTTTTATTGATTCTACGTTTTGTTTAGTTTATTATCGTGTATAACTTGTTTCCATTTCATTTAAATATCTTGATGGTTTCATCGTTGATTTTCAGTTGTTGGAACGTTTCCATGAAGCTATATGAATTTATATATATATATATATATATATATATATATATATATATATATATATATATAT
>OY744547.1:22027094-22034594 GCA_963556195.1 Sepiola atlantica | reverse complement strand
AACGTCACGACGGCAGAGTTTGACACAAGGTTGGCTTTTAATGTGGTGAAAATCCAGCTCCCCAAGACGGGCGCTCTGAATGGGAAAAAAAATAATTAAAAAAAAGTGCTTCAGTCTAGAATAGTGATGGGATGATTCCAATATCTTTCCCGATTCCGATACAATTATTGATTCCGATTCTGATTCTTTTGAACCTCTAAATATTTAGCTATAGAGTAGTTGTTGTTTTTTTAATTTTTTAAATTTTAGAATTACCATAAAAAAAACCCATGTAATTGGTGCATAAATGTTCGTAAAAATACACTTGGGGGGGGGGGATTTATTGATTTTAGTTTTACTGGTAGTTTAAAATACATAAATATTCATCATTTTATCATTGGTACGAGCAATGGAAAATTTTGTTTTAAACAGTAAAAAAATTAAAAAAACAATTAAAGCAATCGTTTTTGGCATCGGAAAGTAGGCACAAATTTTTTCGGATGCTGATACTGATTCCGATACTCCCCAAAAAGTTATGATTTTTCCGATTCCCAATTCCGATTAATCGTCCCATCACTAGTCTAGAAAGGACCCCTTCTTCACCGACTGAGGACAGAAAATATGAAGTGCAGCACCAGAAAAAAGTGAAAGAATTGATGATGATGATGATGATGATGATGATGATGATGATGACAGTGGTTGTCGTGGTGATGATGATGATGATGATGATGACAGTGGTGTCGTGGTGATGATGATGATGATGATGATCATCATCATCACCCCCACCCCCCATCATCATCATCATCATCATCATCATCATCATCATCATCATCATCATCATCATCATCATCATCATCATCATCATCATCATCATCATCATCATCATCATCATCATCATCATCATCATCATCATCATCATCATCATCATCATCATCATCATCATCATCATCATCATCATCATCATCATCATCATCATCATCATCATCATCATCATCATCATCATCATCATCATCATCATCATCCGGTTTTTGTATTTAAATTGCTGCAAGTGTCCCGGACTTCGGGGTGGCCAACACCAGGCAACGTCTCACGCTTGCTCTTCATAGTAGTCTGATCCAAAGAGTTGCTATCCGTCATGCGGCATGCAGTCAGATCACATCTTATGCAGCACTCAAGCCGGGTCTTTCGTGGTCTACCATGCTTTCTAATTCGTTGGATATCCAGGAATGTAAGAAAGAATTGAGTAGAAATGTTTATTTTAGCTTGCAACGTGTGTGTAAATAGAATACACATGAAGATATTAGCGTGCTAGTTTTGCTTTTGAGAGAGTGTATGTACGAACTTGTGTGCGGGAGAGTTCAGTTAGCAGTGTGTATATGCTGGTGCTGTGTTTAGTAGTTCATGTGTTTCTCTAGTCATGTTTGTGCCCCTTACCGAAGGCTTTTTGGCCCAAAAGACCCAGGCTGAATTTTGATGTGACCACATGTTTTGTTCGTGGAAGAAAAATACCAGAAAAAAGAAAGAAATCTCTGTGTTTGTATTTTTATAGTACGTGCTTGAATTCAGAGTGAGTATTCTTGCGTTCGTGATTGGCTGAAAGAAACTGCTGATCACCAATTTTGTCCAATCGAGAGTCGATAAATCAACATTCACTGTCGCTTCTGCTACTAAGACTACGACATAGCTACATTTTTCGGTTATTTAATGCTTATGGGATCTTTACCCTCACACATTATTATCTTTGGAAGTTAAGGTTGGGGCTGGGGTTGAGGTTAGGGTTGGGGTTAGGGTTGGGGTTAGGGTTAGGGTTAGGGTTAGGGTTGGGGTTGGGGTTGGGATTTAGGTTGGGTTAGGGTTAGGTTGGAGTTAAGGTTGAGATTGGGGTTGAGGTTAGGGTTGGGGTTGGGGTTGAGGTTGCGGTTAGGGTTAAAGTTGGGTTGAGGTTAAGGTTGGGGTTGGGATTGGGTTAAGGTTGGAGTTGGGGTTAGGGCTGGGGTTAAAGTTGGGTTTGGGTTGGGGTTGGGGTTGGGGTTAGGGTTGGAGTTAAGGTTGGGCTTAAGGTTTGGTTGGAGTTGAGGTTGGGGTTAGGGTAGGGATGGTATTAAGGTTGAGTTGGGGTGTGGGTTAAGGTTGGGGTTGGGGTTAGTGGTAGGGCTGGGGTTAAGGTTAGGGTTTAGGCTGGGTTGGGGTTTGGGTTGGGGTTGAGGTTAAGGTTGGGGTTAAGGTTGGGTTGAGGTTGTGTTTAGGGTTAGGGTTGGGGTTGGGGTTGGGGTTGGGGTTAGGCTTGGTGTTAAGGTTGGAGTTAAGGTTGGGTTGGGATTGGGGTGGGGTGTGGTTTGAAGTTAGGGTTGCGGTTAAGGTTGGGGTAAAGATTGGGGTTAAGGTTGGAGTTGGTGTTGGGGTTAGAGTTAGGTTTAGGTTAAGGTTTAGGTTTAGTGGTAGGGTTATCTAAATAATAGTGTCCATCAAAACAATCTTCAGATTATTCTTAAACTGGACAGAGCAGTGTGTTTCATTAAATGGCGATAAAACAAAGACTGTTGGACATTCATGAATGAAACTTGATGGACAAGTCATTGATTGCAGAAAGGATTTTAAATTTTATTGTTGCTTACTGCTTACCGTCGTGGGTGCATAAACATTATACACCCATGCATCTTTTGTTGTAACCCAGATTTCGGCAATGGGCGTGCTGTTGGCTTTGTTTCACGGCTGTAGATCAAGAACCATGTAGACGCCGGTTTGGTTTTAAAGAGTTTTAATTTTAACAGAACAAAGACTGAAATCAAGTGTGTGTGTGTACAAGAGAGAGAGATTTACAAGGAATGAATTGGAGATATACCATTTACATATTCAGACAGGCTGACTTTTGACCACCTGTGTCTACTGTCTGACCGGACTCGCGTCTGTTTGGGTCAGTTGTCAACAGGCTAAGAGAGAGAACCGCTCTCTGACGGAAGTGACCTGATTTCTTGACTTCTGCTTTTAGTCTCCCACTTCCTTTTAGGGCGACCTCCCTCCGCCCCCCCCCCTCTCTCGCTGTCTATCATTATTAACGGGTGGCCTTTTTTGTGTGGGGCACAGTGAAACAGCACACTAACAGATTCAGCTGTAACATGACCCACCTGAAGTCGAACCCTTCGTCAACGTGGTAGGAGTTGTGCCAATGTGTTAGTGTCAGAGCTACCCGGCTAATAAGGGTCTGGTTAAAAAACTTAGTGGGTATTAGGATCTGTCGTCTTCTGGTTTTTCACTTTTAAAAACTTTTCTTATTTCTGTTTTCGTTAGCATAGGGACGGGCATTTTTCCAAATGCCAGACTATCACCTGCTATTTAGAGGCTCCAACCGAGTGCTCTTTTAAGGATTTTGGCCGTTCCCTTAAGTGCAATTATTTGGATTTCTTTTGCACTTGATTTTCCGGGAATACTTTCCAGATACTTTTTGAATTTTTTCTTCATGAGGCCTTTAGCTCTTATTATAACTGGGATAATGTTGATGTTTTTGAGGTTCCAGTTTCTCTTCATAGCATACATTAGGCCTTGGTATTTTGTCATCTTTTCCCTCTATGCTCTGTTTAAGCCACTGTCATTTGGAACACTCACCTCAATCAGTGTTGCCTCTCTTTCTGCCTTATTTAATATGACTATGTCGTGTGGCAAGCAAAGACGTGTCAGATGCGGAACTAGAAATAAGTGTGGTGAAAGTGGCAACGTTGCTTTTGTGCCATTCCTTTGTGTGTTCTTGGACATTTTCCCCGACTTTGCATGCAACCGCTGAACCTTGCTTCATTTAATGTCGGGGGTAAAACTAGCAATCCTGCAGGTAGACAAATTGCTGTGACCAACAAGGAGAACTTCATGCAGACCAGACAATCCTGAGGCACGATCTTTGTGAGCTCTATGCAAAAGTCCAACAACAACCACATGAAGGAAGATCTAAAAGCCAGAATCACTAGAGTCATTGGAGGTCTAAGTCAGGAGATAGTAGCGAGTTCCTAGGCTGTCTCAAAGATGAAAACGGATTCATCAAGTAGAATCGACAAAACACGTCATCAAGACAAACTGATCCAAGTTTAAGGCATACATCTAAAAACAAATTAAACCTTTTGTAAATGTTTACTTAATCGGTTTGTTTTCTCTGCTTTACGGCATATCAATCCTTTTTTGTTATTTAATAATGAAACACAATTCCTATTGTAAAGGATTCAATCATTAGCTTTGTGTATCCGTTTTACGGCATATTGACCCTTTTTGGGGTGCTATCCAATACTGAAACACTATTGTAAAAGACTCTTATCCTCGAGTGGCCTTTGGCCCTTGATAAGTGATGACTCTTTATTAAAAAAAAAGACTGTGAAGACTCTTTTCATCACAAATGCTAAGCCTTTATCCACGATTTAAAAAAATATTTGTAAATAGAAGTATATTTTTTTAACTAAATGAATACAATCATTGAATTAAAAATAATAAGAACAAATAGTAAAAATGAAAATTACCTGACAACGTAAGAATGGGCCAAAGTCTTTTCTGGGTCTCATTTCTCCATATTGTATAGAGTATTCCCGGAGTTATGGCATGGAGACGTTTATAATGAAAAAAAAAACTGTTTATCTGATCAGGCTGAAATTTTGCATAGTGGTTACTGTTATAAAAGTACATATAATCCATACATTAAATTTCGAAAAATCGGAAGTTGAAATTTCTGTTAAAATTTCGACCATGATCGACTTTTCAAGGTCATGATCAGTCAAGGTCATATAAAATGCGGCACTTCATCGGCTACAATATGGATAAAGTAACGAGTCTATGATGAACAGAACCGAAGCTATCGCCACAAATGTGTCTTTCACCTTTTCTGTGACCTGGACGTTTGACCTAGATATCCCAAAATTGAATCAGTTCTAAGACTATGACCGATAATTTGACCAGGTTTGGTAACTATTGGTCAAGTGATGTTGATGCTAGACTGCACACAAACATATTCACAACAAACTATACTGAAAATACAACATCCTTGGCTGACTAATTAATGAGATGCTTTTTTGCAAAGCAGTATGCAAATTTTTATTTTCTAATTTTTATTTTTTAACGTAGTTCACCCCAAACAAGGCAGGCCGCCACTGTAGACGCAAGGGGCTACTGAGAAGAAAGAAAAGGGGAGAAGGTTGGGGGGTCAACCTATACTGGGATCTGCGCAGCGAGATGTCTGTTTACATTAATTTTAAAATTTCTGCATATCAGTACTGTCGGGGAAACAGAGGGTAGGGAGTTGTAGAGGCCAGCAGCACGAGGAAAGAAGCTATTTGAGTAGAAAGCTCTCCGGCATCTGGGGATCTCCACAGTGAATGGATGGGATTTAGTTGATTGTCGAGTTGGTCTAGTGAATTTACGTCGAGGGGGGCACCAGAGTAGCCAATTCATCGGAGCATAATCCATTGTTTAGTTAATCTTATTACGTTCATTACACACATATTAGAAAGCTACTTAGCTTCTTTAGTGAATATGAATTTGACGTTTTAATATCACTGCCAGTGCAATAAATAGCCGAACTTTATATACAGAAATAGGTATTAAATAATCCACAAAAGGGTTGGTATGTCGTAATATTTTGCTTTTTAAAAAAGTCTCGAGTAATGACTGGAATGGCGACTTGAAAAACAACCGTCTTTTCTTCAAGGTTTTTATCCTACCCAAGGGAATTTCGCAATGAAAAGGAAAAAAAATCTCTGATAATTTATCATCATTTTCCTATGTTATCCGATCCAATTCCCAATTCTATTTGAAAAATCATTTTTCATGGATCCTGTCTTGGGAAAATAGGAATAGAAACCGGAAAATAAGGAACCCTATATCGTCATCAATAACAACCTCTTGACGATCTTTTTGGGATACTTGTATATGCAGACGTGAAAGAAGCAAATAGACACTCCGCAAAAATAATTCATATGTGTTTAAAGTTTCGGTACTGATCCAGAACACGACCCAATCTCTCGCAACTTTGCGTCGGCAGCTACCAGAAAAGCAGCCAGAAAAAGCCGACGCAAAGACTGGCAGACGATAAATTCAAAAAGCGCGACAAAGAAAATAAAACTAAACGACTTGTCAATTTCTTATTTATAAAATGAACAAAACATAGATAAACAACTGATATTTAAAAAAATATTGTTTTTTCTATTCTCAAGAAAAGTTTCAAGTTAATAATATTTTAAGAAAATAAAACTAGTCAACTGATCAAAAATCTGTCCTTTTTTTTGTTGCTTTCTTATGTATATCAGCTTCAGTATTTTAGCCAGGTCCATCCATGATTGCAGACAAATGGTGTGATTCCTTGATGTTGCCCATCTTCTGCATTTTTTATTAGTGCATTTTCATGCACACTTGTCCGTAATCGTCTCCCTTCTGTCAACCTGCACATATAGTAGCATTTTTTGTAAAAGATTTTCTTGATTTAATCAATTTCACGATTTTTTGAAAACTTGTCGACTTCTGACAGCTGATTGGCTATTTTTTTCGGCATCTTTCAGATGCTGACGTACCTGCTCGAAAGCTGCCGACGCGAAGTTGGCGGAGATTGGGTCGTATTCCGGATCAGTACCAAACTTTCTGCTTTCTTCGTTGACGGCCAGCACCTGGAGCCATACAAAGCAGCAGTAAAAGTTTGAAATATCGATATTTTATACTAATTGATATTTAAATAAAAAAAATCATGTAACTATATCTATCATATGTCACTGGACAGTATAGAGAGATGTGTGCAGAACAGGAGACTTCGATGGTATGGCCACATTGAAAGAATGTATGAGAGTTCTTGGATCAGTAAATGTAGAACAGTTAAGGTAAGAGGTCCAATTCACAAGTAAAAACAGGAAATGATAAAAATTGACTTGAGTAAAAGAGGGATAAATAAAGACTCGATCAGGGATAGGTTAGTTTGGAAGTCAATTCTTAAAAGTCATCTAACGCATGCCAGCATGATGATGATGATGATGATGATGATGATGATGATGATGATGATGATGTCACAATTTAAGTATTACTTCGGCCCAATGAAGGTGGATTTAATCAGCATCAAATCGCTGCAAACCTCGGGATTCAACTTTTCCCTGTTAATTGAAGGATTGTTGAATTTATTAACTAGAGAAAATCATCAATATTATCTTGCCTAGGCCCATCATGACTTTCTGACAGCAGTCTTTCTTTATTAATTATAATAAGGGTGTCTATTTACTTCTTTCATGTCTGCGTATATTCACCGCCAAGCACAGCCACTTAAAAGTTCTAGCAGAAGACATCTATAGAAGTATTTATTTATAAATTATAGACTTTACAGTTTTGGATTCACCCCAAAACCTATAGTCTCCACCATCTCTGCAGTCTACTAATATCCATACAAGCTTTAATGTATGACAATCAGACATTTACAATTATGGATGGCCGAAATAACCTATATTTTTTCCATAGTAAGATTGATCGTAGAATTAATAGGTTATGCAAAAATAAGATTTCCACTTAAAAATTATG
>OY744547.1:22019594-22022094 GCA_963556195.1 Sepiola atlantica | reverse complement strand
AGAGTCATATTTAACTCAAATTCCGAGAGTTTGTATTTAGGCAGAATATTTTCATTAAGGAAAACATTATTAAATAACACAGTGTGTTTTGCATGATTACATTTTTAAAAGATTTTCAATTTTCTGAATAGTCCATTTAGTATTTCGATCAAATTGGTGCATGTAAGTTGCATGGGTTTCTTGTTCCAAAAAATATAATTCTTAATTTGTACAGAAACTGTAGGACATTTGTAAGTAAATATTAAGATGATGAAAATATTGATACGATTATGTTTGAGCAAGAAACTAAAAATGTTAATGATGCCAAATTTACTGAATCTTAGAAGCGAAATAGCAGCTAACTGCAGACACAGATAAAATTTACTAAATCGTAGTAGCGAAATAACAACTAACTGCAGAGATAGACTAAAATTTACTTTGGGATGACTAATAATAACAAAATTAAACAAATATAAAATAAAAATAAAATATGAGTAAAATAAATTAAAAAACGCCTTAAATAATGAATAAAAAGGAAAGAAATAAAAACCAAAGGCCTGCATGATGCTAAAATTATAACTAAAAATAAATAGAAGATGACGATAGATAACAGAAAAAAACTGTGACAGATAAATTATTTGAGTTCCCATAATATACGAGTAAAGTCACGTTTTGTAAACTTAATATATATATATATATATATATATATATATATATATATATATATATATATATTGATGATGCATTTGTCTGATACTAGCGCCATAGCCCAACACTTAACTAACGACCACTCCTGCCCCCGATCGGAATTCAGAAAACTCTTAGTAGAAAATACCAAAATCTTAGAATTTAGTACTAACAAACCAAACTCCATATATTAGAAGCCTTATATATCAAAACCAAAAAAACCCTAATTAATAGAATTAACTTTAATATCAGTAATAATATTCTAAAATGTCTATAGCTCTAAATATAGTTTCGTACTTAGTACATAATTCCCGCCCAAACCTTCTATAATACTAACACATGGTCTGTACCTGATTAACCCCATTCCCTTGAAGATGGACCCGGATGGGTCTGAAAGTACCTGGGAGACAAATCCAAACTATGGCAAATTCATCAGCTAATTCTCCTCCGAAACTAAGATCCTTATTCGGACTATTGAAAGGATCTACCAAATGATATCTAGAATGAGGTGTCTCTTATATTCAACAATACTTGCCTGCAAGGGAAGATGCTGACTATATATATATATATATATATATATATATATATATATATATATATATATATATATATATATATATAATACTCTCACTGTCCAAGTTTGGTTCACGGACCGTCTCTGTTCTCTGTTTTATTGGTTGAAGTCATCCTTTCAGCATTTGTGACGACATAAAGGGTATCTCCTCTGTTGTGTTCAACTAGTTTAAGTAGATGACCCAATCCCTTTGTGATGTCATCCCTTTTTGACGTCATCCAGTGTGCAGGGAGACAAACAAACATACAAGATTATGAAGAAGACCCACAGTGTTTTAATAGTATATAGCTAAGTAGATGTAGATAAACATGATGAGTATTATTATAATATGGGGATGACACAACAGATTCCTTGGCTTTTGGCTAAGAGAAAACTGTAGTACCTTTTCTGATACTTTAATTTTTTCTGTTCTTATTCAGTGAAGGAGAAATCTTTCTAGACTGAGGTAATTAAATTTTTTGTCCCAATCCGGAATGTCAATTTTGGAGGAGCCATATTGTTCCGACATTAAAAACCGACCTTCTGTCTAGCACTGCCCTCGTGGGGAGGCAAGTAAATAGAGATACACATTATACATAAATTATATTTTTATTTAGAACAGAAGGTCACGTGAGTGTTTCGTCCATTTTTGAATTGATATCCTTCGCCAATGCTCACACTAATATTCACATTAAATAACATCTAAATCTATGAAGTTAAAACAGGAAATAAGAAAGAAAGAAAACGTCTCAAACTGAAAAGTTTAAAAAAAGAAAAAGGAAAGAAAAGACGTATAAATCGGCTTAGAAAGCAGAAAGAAAAGAAAAAAACGTCTCATTATGGAAATAGATTGAAAGTGGGACTGTATATATATATATATATATATGTATATATATATATATATGATTATTTTTATTTACACAGATATGTACAACATCTACGACACTGGTATGTTCTTTCCAAATATGATCTAAGGTTAAGATCTGATTCTAATTCTGCCTGATTAGATCTCAGTTTATAATAGTTGTTGATCGATAACATCGACATGTCAGTATCGCAGATTTTGTACATGTCTGTGTAAATAAAAATAATCATATATAAAAGCTCTATTTGATATTGAGCACTTTTTATAAACCCGGTTGAAATTCTTTGGATTACTGCCCTGTGGATGTTTTACCTGGATTATATATATATATATATATATATATATATATATATATATATATATATATATACATATATATATATATATATATATACATATATATATATATATATATA
>OY744547.1:22007094-22014594 GCA_963556195.1 Sepiola atlantica | reverse complement strand
TAGCTCTTCACATTCTACTAAGCCCTTTACATTTAATGCTAGTTTCTACAATAACATAACAATAAAATAACATATCTACAATAACATAACAATAACATAACATAACATAACAATAACATAACAATAAAATAACATATCTACAATAACATAACAATAACATAACATAACATAACAATAACATAACAATAAAATAACATATCTACAATAACATAACAATAACATAACATAACATAATAATAACATAACAATAAAATCACATATCTACAATAACATAACAATAACATAACATAACATAACATAACGATAACATAACATATCTACAATAACATAACAATAACATAACATAACATAACATAACAATAACATAACATAATGATAACATAACAATAAAATAACATAACATAACAATAACAATAACATAACATAACGATAACATAACATATCTACAATAACATAACAATAACAATAACATAACATAATAATAACATAACAATAAAATAACATATCTACAATGACATAACAATAACATAACATAATGATAACATAACAATAAAATAACATATCTACAATAACATAACAATAGCATAACATAACATAACAATAACATAACAATAAAATAACATATCTACAATAACATCACAATAACATAACATAACATAACAATAACATAACAATAAAATAACATATCTACAATAACATAACAATAACAATAACATAACATAACGATAACATAACAATAAAATAACATATCTACAATAACATAACAATAACATAACATAACATAACATAACATAACAATAACATAACAATAAAATAACATATCTACAATAACATAACAATAACAATAACATAACATAACGATAACATAACAATAAAATAACATATCTACAATAACATAACAATAACATAACATAACATAACAATAACATAACAATAAAATAACATATCTACAATAACATAACAATAACATAACATAACATAACAATAAAATAACATATCTACAATAACATAACAATAACAATAACAATAACATAACATAACGATAACATAAAAATAAAATAACATATCTACAATAACATAACATAACGATAACAATAAAATAACATATCTACAATAACATAACAATAACATAATTAACATAACAATAAAATAACATATCTACAATAACATAACAATAACAATAACATAACATAACGATAACATAACAATAAAATAACATATCTAAAATGACATAACAATAACATAACATAACGATAACATAACAATAAAATAACATATCTACAATAACATAACAATAACATAACATAACATAACACTAACATAATAAAATAACATATCTACAATAACATAACAATAACAATAACATAACATAACGATAACATAACGATAAAATAACATATCTACAATAATATAACAATAACAATAACATAACATAACGATAACATAACAATAACATAACATATCTACAATAACATAACAATAACATAACATAACATAACATAATAATAACATAACAATAAAATAACATATTTACAATACCATAACAATAACAATAACATAACAATAAAATAACATAACATACAATAACATAACACTAACATAACATAACAATAACATAACAATAACATAACATATCTACAATAACATAACACTAACATAACATAACGATAACATAACAATAACATAACATATCTACAATAACATAACACTAACATAACATAACGATAACATAACAATAACATAACATATCTACAATAACATAACACTAACATAACATAACGATAACATAACAATAACATAACATATCTACAATAACATAACACTAACATAACATAACGATAACATAACAATAACATAACATATCTACAATAACATAACACTAACATAACATAACGATAACATAACAATAACATAACATATCTACAATAACATAACACTAACATAACATAACGATAACATAACAATAACATAACATATCTACAATAACATAACACTAACATAACATAACGATAACATAACAATAAAATAACATATCTACAATAAAATATAGTAAAATTAGTTTATTATAGTAAATAACATAGTAAAAATTAATTATTATAGATGTATGATACAATACATGATGATACAATAGATTATGAGACATAAAAACTAATTATTATAGTAAAAAACATAACATAACATAACATAATAAAATAACATATCTACAATAAAATATAGTAAAATTAGTTTATTATAGTAAAATTAGTTTATTATAGTAAAATTAGTTTATTATAGTAAAATTAGGAATTGAACGTTCCGTTCAACGGATGTTCTAAAAAAAGACATACGGGTCCTCCATAACGAACCCGACATATGCAATACATTTCAGCATGGACTCATTTACCATCTTAAGTCGTGCTCATTCGTTGTACTACCTGAAGATCTTAGTGACGATCTACGTCCGTTTAAAGTTGTCCTTCTTCTGTAAACAGGGGGAATGTCTATTAGGAGTAGGCATAACTGGTCTCTAAGACACATCCCCGATTGTATAATAATAATCTTAATAATTACTATCAAATAGCTATTTATGTAAAATAATCGGAAATTTTTTTAAAGGCAAAATACAATTTTTGAGGACAAAATTGCTTAAAAGAAAAGCCACACTTGTCTAACCCCAAACAACGCTATATTTTTTAAAAATATATAGTTATTTTTCTCCTCTACCTTTTAAAAATCGCTCGATACAACTGTGTTGAGTGAGTGCGAAACCGGTCGGCTAGATTAAAAAAATTTTTTTATCATAAGCGATAAAATATGTCTTCCCTTAATGTTAGATAATGGCTTGGACGCATCTGTTTGAGACGGGTTTGACTTGCGCGAATTGTGGCGGAGTCATTCCGTGCGGTTTGGTTCGATGTGTTTTCCCACGGTGCGCGTCGACGGTTTAGGGTTACGAGAGGTCAGAAAGTTGACATCACACCTGCGTGTTGGTCGCGAGATTTGATAGCGAGAGTTCGGCGTGGGAGAATTAAAATCGAGATTGAATCAGATTGTACTTGGAAGCGAGAGAGTCAAGATCACCAAAAATGTAACTGTACGAGAAAGATTCCGAATGACGGAAATCTAAGAGCCAATTAGTAAATCTCAATACTCCTCTCTCTCGGGCAATTAAGAATATCAACTAGTGAAGTTAGTTAGCGTAAACTCTCTCTCAATCAACGACTCGTTCAGGTCGGCCAATTAAAGTAATTAAATAAAAGCGGCTCTTAAAAACAGAAAAGGGCTTCTTATACTTTAAGAAATTGATTTCAGAGAGCGAGGACAACAGCCCGAGAAGAATGATGACAGCGGCGCCTGCGGGGACGACGACGAGCGGCGAACGGTAGCAGTCGTGACAACAAAAAGTTGCAGAAGAAAAGGGAGCGCAAATAGTATCACCGACAGCGACAAGCATGCGACAAGCATGCGACAAATGGCCGCCGGAAACCACAAGAAAAGAGAGAGAAGAAACCAGTACTTATAGTAGCGACGACGGCGATTCGAGAATCGGATCTAAGTAAATACGACATATCGTCCCCTTTGAGTCAACAGCGAAGTTCGACGAGAACGAAAAGAGTTGGTGAACTTACTAGCCAGTAATAACCAGTAATACAACATTAATACTTACAGCAATAAAATTCTGTACTTCCCAAAATTCATGAAATATTTTAATAATACTGGTGTAGACTGACAACTTACCGTGCCATGTTCAGAACCTCTCAGATCAATAGCACCAATTTCACTATGGATGTTGGCAACCTTTATGTGGTCCGTCCTGTGAATTCCTGATTTTAAAAAAATCGGGGAAACCAATATATTGTCAACCTGTTTACACTTAACCTTTGATTCGTCAATAATATTTGTATTCAAATTTTCTCTACCTGCGCTTCATATTCTGCCGTGTAAGTCTAATGTTCACGTCTACAATCTCTATAATAATACGCTAAAGTATTTCATGTCCGTACGTACGTTATCACCTTTCACACACATTAAAAATGAGATCGTCCAATCAACAAATATAGTGATTGGTGATTAATTTGATGTCGTTAAGATAAACAATTCCAACTTTACCTATTTTAAAATGAAATTGTTCCAAAGTCAAATTATGTCAACCCGTCGACTAAAACAGTAACATTTTAAATAAATACATTCCAAAAAGTGACATTTGTTTTATTAACTTGAGAATATTTAATATTAAGCCTATAATTATTTATTGTTTTAAAAAATCTTAAATTGCTACAATTTTAAATAAATAAATAATGAAGAGACATGTTTGTTTTATTTATTTAAAGAATATTTAGCTGACAATGACAATTATTTTTACAGAATAAGAAAGAGTCGTTTTTTTTAATAGGATTGACCCTGGCAGACATTTATTATTTCAAAAGGAAAATTATTATTAACTGTAAATTATACAGTTTGATGCAGAAAGCACCGTGGAATTTCCACAGGTCCCGCTAGTATTATAATAATGCTGGGAGGTGTCGGTGGTGGAGTAGATACTCGTGCAGACTGATGAGTCGGCATGCTGTGATAAAATCCTTCGTGCCACTTTCACTCTGGATATTAGCAACCATTCACGTGGTCTCTCTTGTAAAAGTACCTAATTCTAAAACGAAATCGGGGAAACCGATGCCAACGGCAGAATCACCTTCCTAAAGTCTCGCCATGGTAAGGGTAATGGCAACATGGTGGTGTTAGAGCTATCCGGTTAAAAGGGCTCTGATGAAAATCAAGAAGGAGTCGGCATCAGGATCAGTCATCCTCTGGAGGTCTCTGTCTGTGTGTGTGTGACAAGCAAATATGTATCAGGAATATAACTGCAAATCAACGGAGTTAAAAAGGCAATCTTTTTTTCTGCATCATTCATTTTTATGCGTTCTGGACTAAACCTTCCCCGATTTTGCATGTAACCGCTGAGTCTTGTTGTTCTCATTGTCAGGGGTAAAAAACACATGCTATCTTACATTTTAACCTGCGACAAACGAGTAGGACTTCATGCAGACCAGACAATCATGAGGCACGATCATCCGTGAACTCTGTGCAAAACAAACAAACAATCAGACAAAAAAACAATAAAACAAGCAAACAAACAAACAATCAATCAAACAAACAATTAAGCAAACAAACAAACAATGATACAAACAAACAAACAATGATAAAAACAAACAAACCATCAATTAAACAAACAATTAAGCAAACAAACAATGATACAAGCAAACAAACAATCAATCAAACAAACAAACAAACAAACAAACAATGATACAAACAAACAAACAATGGTACAAACAAACAAAAAATTAATAAAACAAACAAACAATGACACAAACAAACAAACGAACAATCAATTAAAAAATACAAACAAACAATTAAGCAAACAATTAAGCAAATAAACAAACAATCATACAAACAAACAATCAATCAAACAAACAAACAAACAATGATACAAACAAACAAATAAACAAACAATGATACAAACAAACAAACAATTAAGCAAACACACAAACAATGACACAAACAAACAAACAAACAATGATACAAACAAACAAATAAACAAACAATGATACAAACAAACAATCAATCAAACAAACAAGTAAACAAACAAAAAACGATCAAACAAATTAAACAAAAAACTTTACATGCATATGTTACGATTTCATATGAAAATATTAATAATAATTTTTATGATGATCTACCCTATTACGTCACTACATGGACTCTTCCCGACATAATTAATAATGATAATGGTGGTAACAGAGAGAGTCGCAATGACGAATTACTTCTGTACTTTCTATAAATACATACTCTTGTTAACTACCTCCAGAGAGAGAGAGAGAGAGAGAGAGAGAGAGAGAGAGAGAGAGAGAGAGAGAGAGAGAGAGAGAGAGAGAGAGAGAGAGAGAGTCGCTATGACGAATCCAAAAGCAGTCTCTGACAACCCATTACTTCTGTACTTTCTGTAAATACATACTCCTGTTAACTCTATCTCCGTATTATCTTTTTTGCTTTTGTGCAAAATTAAGCCTACAGTAATAATAATAATAATAATACCATAATTATTAATAGCGAATATTGCAATTGAGCTACATTGGCTGAGCCTCGCCAATTTATTTGAGAGCTTGTGATTGAAGAAAAAATGAAACTTTTCCTTAACTCACAACATTCAGATTATGAGACTTTTGGGTTTAATACATTATCCTCTTCCTATTTCCTTCATCCCATCACTTCTCGTCCCATTCGCCTTTGATTTTCACCTCATTAGTCATAGTCTGATGGACAGAACAAAGCACACACACACTTTATATATATATACAGGGTGGGCAAAAATAAGGGTCCTATTTTTTAAAATTTATAACTTTTTTATTTATTGATTTTTTAAATTTTTTTTTTAGAATAAATAAAGGACCCCTTCCGAAGCAAGCATGAGCCGTATTAGCCCTAAGGAACGTACCCTCATTTAGAAAACATTATTTTTGCTTAAAAAACTCAAAACAGTGTAAAAAACAATA
Organism: Sepiola atlantica; assembly: GCA_963556195.1. Classification (NCBI taxonomy): domain Eukaryota; kingdom Metazoa; phylum Mollusca; class Cephalopoda; order Sepiida; family Sepiolidae; genus Sepiola; species Sepiola atlantica. Next base: position 22,008,067 of record OY744547.1, on the reverse strand, counting down.
CTTTAGTTTTTGTAAGTTTTAAGAAGTGTTTTTCGGCTAAAATTTGTTTTGTTTATTTCAAAAAATCTCGGAAGGGTCAGTCTCCACACACATAAAGTTTGGTGAGTTTAACTTTTATTTTGTGGAAGTTATTCAAATTCAAGTTATTCAAATTTAAAGATAAGACCCTTATTTTGGCCCACCCTGTATATATATATATATATATATATATATATATATATATATATATATATATATATATATATATAGCGAATCATCTCTTATCAAGGCGCAAAGGCCACTCAAGAATAAGGGTTAATGAGTTTGTCAGTTGGACAAGGAACATTTGTCAAAATTATAACCGGGTATCTTAAAGATGTGTTCATTCAATCAACATGTTAAGCTATGATAATATTAATCAGCTAAATCCCACCTCTTCAGTGTGGAGGTCCCCAGATGCCGGAGGGCTTTCTACTCTAATAATTATTTTCTCAAACTGCTAGCCTTTGGAATTCCCTCCCTGCTCATTGTTTCCACGACTGTACCAACACGCGGAAATTAAAATGTAACGTGAAAAAACATCTCGTCGCACAACTCCCCATTTAGGGTGGCACTATAAATATGGTCATTAATGAACAGTAGTCCTTTACGTCTCAGTGGGAGTGTGCCTTGTTCGGACTGACCACCAAACATGCAGAGCCTTTTATATAGATGTGAGGACAGATCTTAAGATGTTGTTTCAATCTTAAAGAACCATTGCAGACCAACTAAAATGCTATCTTTTTTTTACTTTTTGGTCAGTCATATCAAGACCAAGAGCTACTAGAGGGTAAAGGTTAATTAGATGGAACGATTGTCAGTCGAAGTTGATCAATGCAATGAACTAAGTTTGATTATTGATTGAGCTGAATTGATTGAGAAAATACTTGTTAACATTGGATTTGAAGACAACTATTTTGTAGTCTGCAGAGAAGCAGTCCTGTGGTAATGTGTT
>OY744547.1:21954594-22004594 GCA_963556195.1 Sepiola atlantica | reverse complement strand
ATACATATATATATATATATATATATATATTCATATATATATATATATTTATATATATATATATATATATATGTTCATATATATATATTTATATATATATATATGTTCATATATATATATATATATATATATATATATATATATTACTATTTCATGTATCCACATAAAATTTTATAAGGAGATATAATTTTGTATGTATCAATTTTCAGTATTTACTTCAACAGTGCTCGATACATAAGTAGAGCTAGGTAGTAAGCTATGTAATTTATATATTTATGGCAATTAAGCTACACAGAGGCTCCCGCGTTTAATCCCCGGGGGAATCTTACGGCTAATATATATATATATATATATATATATATATATATATATATATATATATATAAATAAATATTAATTATCTATTACCTACAGACATCGATGTTTCATGCTAACGTAATCTTCAGTGCAGTAAGTTATTTCTCAACGGTCGGCGGGCTTGAACTCCGATCACAGAGCGTTAACCCCTCGGTCATAGGGAATTAGCTAATAATTAAAGAGGAATTTAACTTTGTAAATAGCGAGTCGGCGGCTAATTTACACGAGCAGTTAAAGTGATTAACAAACTTTTTGTTTGGATCTTGCATGAAGATCTTTGTATTTCATGTATCCACATAATATATATATATATATATATATATATATATATATATATATATATATATATATATATATATATATATATAGGCAGCATCTTCCCATGCAGGCAATTATTGTTGAATATAAGAGACAACTAATGTCTAGATATACGTTGGTAGATCCTTTCAATAGTCCGAATTAGGATCTTAGTTTCGGAGGGGAATTGGCTGATCAATTTGCCATAGTTTGGATTTGTCTCCCAAGTACTTTCGGACCAATCTGAGTCCATCTACGAGCAAATGAGGTTAATCAGGTACAGACCATGTGTTAGTATTTATAGAAGGTTTCTGGCGGGAATTATGTACAAAGTACTTAACTATATTTGGAGTTATACACATTTTAGAATATTATTACTGATATTAAAGTTAATTCTATTAATTAGTTTTTTTTTGTTTTTTATATATAGAGCTTCTAATATATCGAGTTTTTGTTTGTTAGTACTAAATTCTAAGATTCTGGTATTTTCTACTAAGAGTCTTCTGAATTCCGATCGGGGGCAAGAGTGGTCATTAGTTTAGTGTTGGGCTATGGCGCTAGTATCAGACAAATGCATCGTCAATCTTCTCGACAAAGTCGTGGTAGTCAAACCTATGTATATGTTTTTTTTCTGGGTTGTCGAAAACACAGTGCCGCAAAGGACACTTAAACTCATAAACAATATATATATATATATATATATATATATATATATATATATATATATATAGTATATGTAAAGGAGTGAGGCTACCAACATTTATAAAAAGTTTTTTTCTCAACATTTATTTATTATTTTGTTATTTTATCATTTTATAATAGTATATAACGCGTTTAAAGCGCTGGTCCGCTCTCATCAGATATGTAAATCGAAAATAAATTTACATATCTGATGATAGCGGACCACAGCTTGAAAAGCGTTATATAAAATTATAAAATGATAAAATAACAAAATAATAAATAAATGAAAAAAACACTTTACAAATGTTGGTAGCCTTACTCCTTTACATATATACTTTTCTCTCGTTGGAACTGCACTGATACTGCACTACTCTCTTTCTCGCGGCCGTGTGGGCATAGTCATTAGGCTCGTGATACTCGGCTGAATCTACGAACGGCGTTTGAGCCCATGCGACCGCTTGCAACCGCCACTCTTGCACTGATGAGGGCAGAAAACCTGAAACGACGTCATCTGTAGGTATAAAAACACTTTAATAATTAAAACATATTTCTCTCTCTCTCTCTCTCTCTCTCTCTCTCTCTCTCTCTCTCTCTCTCTCTCTCTCATATTAGTACTGCGTGGTAGGGCAGGAAAAACCCAGCAGAGTGCTCGATTAATTAAGAAATCCGAGATTTCGAAGGATTAAGAGCGTAAATATTTATTTATGAATTACAGAAATTCAATGCAACATCAGTACCGTCGGTTTCAAAGCGGGAGGTTGATCCCGATTATCAGCTGATGATAATCGGGATCAACCTCCCGCTTTGAAACCGACGGTACTGATGTTGCATTGAATTTCTGCAATTTGTAAATAAATATATATATATATATATATATATATATATAGTGATTGTTTATATTTCAATGATCAAATATTCAAATCATTTATTTTTATTTTTTCATATATATATATATATATATATATATATATATATATTTACTAGAAAATTCAGAGCATATTTAAAAAATCTTCATTTAGCTTGTTATTGGAAATTTTCGGATACTGTGAGGAATATAAAATTGAAAAACATATTTTCCTCATAAAAACCCAATAATACTGGCGCTTCGAGCTTTTGCTCTTATCAGTGTTGGAATTGACAATTTCAGGTGATTACAGGGCGCAAACCCGGTTCACAGAGTCAACGAAGACTCTGCAAACTTTCGCTTTATCTTTAAGACCATCGGGAATTGTCACGTAATACAGGAGAAATTAAGTTCTATTTATGCCTAAATACAGCGGTCGGTAAACAGCAGACAGTCTAGAGGATTCAACGAACGTAATCGGAACCGTGTTTATAACTACGTGACGTCTAATATCTCGGAAGAGTGCTCAACTTTACTTTCTTAAAGGGGATTCATAACAATATTTATAAATACATATTAAATTATTTTTACCTACATATATATATATATATATATATATATATATATATATATATATATATATATATATATAATTATTGAACAATACATATTTAGTTATCTACAGACGTATACGTTTCATCCTTGCAGAATTATCAGTGTAGAGATAACTATTCAAACCAGTCGCACGATTCGAACCCTGGAACAAGAGTCACCTTTAACTCCAATTCCCGACGGTTACGATGAGGCTAATCTGAATAACTATACGCAGTGATGAAAAATAAATCCTATTATGCCAAGCAGGCAAGCAACGATAGTCAGCCGTCATAACAGTGTTCAACAGGAAGGAACATATATTTTACAAACGAGTCACGACTTATCAAGACCCACAGGCCACTTGAGGATAAGGGTTATCGAGTTTGACAGATAGACGGTGAAACACCGAGGGGATAATTAACGATGATTGTAACTGGTCAGAAAGTGACTATTTAAGAGGACGGCTCAACATTAATTTGTTTACATTGGACTTGATAACGGTAATGTTATAGTTAGCCGGAAGCAGCCCTCTGATACTGTGTTCCACAGACGGGAATTTCTAGGAAAGAAACTTTGCTCATGGAAGCTCTGCTTAGTTTTAGGTACACAGAGGGAGAAAAGAAATTTATTGACAGTGGTTGTAGTTCAACGAGTTTTTGTTGTGAATATTTTACAGGGAGGGACAAAGCCGAGCACCTGCCATGAAAATAACGATAGAGTAGAGAAAGACTAGTAACGTCTCTTCTGTGAGAAGTAGGCTATAGGGTGGAGAAGAGGGCATCGCCTACTAGATTTCAATTATTATTGAACCTATATTTCATAACAGGAAGGAACAAATGTATATATATATATATATATATATATATATATATATATATATATATATATATATATATATATAATTTATTTAGATACTGTATATTACATATTTCAGCAATGTACCGCAGTTTCATCCAAAAGGGCAGATTTAGACATCTTTAAACCGAGGTACATTGCTGAAATATGTAATATACAGTATCTAAATAAATTATATTAGCTCTCTTATATGATCGAGCACTTTATTTGATTTCTTTTCGTATACAACCTGACACTCTCTCTCTCTCTCTCTCTCTCTCTCTCTCTATATATATATATATATATATATATATATACAAATTATACGGTTAAGCCTTTACTCTTTCGAAAAAGCCCTTATAACCCATTTCAAATCATCAGTTTCTCACGTTTAGAACGTCAATTGAAAAAGAAGAAAAAGAAGAAGAAGAAGCGAGAGCAAAAGAAAGAAAGAGTAAAATCGACATTTGACTGTCGAAATCTACTGAAGAAAAAACAGAGAGAGAGAGAAAAAATCATCAGTGTTTGAATATCGCCTGCTGATTGAAATCCGACAGCAGATTGAAAACGTGAAAAGTCTAATAGGATGATCTCTCTTTTTCTTCTTCAGTAGCTTTCGACAGTAAAATGTCGATTTTACTTTTTCTTTCTTTTGTTCTCGCTTCTTCTTCTTCTTCTTCTTCTTCTTCTTCTTCTTCTTCTTCTTCTTCTTCTTCTTCTTTTTCTTCTTCAACTGACGTTCTAAAGACACTGGTTGATTGGTCTCTCTTTCTTCTTCTTCCTCTTCTTCATCTTCTTTTTCTTTCTCTTTTCATAACATTCCTCGCGTCCCTACTCCCTTTTTGTTGTTCTCTGCACGTGACATTTTCTTCCAATCGCATTCTTTGTATAAATTTGAAAACTTTTCCGTTTTGAAATAAAGTTTACCAACCGAATGAAAATGGCCGTATCTTAACGACCGAAATATCTCGGCAGAACTTTACAACATGAGTTTTTGAGTTTATTTTTGTTAGTTGTTGAATTGCTTATCCTTTATTCCATTTTTATTTTTATATATTGTCTGAAACATTGTTTCTTTTTTCTCATATATATGTGTGCATATATATATGTGCGTGGTGCATGTATGTGTGTGTATATATATGTGCGTGCTTGTGTCTAAATAGGTGTGTGTATGTGCGTATATATATGTGAGTGTATGTATGTGTGTGCTTGTGTATATATATGTGTGTATATGTGAGTGTGTATGTGTATATATATATATATTTGTGTGTATAGATGTGTGTATATGTGTGTATATATATGTGTATGTATGTTTATGCATATATGTGTGTGCATATACATATATGTGTAAACATATGTGTGTATGTATATATATGTGTGTATGTGTGTATTTGTGTATATATATGTGTGTGTATGTACATATATATATATTCGTGTGCATATATATGTGTATGTATGTGTGTATATATATGTGTGTGTATATATTTATGTGTGTGTATGTGTATATATATGTTTGTATATATTTATGTGTAAGAATATGTATATGTGTATATATGTGTATGTATATATATATATATATATATATATATATATATATATATATATATATATATATATATATATAGTGGGTGTCTATGTATGTATATAGTATTGCTAAATCGATAGATAGATAGATAGATTCACAATAGATATGTAAAAAAAATTCCTGTCAGGGAATAATATAATAATGGAATCGTTGCTCCTGGAAGGAAGTTTCTTTTGAGGGTTCGGATGAGGGCGGGTGCTATTTTAAGGACCTAAAAAAATCGAAAATATGTATATTTTTGTTGTTACTCCATAGGGTGAAAGGATTTTCGGTTTTGTTTCATTTATTTACTTATTTATTTATTTGTTTATTTGTTTTACCCCAAATAAAGGAGGAAGATGACAAAAGAGAGAATAAATAAAATAAATAAACAAATAAATATTTGTAAACAGAAATCTCCGTTTCCAGAGACTCGACAAAAGACATCGATTCTTCTTCTTCGACGGCGACACGAGCGAGATATATTCTTCCATTTTTTTTCGACAATGCAACCAGAATCAAACCTGGCTGCGGGTTTCGTATTGACTATTGCGCGTTCCCAAAGCCGTGAATGCAATTCTCACTCACTGACAGTGACAAACAGGCCAGGCGCAGAGACGGGCTTCCTTCAGCCATTTGCAACACTAAACGTACGAACGGATACCGGTTTTGGAATCGACTCGGCTCTGTCCGGCACAGTGACGACAGATCAATACGCGTTCGTTATTAGGCGAGAGGAAGCCATGTGTACATTCAGGTCGGCAAGGTTAAGTGCTTTTTGTAACCAGAGACAATTTCAATACTCTAAAAGATTTAAGTGGCTGCTATTGTTTGAGCAAATAGCCAGGATAGGCGGTAAGAGTAAAAGAAAGGAAGATTAAACATTGGAATAAGGTAAAATCGGATTTATTAGCCAGGTCCATTAAGATTGAGGTAACAATCAAACCTTTATCAATTACTACTGGTTATTTCAACTTGGTTTCAGTTAAAATTACTTACACACGGCGATTAGAAAGTAACTCCTTATGAGCTCCCAAAGAAAGGAACTCTCTGGATTTGAAAAAAATAAATTACCTCAGTATAGAAAGATTTCTCCTTCGCTAATCGAGGACAAAAAAACGATGAAGTTCTCGGTCAGTGACGGAGAAATGTTGCAATTTTAATTTTTGTTCCAATCCAGAATGCCTCTTTTTGTGAAGCTGAATTTTTCCCACATTAAAAACCGACCTTGTGTCTAACTCTGCTCCCGTAGGGAGGCAAGTAAATAGGATTAGTGGTGTGCAAAGTTCTGCTGATGCCCGGGACCAACTTCTTGATTATATGCCCCAAAGACACAAGTATAACTCCTCATACTGAGAAAGGGGAGATAGTTTGAATATGATTAAATGCCCGTAATTTGGATTCCCGCTGGCTCCATTCTGCATTCCACTGTTCCCTCTTATTAAGTGCTCGTAATTTATTACTCAAATATAATTCCTACAAGAAATGAATATAAGAAAGTGTATAGCATGTGTTTTTATTTAGAACTCAATATGGTCACGAGAATTTGCCACAAGCTTCTCAATCCTTGAGAAACTTTCTGATTTTTACCTTATTTTTTACACATTCTGCATCTAAATCTACATTATCACAAGGAGGAAGATTTGCTCAGCTTATTCACCATGTATAACTTGCGACTTCCTGTCTGTGACGTAATATCCTGCTACATACTATTAATATTAACACTTTAAACTTCTAATAGAAATGTCTACTTTAACCTCACATGGAAATTCTTACCTTATTTTATGACACCCGCACCTAAATATTTTAACACTATTACTGGAATAATATTATGGGTAAAAAAAAAAGTCAAAATAAGACAACTAAAAAAGAGAATCTGAAAATAAAGATTCGTTCAAGGGAGGTAACTTGACATACCTGAACACCCAATAAATATCTTCTCTTGTCCAAGTAAAGTCATATATATTTATTACTTTACAAAGTTTTATTTGAAATCTGCTGTAATTCTAGCGATGAATACCATTTAAGTATCCTTAAACATCGAAATAAGACCATTTAATAGAAGATTCGACAATATAAGAAACTCTAACTCAACCCTAACCCTCTATCTTTACAAAGGGTTTATATAGAATTCAATATAGGTGCCAGGAACTCGTCAATAGCTTCTCAAGCCACCTGAGAACCGCATCAACTGATTTCATAACTAACTATTTTTCTGTTTACTAATGATTGCCACTTATTAAGGCTAAACACCACTTGAGGATAAAGGTTAATTAGATCCATAGATTGACAGTTGAATGATGATGCATACAGGGTGTTAAAGATAAAATTGATAATAATTTTCATTTCAGAACCATTTGAAGTATTTAATAGTAGTAAAGTGCAACGGATAGCTGTTTCTGTGTACGATTGGTGGGTTTGGGAATTGGAAGAAAGTAACCTACACCATGATGATTTGTGCCGGACTGAAAAATGTGGGAATCTTAGTTGCAGCTCAGTGCTTCTTAAATACTTTGAAGGCCATAAGATGTGAGCTGGAGAATTGTGATGGAGATGTGGTATTGGAATCGGTATCGGAAATGGAAAAATTTTAGCTTAATTTCCGATTCCAAAATCGATTAAAAAAATATTTTTTTTGTTTTGTTTAAAACTTTATTTTCTATTGCTGGTACTGATGATGAATTTAAACTACCAGTAAAACTAAAGTTTATAAGTCATAATCACGAATTTAAGTAAAAACTAGCACCGAAAAAAAATGGTCCGCTAAAAATAGCACAGGTAAAAATGAATAGGAATAAAAATGGCACAAGTGAAAAATATAGATGAAAACTCACAATGAGTTTATCAAAATCTTGGCGACAATATATAATGGAAACACATTAATAAGTTTGTCGAATTAAAAAGAAAATTATATCTGCATTTAAAAGTAAATGAGGATCCTCCGCTAAATCCTCCCCACCTACCCTTAAAAATTTTACTTTTTTAAGCGATTTTAGAATCGAAATCAGAATCGGTAATTGTATCAAAATCGGGAAAAATATAGAAATCGTTCCATCACTAGTTTCCAGTGATAGCCACGTCATGTCGCCCCACATCTTTGAAAAAGTACTTAGACTCAATTCAAATAGCTATATTGAGTTTCTATCCACTGTATTCAAGTGCTGGATAGAGAGAGAGAGAGAGAGAGAGAGAGAGAGAGAGAGAGAGAAAGAGAGAGAGAGAGTGGTTGCAGGAAGGCCATGTAGCAGCATGACTCAGCTCTGTGTCATAACCTGAGAAAATCCTAGAAGTGTCTATCTGAGACCTTCCACACCTTCACCAGTTCTAACATCTTCCCCCCCCTCCAACTTGCCTGATTGTAACCCTATGAACTATTATGTGTGGAGTGCAGTTGGGAAAGACACCAACCATAGTAGCTGCAACATTAAGTCAAAGTTTATTGCTAGGATCAAACTAGTGTTCAGGCATCTCTCAAAGGCGATCCAGGTTCAAGTCTAAAAGTTAGGAATTTAAACTGACGTGTTCAAGAAGTTACGTCACGACAACCAGTTCACATGGAAAAGAAGCCAGTAAAATCTTTCTCTTTGAGTGTGAAACGTTGAATCATATAAACATCTTTTTCAGGCTCTTCCACCGAGGTCTACACGTGACGATCAGAAACCATTCCACCTGTAATACAAAGGACGAGTTGATTGCCAGGATCTAATTTGTGTTCAGGTGTCTCTCAAAGGACACCATATGATTCAGGTTCAGGTCCTGCCTTTAGGCCGTTGTGGAAGCTGAATGAGTTGTGGTCGACCCAAAATCCTCTAGAAGATGCACTTGGAACTTTGAGAATACATAAATTATTTGCTAAGATATGACGTTTTTGCTTTCCTTTCCAAAAAGTGTCAAATTTGTCGCAAACACTCTGTACAATATTTTGTAAATCCACTAAAAACATTGTGACTTCCTTGGATCACCCATTGAGTTCGGGTTAGATTGTTTGAATCCAAAAGAATTGAGTTTGCATAGCCAGTTAAATATAAAAAACCAAAAAACAAAATCCCAAATTAATCTCTTTCTGTCTGATATCTCTCTCTCTTTCTCCCTTTCATTCTCCAGATACGAGTTAAATAGAATTACTACTTGTAGTGATACTTCTTTTTGTTTATAATTATTCCAATCGGTCTATTCTTTCCTTTCTTTATTACCTTGACTCTTAATAAAAAATAGACAGTGATAGAGAGTGACGGAAGCGAGACTAATAAATACCATATATAATAAAAGCAGGATGGTCAAATAACATTGTAAAAGTAGGATTTTCAAATATTGGCCGGTCATAATTCAGGAAGGGGACATTTTGTATTCAGCACCGTCTTCTTCCGGAAGACATGCACTCGGGGTAACTGTTGTGCCTCTACACCACCTGCTTGCCCAGGGGAGGTCTTTTCGAATCAGTCAACATGGGAGTCGGACGTTTGTTCCGCTTGTGATGGACGTTGGCTCTGGGGCAAGTAGCTTGGCAAAAATAGAGGTAAGCCACGCATAGTTCCCTAAACCTATTTGAATTTGTACTCTTTTATAATTTGCTTTGTTTTGTCTTAGAACATGTTTGTAAGACATGTTTATTTTCATGTATTTCCAGTTTTACGGTGAAAAGATATTATAGTTCAGCGTTGGCTACATGCGCGCAAATAAATACATATTCATCAGTATAATTCGTGCCCGAGATTTTGCTCAAGTTTGCTTGCTGTTATAAACATAGTGAGAGAGGATGAAAGTGATAGATCTACCTTTCGAGGAGTTTTTCACCCCAGCGCCAAGTTGTGGTCTCTATAGGCATCTACAAAAGATGTACCCCCGGTCGCTATTGGCTCAATAGAAGAAAAGCAGCTTTATCTGTCCGTGTTTCTACTCCATGGAGCATCCTGCAAAGGAGGTTCTGACAATGACTACCATAATCATGTTTAAAACGGGCTTAGACAAACATTCAGACTGTATGTGGATGTCAATGGCTTCCATCTCTCTCTTTACATGGCTTGTTGCACTTTTACATGGCTTGTTGCACTTTGCTATTTTTTGCCAAATAAATCAGTATTTGAAAAGTTTTGAATTGACATAAACTTAGTAAGAGATGGGTCACTTAACTTTAACTTTAACTTAGTTCACCCCAAAACAAGGCAAGTTTCCACTGTAGATGTCAGGGGCTACTGAGAATTAGGGTGAACGTTATGGGGTCATCCTAAATTGGGAGCTGTTGAGCGAGCTGTTTGTTCATATTAGTTTTAAATTTATGCATGTCGATACAGTCGGAGCACAAGGAGCAGGGAGGGAGTTCCAAAGGCCGGCAGTTCGAAGAAAGAAGCTATTGGAGTAGAATGCTCTCCAGCATCTGAGGGCCTCCACAGTGAATAGATGGGATTTAGCTCATCGTCTGGTTGGTTGAGTATATTTATATTGAGAGGGCACCAGCGCAGCAAGTTCATTGGAGCACATTCTTTTGAAGTACTTGTAAAACAATCAAAAAGATGCAACATTGCGGCGATGGGACAAGGGCTGGAGCTTGGTAAATAGTGAGGGACATATTAGATTAGCGACTCTTTTTGGGACCTTGTCTAAGAAGGAGAGAGAAGTGGATTGTGCACCAGCCCAGATATGACAACAATACTCCATGCATGGGCGGATGTTGGCTTTGTAAAGATATAGGATACTATCAGGTGTGAGAAGTTTTCTAGCACTTTCTTTGCAGCAGCCTTGGCAATGTCTTCTATGTATTTATTCCTATTCATGTTACCTGTGAATGTTAGGCCAATGAGTTTGAATGTAGGGTGTTATTTTCCATGGCAATCGGTGGTTGAAGAGGTTTCTTGTAGTTGTTGAAGGAAGGGAGCTTTGTCTTAGCAGTATTAAATGTTACCATCTATTTATGACCTGACCCCATTCCACTACACACTGGAGGTCACTTTCTAAGGATTCAGTCATTGCCTCTGATATGTGCGCGTCAGTTTTACCGACACAACAGGACTAGAGTGTGGTGTCGTCAGCAAATATACCCATCTTAGAAACAATGTCATCAGGGAGATCGTTTATGAAAATCAGGAACAATAAAGGTCCAAGGATCGATCCCTGGAGTACACTTGCATTTATATCATGTTATTTGGATGAACAGACATCGAGGACAACCTGGATCTTTCTTTTGGATAGGAAGGATCGAATTATATTAAATATTCGTCCAGTGATACTATATGAATTAATATTTATGAGAAAACTTTTCTGGCAAACCTTGTCAAAGGCTTTGAATATCACCAGCTGTACCGCCCTAGATTCACCTGCCTTGTCCAGTGTATAGTATATTTGTTCAGAGATTACCATTACGATATCCGCTGCAGACCATGCTTGCCTAAATCCATACTGATGGTTAGAAAAAAGTTTAGTTAGTTACTTGCAAATTGCGGCTAATTAAAAAAATTAAAATTAATGATTTTCTTTTTAAACATAACTCATTGCCCAAAACTGAAGAATATTTAAAAATGTATTTTGTGTGATTAAAATATGCATGGTGTTTAGAAAATTGATGGCATAACTTCACCATTATGTTCTACATGTGTAAATAATTAAAAACGTTCCAATAAACATAGGTCCGGAAATGCTTCGTTTCCGAGTTATAGGCTACTGAAATAAATACTGATCAATATTCTATTTTGGAACCATCTCACACGCACAGAGAAGGTCAGAGGTTATATCGCCCGAAATATGAAAATAAGAACCAATGCGAGAATAGTATTCTGAATAATCCAGATGATATAGGTTGCTTTGAAAATCGATGGTATAACTTCGGGTTTATGGTCTATATGTGTATATAGGTCCGGAAACACTTGGTTTCCAACTTATAGGCCATTGAAACGAATACTGATCAATATTTCTTATTGTAAACATCTAACATGTACTATGTGTGTGATAATGCAATGTTATTTGTATATATGGGATAGATAAACACTATCTATGTAACAGGATCAGAAGTAAACTAAGCTTGGGTCTGGTGTTGCCACATGCATAAAAAAAACATGAAAAAATGACACCAAACAAATACCTGGCATGCTAGGAAGTAACTGTAGTATCTGTTCCGATGGATACTGCATCCTATAGACCGGTGTCGTCTTGTCCTTTGGGGCTTGATTCCGCCGGTCTGTGGGTTGTCCTAGGAAGTCCACCCTTCCAGGTTTTGCTTCCCCTCTTTGGGGAGGAGTAAGTTTATTGCTTACTGCCTTAGGCGCCCCTACCGGGGAATGCCGACGGGGCTGCCCAGGCAATTTTTAATGGTCAGAGTGCTCACTTTCTCAGGCGTTGGCTTTTCAAACCCCACTTTCCAACCCCGACCTTGGGTCACATCTTACTTGTGGGAGTAAGATAAAACTGGCCTTGTGCCTAACTCCTGGAGAGGAGTAAATAAACAAATATAAAAGCCGTAAGGCTCAGTAGAAAGATCTGAGCATCATGATCAGCGGAGGTTTCTTAGATAGGCAACATGGAGGACCCGGTCGGCATCCTGCGAATGTTGGTTCTTATTTATGGTAACAGAATACAACAGACCAAATGCAAGTAAATAAATATGATCAGCACAAAGGTCATGCAGATGAAGAAATGGACACCAAAGGAAATTAGACTAGTAATCGACGGCTATTACAAAAGCAAACCCACACAAAGAAGCTCCTTTACCATATAGAACATAATCACTAATATGAACAAGCGTGTATTTTGTTTGATTAAAATATATAGGAAAAAGCTTTAGGAAAACAAACGTTGATTAAATCAGCTTTAGTATAATCTCTATTTATATAAAATTAGGGTTAGGGTAAAGTTAGGAGTGTGTATATGTTTTTATATTTGTATCTACAGGATTACCTCTTAAACTAATTAAACGGTCATCATGAATTTTGGAACACAGCTGCTAGGCGAACGTGTGGATAATGTGGGTTGTAATTAGTTTTAAAAAATTATGGAAATCGCTTCAGACAAGGCATGATGCCACTTGATGTAAGGAGCTAAAAAAAACTACTTCAAGGTAAAAAACTAACCAACTATAAGTGTTAGATGGATAGATTCCAACCCAGAAAATAGCAATTCTTCCCCCTTTGTCAGAAACATGGCTGATGGAATGTGAGGACTAAAGGACAAAATAAAGGAAGCGAGAGTTACGAGGTTGCCGAAAGTAAACCCAAGTTAGTCACTTTCTACTCTCCTTAAAGTCTTACACAAAGGGGGTAAAGAGAAGTTGGAAGCCCTTCGTGAAAAATCAGATACCTCTGATTTTTGTGACATTTTAACTATAAGTATTGGACATTAATTAAATAAATATTATCCAAATTTCAGTTTCTTTGGAGTATTTAAAAAGGTTTTTAGGGGGAGCATAATATGGGCACGAACCCCATTTGAAAAGTTAAATATTTCACATTTGAATTGAATTTGATCCATAATCATTAGACACCAATTAAGCAAGATTCCCTGAATTTTACTTTCTTCTTAAGACTTCTTAAGCTTTAGCCTTAAATTTTTAGACATTTTCTAGAGTCAAAATAATGTAGTAGATGTTGATCAAAACTGGAAAAAGGATTCTAGACATAAGATTTAGCATCATTATATCTTAAAATCAATCTTTGTAAGAGGACATAAAAGTGGTGCAAAACTGTTATGTTCGAGAGATTCATTTCATCCATCGTGGGACCGGGATTATTTTAGTAATAGATAATATCGAAATAGGAAGAGTTAAAAAAAGCATACTAGTATACCTGGTACATGGTCCGGCATTCACCCTAAGCTGGTTGAGCCGGGTTCCCCAAAAAGGAGGAAGTTTCTAGGGAATATTAAATTCAAAAGCGGACCGTAGTCGCGGGTGTATGCCGGTCAGGGGAAATAGCAACGCTAGTTTTTTGTAGGGAGATATCGCCGTCCTCCTACGCACAACGTCTGGTATTCCTAAAAAAAGTCCCGGTGATACCAGATCAGGCTGCCCTGTAGCTCCCTGAGACGAAATTCACCTACATTGACGTTTTTTTTTTTTTTTTTTTTTTGTAAAACTTAATTATGTTCTACAAAACCAAAAACAAAAACAACAGCCCCTCTCCCTTTCTCCCTCCCCTTTTTTATTCTATTTTTCCTACCCTACTCCCGGTCCTGGATATGACCTTAAACTACATCCGATGGTGAGATCCGGCTTACGGACTTTGGGGAATGTGGAGCCTCCTCTTAATTACCATTGCTCCCAGGTCCACCCTGACCCGGAGTGGTAGTACCTGTTAGGGTCCCAACTATGGGTTAAATAGAAACAGATAAACCAAACCAAACACCATCAATAAATATTTGAACATATAAAGAACTTGAAGCATAAAAACTTTCACCAAAATGACTGCATTCGGCATTGAATAGCCTGAAAATGGTTGATATGCCGTAAAACAAAACAACCAAACTAAACACCATGAATAAATATTTGAAGATATAAACAACTTGAAGCATAAAAACTTTCACCAAAATGACTGCATTCGGCATTAAATAACCTGAAAAGGGTTGATATGCCGTAAAACAAAACAACCAAACCAAACCAAACCAAACTAAAAAAAGTCACCCATTTAGTACTGTCCAGGCTCAACGTGGCTTAACTTCAGTGATCTAATGAGAACCGGTGTGTCAATGCTATTATGCCGTACACATTAGTATGGATGTACATAAGTGATAAAAATAACTTTGTTAAAATAAGCAGATGGCACTTTATTTGCAAAATGATACAAGGTAAAAAAAAGAAGATGGCATCCATTTTTTTGTTTCTATTTTTCCATTGCATTTCATATCATTACAAGAATGCGACAATGGATTTGTCATTGGTGTCAATGTTGCATTGATTTGTTTGTGAAAACAATGGATGCGTTTTGTTGCGAGCGGCATCCATTATATCTGGTGGCGTTCGCTTTTCTTATTCTGGTTGAGGGATGCCAATGTAATTGTGCTTGTCTGCGATGGTGTGTGGTAACAGAAATATGAGTTGATCTGGGGTAATAATCTGAAAGGGCCAATGGCATCGGCTATGATAGTTAAATGAAAGAGTGGGTGGAAGAAGAAGAAGAAGAAGAAGAAGAAGATAAAGAAAAAGAAGAAGAAGAAGAAGAAGAAGAAGAAGAAGAAGAAGAAGGAGAAGAAGAAGAAGAAGAAGAAGAAGAAGAAGAAGAAGAAGAAGAAGAAGAAGAAGAAGGGGGAGGAGAAGAAAAAGAAGAAAAAGGAGAAGAAGAAGAAGAAGAAGGGGGAGGAGAAGAAGAAGAAGAAGAAGGAGAAGAAGAAGAAGAAGAAGAAGGAGAAGAAGAAGAAGAAGAAGAAGAAGAAGAAGAAGAAGAAGAAGAAGAAGAAGAAAGGGGAAATAAAAAGGGAAAAAGGAAGAAAAAGAAAGCAGGGGAAAATGAAAATGGAAAAAGGAAAGAAAAGAGATTTTAAAAGAAGACAACAAAGAAGAAACGAAACGAAGACAAAAGGAAGAAAGAAGAAAAATTTAAAAGCCAACGAAGCGGGAAAAGAACGACACAACAAATGTATAAATTTGCAACTTTCAATTTTATCGTGTTGCAAAGATTTAGACACATTTTAAATATTACTTAATGTGTGCGTTCCAAAGTGTTTGTGGGAGTGAATTCGTACAAACCTTCGTAGGATAGTAATTATTCTTATTGAAACTCGTTATGTTGTCTCCAGCATTTTGCAGTCGTAACGTTGAGACTTCAACTCGAAGCTCGTACTGTTTTCTCCAGCATTATATAATGGTAGCATTGAGATGTCGTCTGAAAAACTCTACTTTTGGTAAACAAGAGGCTGCTTTTATGTACCCCGAGAGGATAAAAACTTGGTTACTTAAATCGCATGGGAAGCATTGTAATTGGTCCATAAATTGTGATTAATATTTTGGCAAGAACACAGTGTTTTTATGCCTTTCTTCGTTTTATTCTCATAGACGCGCTTGTAAACGATGATTTCTATATATATTCCTTCACCACATTTTTTTTGGTAAGCATTGAAGAAAGGACTTACTTCTTTGAGAAAACATGGCTTAAAGGACTTTTTTGTATAAACTATTCTTTGTTGTACTGTTTGAAACTATTAAACTTGTAAAGTACGTAACTTTACATTTGTTTTATTATAATTTTCTCTTCCATAATAACGCTCTATCTCCTAAATTGAGCACACTTTTATCGTATTAGGAATTAATATAAGGTATTTATTTTATAATACTTGAAAACTTATATTTATATATGGTCGTGTGAGTGTGTTATAGTCCTTCATAGACAGATGTTTCGCTGTTTTATGACCTCTTAGTGCAATTAGACATGGTAACTGTTTCAAGCTGAGATTTTGTTTACATGTAAACTATACTATATATATATATATATATATATATATATATATCATATATATATATATACTATATATATATGTATATATATATATACAATATATATGTATATATATACATATATATACTATATATACACTATATATACTATATATACACACTAAATATATACTATATATACTATATATATATAGTATATATATATATATATATATATATATATATATATATATATTTATGATATATTAAATTACATACATTCCAAAAATTCAACATAAAAACAGTTTCGTGTACGATCGTTTCTGAGACGATATGGATTTCTATTGATATTCAGTCCGTTACTCAGCATTGATATCCAGTCTCTTAATAGCATCAGAACTAGAGTATAGTTCACTGTCAGTTATACAGCAATTTGAGAAGATGAAGGAGGGTACAAATATGATAATTACAATCCATTTTTAAAGAGCAGACAAAGCAATGAAATCAAGGAGAGTAGAAAGTGAACCTTGGGTTTACTTTCGGCAGCCTCGTAACTCTCGCTTCCCTTATTTTGTCCTTTAGGCCTCACATTTCATGAGCTATGTTTCGGACAAAGGGGAAAGAATTGCTATTTTCTGAGTCGGAATCTATTCATCTAACACTTATCATTGGCTATTATTTTATATTGAAGTGGTAATACTTTTAGCTCCTTACATCAAGTTGCTTCATGCCTTGTCTGGAGCGATTTCCATAATATATATATATATATATATATATATATATATATATATATATATATATATATATATACATACATAAATATAGTATAAATATATATATATATATATAGTATAAATATATATATATATAGTATAAATATATATATAGTATATATATATATATATATATTATAAATATATATATATAGTATAAATATATATATATATAGTATAAATATATATATAGTATAAATATATATATATAGTATACATATATATAGTATAATATCTCTCTCTATATACATATATATAGTATAAATATATATATGTATATATAGTATATATATTTAGTATACATATATATATATATATATATGGTATAAATATATATATATAAATATATAGTATAAATATATATATATATATAGTATATATAGTATAAATATATATATATATATAGTATATATAGTATAAATATATATATATATAGTATTAATATATATACATAGTATAAATATATATATATAGTATTAATATATATATATATATATATATATATATATATATATATATATATATATATATATATATATATATATATATAGTATGTTGTATCCGTGTTAAATTGTGTGTGTATGTGTGTGTGTAATTTACCATAGATGTATATTTAATATGCATGTCCAATTTTGTGTTGTCGTTTTTCTCATTTCCCACCGATTTCCAATAGTGCCATTGTTCCCAAAGTGTAATTATATTTTCTCGTAGATAATGCCGCCGCCGCCGCCGACGACGCCGACGTGAACGGAGAAGTTGTGTCTTTATTACAATCCGTCTTTTAGTTGAATGGCATCAAGCCACTTCAGTTCTATCATGCTAATTCCTGTCTCTTCAGTAATTCTTTTTGTCTGACAATGGATTCTAGCGCCAGTTATCAAACCATTCTCTTTGTAGCCCAATAGCCAGGATGTGCCCCCTCACTCGCTCTCTCTCTCTTTCTCTCTTTCTCTCTCTGTCTGTATATATATATATATATATATATATATATATATATATATATATATATATATATATATATATATATATATATGTATGTATATACAGTGCATTTTATCACGTTGCAACTACAGCATTAAATGTATTGTTTTTTTTTATGTAATGCATCAATTCAAGATAGTGCCTCATTTTGAAGTGGATGGAGAACATTACATGGTTTTGAAAAAAGTATTTACAAATGAAGAAAATACGAGGGAGGAGGAGGAGGAGGGAGTAAAAAAGAAAGAGGATAAAAAGAAGTATACGAAGAAGGAGAAACACATAATGAAAAGAATACGAAGAAAATAATAAGACAAATAATAATAAGAAGAAGAAGGAGAAAAAGAAGACAGATAAGTCGGAGAACAAGAAGCAGAAAAATAGAAGAAGAAAACGGAGAAGTAGTATTAGAAGAAGAAAAAGAAGAAAAAGAAGAAGAAAAAGAAGAAGAAGAACAGCAACAAAGGGGAGAAGTAGAAGCAAAAGACGACGACGGAGAAGTAAAAGGAGGAGGAGAAAGAGAAGAAATAGAAGAAGGAGTAGGAGGAGAAGAATAAAAGGAGACGGATAAGAAAAGAAGAAGAAGAAGAAGAAGAAGAAGAAGAAGCCGATGGAAAAAGAAGAAGAAAAAGAAAAAAAAAGAAGGGGGAAAAGGATGATGATAATTAGAAGAAGAAGAATAAGAAGAAGAAGAAGAAGAAGAAGAAGAAGAAGGAGCCGGTGGAAAAGAAGAAGAAAAAGAAAAAAAAAGAAGGGGGAAAAGGATGATGATAATCAGAAGAAGAAGAAGAAGAAGAAGAAGAAGAAGAAGAAGAAGAAGAAGAAGAAGAAGAAATAAAGAGAAGACACAAATAAAACATAAAAAAGAAGACGAAGCAATGGAAGGTTGAAGGAAAGTAGAAGACAAAAATCTAACGAGGAGAAAATGAAAATAACAAAAAAAGAACCGAAATGAACGTTCGTTGGTCTGTCATGCTTCAGTTTGAAAAAGGATTTCCATTCATTTATAATATAATTTTAGTTTATCTGTCACATTTAAATTTCAAACAGCATTTCTGTTAGTCTGTCACGCTTTCGTTTGGAATACCATTTTCTTTAATCTGCCAATATTGTCAGATATGTCGAGATATTATTTTTTTAATGTTTATATTTTATAATAACGAGGATATTTTTTTTATAAAATATTTAGAAAACCTTGCACAACGCACATTATTTGTTTTAAAAAATATATTATTTATTTATCTCAAACATATTTTTTTCTATAAACTTGAGTACACCATCTGCAGAAGCATATGTCTTCTTTTTTTCCTTTTTTTTTCTTCTTGGTTGAGACATACTTATCGCAGCCAAGTTGAAAATCCGTCTAGATGTTAGGACGAAAAGTGTTGATATGGCTGTGTGTCACGTGGTTGCGTGGAAGGATATTTTGAAAAGTCACACATTTGAAGCGTTGGCGGAATGGCAATAATAACGAGGATATTTTATATATATATATATATATATATATATATATATATATATATATATATATATATATATATATATATATATATATATATTGAAAAGTCACACATTTGAAGCGTTGGCGGAATGGTAATAATAACGAGGATATATTTTTTATAAAATATATAGAAAACCTTGCACAACGCAAATTATTTGTTTTTAAAAATAAATTATATATTTATCTTACAAGCATTTTTTTTTCTATAAACTTGAGTACTTTCGGTAATATATACCATCTTCAGAAGAATATTTATTTATTTTTATTTTTTTTCTTCTTGGTTGAGACATACTTATCGCAACCAAGTTGAAAATCCGTCTAGATGTTATTTTTATTTCTCCTTTTTAAATTTTTTTAACCTTTCATTCTAACCTTAACCCTAACCCTAACCTCTATACCTTTCATTCAAGCAATTAGTAACTTATTTCCATAGTTGGATCACAATCGTTTTAGCACCCTCGACGCACATTCGTTCTCGCATCCCTTTTTATTCTCCTTAAAAAAACCCAGCGAAATGGAAAATCAACCAATTTACTAGCATTCAGGATAAACAACACGTCTCCCATTTTCTTTATCGTTTCATTGAATCTTTGTTTTATTTAGCTTTTCTGGTTTCAACGCAAAGTTAGTTTTATGATAATTGCGAAATTAAATAGCAAAAACAATACATACATAAAGAAAAAAAAATTATGTGCATATATACGTATATGTACATTACATGCATATACATATATGTATATGTACACGCATGTTCATACATATATGTATATTTATATATGTATATATTAATATTTATATATATTTGTATATATATATCTATATATCAATATAAAATATATCTGTATATATATATGTATATACTAATATTATATATATATATATATTTGTATATATATATGTATATATCAATATTATATACATCTGTATATATATATGTATATACTAATATTATATATATATTTGTATATATATATCTATATATCAATATTATATATATATCTGTATATATATATATGTATATACTAATATTATATATATATTTGTATATATATATGTCTATATCAATATTATATATATATATATATATACGTATATATCAATAATATACATATATATATATATATATATATATATATATATATATATACTAGCAAATATATGCTCCCTACGGTCGCATATTTTTGCTAGGCCGCCGCGTCAGAAATGAACGCTCACGCGTAAACCGATGGAGCCCCAGTCATATTTCTTGGGTGGTTAGACATTGATTTTCTTTGTTTATGACCAAGAATATTTTTAGTTGAAAATAAAGAAAAAAAAATTCGACCCTAACCCTATTTTTATTTTACCCTCCCCCATAAATAGAAATATTTTTAGTTTAAAAAGATAGAAAAAACAATTTTTGGAAACCCCCTCAATTATTTTATTTCACCCTCCCCCATACATAGAAATATTTTTAGTTAAGAAAAGAAAAAAGAAACTTTTGACCGCCACCCCCAATTTTTTTTTAATCCTCCCCCATACATATAAATATCTTTAATTAAAAAGAAAAAAGAAAAAGAAAAACCTTACCCTAACTCTAAACCCTAATTCTAACCCCCACTTGGACCTTGACCCTTACTCTAACGAAGGGGTCAAAGTTAGCGCGGGTCCTAAAGTGAAAAAGCACCAAAAAACTAAATACAGTGAACCCGATTAGTTATGTAAATGCTCTCGGAAAGAAAGTTCACCTAAATTAAATTCATTAGAATGTGTGTGTATGTGCATGTGTTTGTTTAATGACCTTTTTTAATTAGACAATTTGATTCTAAAATCAGTTGTATAGAATCTCTAGGCTTTCCGCTAATAAAAACATTTTTAACCAAAACGCACAATTTTATAACAATGCTTTGCTTAACTCAGGATATTCTAAACAAATAACTTATAACCAGAACAAACAGGAAGATAAAAGTGTAAATATTATTACACATAATATTATAATTAGCAATAGGAGCCGGAATAATAGAAATATAAATAACCGTAGACAGCAGAGGCACTCCATCAAACCTGATGAGAATGAGCAGCATATAGATAGTCCCACACCGACTTCACGTAAACGCCTTAGAAGGAAAAACAACATTTGGTTTAATCCACCTTTTAATAACAACGTTAAAACCAATATCCCTAAGGAATTCTTTAAAATATTAGAAAACTCCTTTAAATACCCACATAAATATAGCTCCATACTTAACAAAAACTAAATCAAAATTTCCTACTCTACTATGCCTAACATAGTTCAAACAATAATCTCAGCAAATAGCAAAGAAATAAAATCTATCCAATTCAATGCTAATTGTTCCAATCCCATAAATACATGCAATTGCAGGCGTGACAGTGATTGCCCGTTGGATAATTGATGCACATACACTGACATTGTGAATGCTTGTACTGTAACTGAATTAAATAATTCTATAATATACCCTAGAGATCACAGAAATGCAGCCCTTAATCAAACTCCACAACTGAGCATTATGACTAATTTGCACCATAATGCTATACCTAATAATTCTACTATACATCTTCCACCTCAGCAAGCCGAAAATGATCTTCCAATGGTAGTTAACGATAACGCTAACAATAATATACAATCAATTAACCAACCTAATCCATTTCATGAAAATACAGTAAATAGAAGTAGACCCGTGAATAGGAATATAAATGGCTCAGGAACAATAGTAAACCCTAAGATACACACTTATGTTGGTGCCACAGCAAATTTAATTAAACCCGCATATCTATGCATAATTACTCCATCAATAGCGATGTCGGCAATAACAAAACATCACTTACTACTTTAGTTAAAAATTTAAGATCCAAAACTATTCCACACAGTATAAAATGGTCCATCCTTAAAAAATCAAACTCTTATAACCCAGGATCTAGATCTTGCGGTCTATGCAACTCGGAGGCCGTGATGATTGCCACTGCACCTAAACGTTTAAATTTAATCAACTCTAGAAATGAATTAGTTTCAAAATGTCGACATAGGAGGAAATTCAAGTATGCACAATGGAGCCCACCACCAAACCCACCGTAGCTGTTTGAGTGAGTGTCGGGACCGGGCTTGTCCAATTTTGGAAATGTGTTTGTTAAATCCTCCATGCCTAAAAGGTTTAGACTTTGAAAATGCCTAAATATCTCTTTAACTTTTTTAAGTTGCAAAAGCCTACATTTTTAAATTCTAAATATTTTAACAACTTCTTAATTTTAAAAACTTCTTAATTTGAAAAAAATAAATTCAAATTAAACTATTAAAAAATTAAATTTAAATTAAACTATTAAATTATTAAATTTTAAATATTTTAACAACTTCGTAATTACTAATTTCATAAATCCTCTAAATTATTTGTTAGGGCTAGATATATGAAATTGGTTTACATGCTTATGGCAGACAATAAAATAGCAATTTTGGATGGGAAGGTAATTTAAGGCTTTGACCTAAATTTACACATCCTGTCTCTGTGACCTAGACTTATGATTTGACCCAGACAAGTAACATCCGTTTTTCATATAGTCGATTTCACATATCTGTCAATATATCATGAGGTTTTTCCTTGTTAACGTAGACATTCAACATTCGTTCAGATAACGTCGTTTGGATAATTAGATATTCAACGAATTTAGTGTGGATTTCTTATCGGGGAAAAGAGATTCTGTTTACTTGGCTTGCGGGAGAGTGATTACCTTCGAATATAATTTCATTCATTGGAATAATTTTTATCGGACCCGGAAGAAAAAATGGCCGAATACATCAGGTCGGTTTAATTTTATTCGAATTTGATTTACCGGAGCATTTATTTAACCAAGGAGTTATGGTTTACACTATTCCGATCACCTCATAAGAACTCTGAATTTTGAACATTATAATATTCAAAACCAAGTGAGTTTTCTGAACTTTTCATATGATTTGGTTTCTTTATCGTTTTATTAATTTGCATACACCTTGGATACATTTTTCATTGTCATTTACTGCATCGATTGCAAACAGGTTTCCCGCTTGGATAATTTTCGTTTTTGGACTACCATTCACCACCTGGATTACTTTTCAATCAATATCTTGGATGTCTTTCCTAAATATGTTTTAAATTGTATGACTTGGATGAACTGCATAGCTTTAAAACAAAAGATGTTTTGGGCTGATATATTTCATGTTTTATATACTTTTATATATATTTTTATATATTTTCAAAGTTTAATTTTATTATCTGCTGTAATGTCATTGCGGAAATGGTCCTCTGGTGAGAAGAATTTTCTTTGAAAACTCATGAGTTAAGGACTTTAAGGTACTTTACCTGAACATTGAATTCTAATAAAATTTGATTCGCACCTTATTTTATTATTTCATTTTATATTATGCTATATATATATATATATATATATATATATATATATATATATATATATATATATATATATGTGTGTGTGTGTGTGTGTGTGTATAAGTATATACGCATGCATACATATAAATATATGTACAGATAGATATGCACATATACATACGTATACGTATATATAAATATGTATATAAGTGTATATGCATGTATACATATAAATATATGTACAGATAGATATGCACATATACATACGTATATATATATATATATATATATATATATATATATATATATATATATATATATAGTTAGAATACATAGAATAAACAGCGAACGGTGGCTGCCAAAATGTATTCTGAAGAAGGCACACCAAAAAGCTACAATTATATATATATATATATATATATATATATATATATATATATATATATCGTCGTTTCTTGACAAGCATGAATATTTATGTATATATACGTATAAATGTTTATGCATGTATATATAATGTAAATGTTTGTCAACTTACATATATATATATATATATGTATATATATATATATATATATATATATATATATATATATATATATATATTGAGAGAGAGAGAGAGAGAGAGAGAGAGAGAGAGAGAGAGAATGGAGGGGGTGATTTTTATAACTGATATAATTACGTTCCATAAATATGTATATTTATTTGTGTGTATTTTATATATATATATATATATATATATATATATATATATATATATATATGTGTGTGTGTGTGTGTGTGTGTGTGTGTGTGTGCGTGTATACATATGTTAATATACATACATTTAGTTAGGTAAATATTCAAAAATCAAATTTAATAAACACAAAATTATGAATATATATATATATATATATATATATATATATATTTATATATATATATATATAAAGGTAAACAACAAACAATTTGCACCAAGTGATATACCAGCTGTGGTCGAATCAGTTGAGATTGGCATATTACGAGACAAAAGGTCTGAGAAGCAAGAACCATTCATGCGACGCATGTCGTCAACAAGTGACTCTCATAATTTCCAGAAATAAGAAGACCTAATGAGTCGGCTTGTATTAGAACAGCGTCCCCTGCCGGTCGGATTCCCGTCTCTTAACCTACCGTTTCCCCCCACCACCCACTGTCTGCAGGTCAAGTGTGCTTCTTTTGTCCGTGGGTCGACGGCAAATGTTTTGCCATGCCAGCTATGCATGACACAAGAACAAACGCGGACTAATGAGCCTATTTGTCGGGAGATTTCCTGCAGTTTGCTTATCCGAGCGATTGTTTGCGCGCGTGAAATATTCAACAGGGCCTTCGCGATGGATGTCGAACAAGAGGGGGGGGGAAACATTTTATTTAGTCGGTGTTTGTCTGTCGTTTAGCCAACCGCGGTTGAACTGGGGTGGCTGACGCGGAATGGGATGCGAGGAAGATGAACAAGGAGGGGGAATCAGCGGGACTGAGAGCCGGGACATTCACCTTATGGCAAAAGGTGACAGTACGCACAATGCCGGGGAGTTGTGGTGACGATGAGCGTGGATTGTGAGGACAAAATCGACACTCCAGGTTCCAGATAAAACAGGTGCACTAAGAACAAACAACGCTCTTTGGATGGTAAATAACTAGTTTGCATTGTCCATACATATCATACATAAAGATGGCTGATTATATATATATATATATATATATATATATATATATATATATATATATATATAGTCTCGGAAGTTCTTTTAACCTTCAAAACTGAAAAAGAAAAAAAAAAAAAAATTTTGTTGAAAGATTTTAGTCTAGTAAGTCAATCAATCTACTGCAATCACTATTTTAGTTTACTTCCAAGAATATACTCTAATATAAATATATTTTTATATATGTTTTTATATATAAGGGATCGTCAGTTGTTTACCATGAAAACTGTTTCGGGATTTTAAAAACAAAACAGTATTTCTTTATCATGGCATCCCAGCAGTGTTGATCAGACCCCACCTCCCTATTTAATAATTATTTTTTAATTTAAAGAGTTTACAAATATTTGATTTTGTTTTGCCTCCAGATTTGTTTTTCTAAAGTATTAAAATATAGTTTCTCCTTGCCTGTGTTGTTCCTTTCAAAGTGAGTATTTACTATTTTACAGAACATCTATTTTATAGAGTTAGATGATTCCATTATAATAACCCCCCTTTTTTTTTTTTTCTCTTGGTTATTTTCTTTGTCTACAAATGTTTTAAAATTAAAAATATATATTTATAAAAATATTTCATATATACATATATATATACATTTATTTATTTATTTATTTCATCATGGACTATTTATATATGTTATACATTTTTATAGTAGAGTTTTGGATTTCTTTTATCAATTTCTTTTGATTTATTTCATATAATTTAAAAGCGTCAGGATAGCGTGTTATTGCCTTATTTAATTGTCTAAATATTTTATTTTTATCTCCACCTTGTTTAAGCATTCTTATTACTAATGAAGTGACTGGAGGTATAAAATCCATTAACCTTAAAGTAACGCGGGCTATTCTTAGAAATTATACATATACATATATATATATATATATATATATATATATATATATATATATATATAGTCTCGGAAGTTTCTCAACCATTAAAACTATATTAAAAAAAAAACTTAAAAAAACCCCAAAAAAAACAACTTTTAGTCCCAAGTCTTTCAGTGGAAAATCACTCATGTAAGTCAATTTATTTTTTACAGTTATTATATTAGTTTGTTTCTAACACTATTTTAAGGGATCATCAGTTGTTTACCACAAAAAACTGTTTCGGGAATATATATGGGAAATGAAAAGGAAAAACCAAAAAGGGTGTTATTTCATGTGTTCATCAACGTTTCGTCTTTATTTGTAAGACTTCTTCAGGATGATAATATTTAGAAAGTGGAAAGGTGGGGGGTGAGCAGGGATAATGTTGCTCACCCCCCCACCCTTCCACTGTTTTCACTCAGAACCATCAACATTCATTTCATTCCACGCGACTGACATCTCCAAGCCCGGACGTCGGTCCTACTGTTTCTAGTAGTGGCTACTACGTCTTCCCATCGGTTTATCATCATGTCAACCCAATAGGTTCACGTACTTGCATGACATTTTTCTGAATATTATCATCCTGAAGAAGTCTTACAAATAAAGACGAAACGTTGATGAACACATAAAAAAAACATCCGTTTTGGTTTTTCCTTTTCATTTCCCATTACGTCGGATTGCATTCATCCTTCCTTTCCCATATATATATATATATATATATATATATATATATATATAAAGCAAAGTTGTATGTATGTGTTCATGTGTGTCACGGCATCACAGTTAACAGGTTGATCTAAGAGCCAAACTAATATCATATTTAGAATCAGCACCTTCAATCCAATGTCCTTATCGATACCAGAATTTCTTGAACCTTTTTTAAAACTTTTTATTCAAAATTAAAAGTACGTACAGAATAACATTAGAAACAAATGTTCCGACATTTTCAGCGTTTTCTTTTCCAGTCGTACTTATATTGATAATTTATACCCATCGCATCAAATCATCGTACATATTTGACGTATTATTTACTTTGAAAAGAAAAGATTTATTATTCTTTTATATAAGTATTTGACTAATATTTTTATATTTGTTTTTGAAAATAGGCAAAATGCCTTTGGAAACCACGTATTTTTTATAAAAAATTATTAATTTTTATTTCTTGACGTTTATCTTAACTTTTTCGGATAACGTATCCTTCCTCAGCAATTGAAAACGTTTCGTAACAAATGTAACGGTATTACCTTATTTTAATAATTTGTAGGATCCTTTCTTCTTAATATTTATCTACCTCCCACAGCGGTAAGATGTGACACAAGGTCGAGAAAGTGGGATTTGATAAGTCAGCGCCCGAGAAAAAGAAGAGTACCCCGACCGTCAAAAAATGCCTGGGCACCCACGCAGGCATTCCCCGATAGGGGCACCTCAGGCGATTAGCAATAAACTAACCCCTTCTCAAAGAGAAGGTAAAGCCTGGGAGGATGGACTTCCTAGAGCTGAACAGAACCATATCTCAGTCTTTCACTCTCTCATTATTTCCCACTCTCTTTTACTCTCTCATTATTTCTCTCTCTCTCTCTTGCATTATTTCTCTCTCTCTCTCTCTCTCGCATTATTTCTCTCTCTCTCTCGCATTATTTCTCTCTCTCTCTCGCATTATTTCTCTCTCTCTTTCTCTCTCGCATTATTTCTCTCTCTCTATCTCACATTGTTTCTCTCTCTCTCACATTGTTTCTCTCTCTCTCTCTCTCTCGCATTATTTCTCTCTCTCTCGCATTATTTCTCTCTCTCTCTCTCACATTATTTCTCTCTCTCTCTTGCATTATTTCTCTCTCTCTCTCGCATTATTTCTCTCTCTCTCTCTCGCATTATTTCTCTCTCTCTCTCTCACATTATTTCTCTCTCTCTCTCGCATTATTTCTCTCTCTCTCTCACATTATTTCTCTCTCTCTCTCACATTATTTCTCTCTCTCTCTCGCATTATTTCTCTCTCTCTCTCTCGCAATACTTCAGACCGGCGGAATCAAGGCAGAAGGCCAAGACGGTACCGGTCTACAGAGTGTAGCATCCATCGGAACAGATACTATACTCTGATCTTTGCGAAAAGGCCAACTCTTGATGTCATCGAAGTGTCCGCCCGTTGTTATTGGTACAATTTTTAAAATAGCTTCTTTTATATAGAATTTTAATAGCACGTGACTACGAGTAGTTTATTAAAATGGAAAAAAGTTCTTTTTAAAAGCATCTTTTAAGGATTTGAATTTGAAAATAAGCAAAATGCCTTCGAAACCACGTATAAGATGCGATTTTTTTTAAAATTGAAAATCATTCATTTTCTTCTTGATTTTCCAAGAACAAAAGACCTGACTAATTATAAAAAAAGGTAATACTTTTACATGAAGGAGATGTTATCCGAAAGATTTAAGATAAAAACCAAAGAAAAATAAAAGAATGATCTTAAAAAAAAAAAAAATTAAACAATATATCGCATCTTATAACGTGGTTTCAAAGGCCTTTTTCAATTTTCAAATTTAAATTCTTACGAACTGTTTCCATCTTAATACATTTTATATTTATTCTATGTTTATTTATTTTAGACAATCGAACTATTTTAGATCAGATTTTTATTTGTTTTCTCTACGTCAAGCTCATTTAAGTAGGATAAAAAGACAAAACATTTTCCCTTTGATCGGTGGCCGTGTGGATAAAGCGTTCCCACTCAAATTACAATATCATATGCCATCGTGGGTTGGAATCTCCCACAAGACCAGGGGCGGGCAACCTTTTCAGAGTGAGGGCCAGATGAGACTTTTGGAAGGAGATCGCGGGCCGGAGTGGAAAAGGAAATCTCAGAATTACTATATTTTGTTTACATGAATAAATTGTACAAAAATTGCATTGAACACTCTACAAATCTGATATTTTTTCTCAAGAGACTTCTGTATGTGATGTTATAAAAGGCGCCGACGAAGAGTCATTTTGGAATCATAAAAAATAATGACGGGTTGAAGTAGCAAGTTGATCCAGCATTCGTTTTGACACACCTCACTTAAGTTCTCTGTTTCATGCCCTTTCCTCGTCTCTCGTTTCCTCTTTACCTCTCTCTTTCTCTTTTTCTATTTTTATCTCAGGTCAAGGATTTGAAATTAATAGTTAAAGAAAAATGAAATATACACGCATCATCGCTCGCTGATATTTATACATTTTCATCCCACTGTAAATCTTAATTGAAACCTACTTTTACGTCTATGTCACAAAATGATATGAGTTTTACTGGGAGGTCCGCGGGCTGGATTGCAATAATAAAGCATAGCAGGGTGGCGGGCCGGACGCTAAGCCTTCGCGGGCCGGATCTGGCCCGCGGGCCGGAGGTGCCCATGCACTAGACAAATGTTTGGATCATTTGGATTATTCGGACTACTGTTCTCATCTTGAGTGTTATCTTCACAACGTTTCGGCCGCTGTAATCTCCACTCTTCCTCAGGTGTATCTTTACGCACTCGGGAAAGAGGCGTCCGCGTTTCATCGTCGTAGGGAATCGTCAGCCTAAGTGCCTGATGATTGTCGACGATTTTTTTCTTAAAGAAAATTAAATCGGAATAGAATCGTAGCATAGTTATAGATTTAGAATTCAAATAAATCTCAGTACCAAGCTAAAATGTATTGGCATTTTTACATATTCTCTTTCTAAGTGTTCAAAATAAACTCAGACATGTATATACAACACATCTGTGTTTTATACACGCCACTATCAAGTGGTGGTATATTCACCGCTTTCATCTTTAATTGGTTCGGGTGAAATTTTAGTTGGTCTTGGTTCTTTTTCGACTAATCTACAGTTAGAATCTTTAATTCCTCAATAACTATTGATTTTAATAGTGAATTTTCCGATCCATTGTCATGAAATAATAATAATAATAATAATAATAATAATAATAATAATAATAATAATAATATCGTGTGTATTTAGGCAGCTTTTTTCATTTATGCAAACATTGTTAAAAGCAACAGAATTCGTCTGTTTAATTATACGTTTAAAAAAAAAAAAATTTCTGATTTTTTTTTAGTATTAAAATAAAAATTATAAATGTCCAATAGGTTTCGCGAACATTTTCGATTCTTCGTCGAATCATCTTATGGTGTCAAAAGCAAATGAACAAAAAAGCTGGAGAAAGTAGAGAATTTTTAAAAAGACGGTGGAGAAACGCGCAGAGAACGTTTTTTTCGCATTGTTCTAAGACAAAAACGTTGACGATTTAAATTCAGCGACGCCGAGTGGCATAACAGAATAAAATCTCATTACGTTATGCATTCTGTGGCCTTTTGGCTAAATTCAAAGTGTAGTATCTGTTCCGATGGATACTGCACGCTGTCCTGTGCAGTTCTAGTAGGTCCACCCTCCCAGGCTTTGCCTCCCCTCTTTGGGGAGGGGTAAGTTTATTGCTTACTGTCTGAGGCGCTCCTACCGGGGAATACCGACGGGGCTGCCCAGGCAATTTTTAAATGGCCAGAGTTCTCACCTCTCGAGCGCTGGCTTATCTAATCCCACTTTCCCGACCTTGTGTCACATCTTACCTTGTGGGAGGTAGATAAAAAAAATAAATAAAAATAAAATAAATTAAAAAAAAGGCATGCTTCTCGGAGGAGGGGAAAACAGCATTCCCGGGGTTCAAACTAATTGACGAGGAGCACCCTTCCCTTAAAAAATTATTGTTCCAATGTCCGGGGAGGGTCCCTGTTTATGTTCACCCCTCTTTTTTTCGAGCCCTTAAACTAACCTTCCCCTTGGACGTGGGAGGTTTGGCACGAGACGGACGGATTTCGTCCGAACTGCTGACCGGCAGTCTCGGTCAGGCCTTCGGCGTCCTCACTCCCGAGGACTTTAGCCCCGTTTGCGACACTAACTGATGGGGATCACGAATTTGAACTTGGCTTGTTGGAATGTGAGGGGCATGAGATCCCGAGGCAAAGCTGCTCGCGTGCTAAGAGATCTCGTGGCCCGTAAGGTAGATGTAGCTGCAATTGAAGAGACCCACTTCTGTTCGTACGGGGATTGTGATGTGCTGACTGACGACTTTGACGTCTACTCAGCATATGGCGATGTTCGTAGGAGTGGCATCTCGGTGATGGTTAGACGCAGCCTGTCGGCAAACGTTAGCGTTGTTCATACGGATGCGGCGGGACGGCTGGTCGTGGTCGATGTTGCCGTCGAAAACAGTAAGTTTCGGATCGTTGCGGTTTATGCGCCCAACATTGCTGGCGAGAGGGTTTCCTTTTTTCGACGGTTGGAGGCGTTCCTCGGGGGTCCGGAGCGAGTAGTTTTAATGGGGGACTGGAATGCCATCCTAGACCCCAAGATAGATAAGGTCGGTGGGAATAGAGGGTCGGCGTGGTGTGAGAGCAGTCTGTCTGACCTGATGGCCTCGTGCGATCTTGTCGACAGATTTCGTGTCGATCACCCAGGGCGGGAGATGTGGACGTGGTATACTAGCGCGGCCTTCTGTCCGAGTACCTACTTGGACAGAATGTTAGTTAGAAGAGGCGACATAGATTTCTTATCTTGTCCCACGTTCACTATGTTAGGACATTCGGACCATAAATTAGTTATGGCCCGTCTGAACTTAAGCGATAGGCCTAGGTTGGCTGGGTACTGGAAGTTTAATACCTCCTTGCTGGAGATACGAGACTTCCGGGAACAGCTGACGTTACTACTTCAGCAGGGATTAGTGGGGGTGGTTATCGGGAGTAGATACTGGGTCAAAACTAAGGCTCGTGTTAGAAGCTTTTGTGTCCGCTACAGCCAGCGCCTCGCTCAAGATAGGGCTAGGACACAAAAGCAGGCAGAGGATAAGATGACCCGGGCGGTGGCGGGGGGGGGGGATCCCCTAGAGATAGCCTTAATTACGGGGGACCTCAATCGCTTGGCCAGCGAGCGATATGAGGGACAAGTAGTTAGAGCTAGGTTAAAGAAAGTCTCTAACGAAGCCGTGAATGTTGACGCTGTTGAGCGTAAGGCTGCTTTACGTCGTGGCTCGGACGGGTACATTCGGAAGGTGAAAAACCTGGAAGGACATACCCTGGTATCGACTCGTGAGATTTGTGAGGGGTTCCGTGAGCATTTGGAGGAACGCTTCACCCAACTGCCCAGACTCCGCGGCCAGGAGTTTGACAGCTATTTGGCTGACTCGCCCCGCCTCGAGGCGGCTCGAGCAGCTGGCTGTGATGGCAGGATTACGGAGGGCGAGATCGTTACTGCGTTGAAGCAGGTCGGCTTGAACAAATCTCCAGGACTCGATGGTCTGCCGTACGAAATGTATTTGAGGCTGTCGCCCATGTTTGTCCCAATTCTGAAGGATGTGTTTAACCACTGGTTTGCTCAGGAGTCAATCCCTGGACAGGTAACCAAAGGAGTGGTCACATTACTGAAGAAGGGGGACCAACCTGGTGGGGGTAATTTAGACGATTACAGGCCCATAACTCTGCTAAACACAGAGTTAAAGATTTTGGCCCGCGTTCTTGCGAACCGCCTGCAGGTTGTTATCGGTGATTTGATCAAGCTTGAGCAGAACTTTGCTGTGAAGGGGAGGTCGATCCAGAACAACTTGCATTTGATTCGCATGATCATAGAGGGGACAGAAGACGACGCTGAAGCCGCGCTGATCAATTTAGATCAGTCCAAGGCTTTCGATAGGGTCGACCATGGTTTCCTGAAAGCTGTTTTAGCGGCTGCCGGTTTTGGTCCGGACTTCCGCAGGTGGATCTCCATTCTGTATGACTCGCCGACGGCAGTGGTGCAAGTCAATGGAAAGAGGTCGGAATCGTTCGTTGTTTCTCGGTCGGTACGTCAGGGTTGTCCGCTGTCGCCCCTGCTCTACATCCTGGCGTTGGAACCCTTCCTTCGCAAATTAAGGGATCAGGCGACAACACCAGTCCTGCGCGGAATCGCTATCCCTCCTCGCAAAGCGCGAGTCAGGGTTTCCGCGTTTGCCGATGATGTCACCGTTTTCGTGTCGAGCCGTACTGACATTCGAACGGTGATTAAGGCGCTCGCTCGGTACGAAGAAGTGACAGGGGCCATAGTCAACCGCAGCAAGTCGAACGGCCTGCGGTTGGGTGCCTGGAGCGGAGAGACCGCTCTTCCAGGTGACTTCAGCTGGTCGGATGGCCCGGTTCGAATCCTCGGCGTATGGTTCGGGCCGGGCCTCCAGCTGGAAAAGAACTGGTCGGAAGTACAGACAAAGGTCGAATCGTCGGTCCAGGCTTGGATTCGAAGGAAGCTTTCCTTGAAGGGCAGAGCGGAGGCGTGCGCCACTTACGTCTTCCCTCTCATCCTTTACCGGCTGTCTGTACTACCACTGCCTGCGGCCCGCCTTCACGCTTTCACGCGCTTGCTCTTCTCGCTTCTTTGGAAGGGCCGGAAGGCGTACGTCCGCAGACAGGTCTGTACTCAAGTTCCGAGTGTGGGAGGCTTGGGGATGCCTGACTTGGCAAGTCATCGACATGCCGAGAGACTGGCTTTCCTGAGTCGGACTTTGATGGAAGACACTCCGTGGGTCCCTGCGGTCGGGACGCCTTTCCCAACCTCATACCCGACCTCTCGGTCGAAGGTCGACGTAGGCCGAGAGGGGAGCCCTTGTTCTTCACCGAATGCCGGGCCGCGCTTAGAGCGTTGCCGGGGTCCAGTAACCTTGCCCGGTCTAGGAAGAGACTATATCGGGATCTAGTGGAGGGTACCGCTTCGGACCCACTTGAGGAGCGGCTTGGATGGTCGAGGGAGGAGTCCCGCTCCCAGTGGAGTTGGGCGCCGGGCCAGAGTTATCTCAACAATTCTGAGTATTCTCTGACCTGGCGACTGGTTCGGAACGCACTGCCCCTCTATGGCAGACTACGCAGAGATGGCTTAAGGGACGTCCCCTTATGCCCGCGCTGTGAAGACGACGAAGAAGAAACGGCCGAGCACGCCTTTTTCACCTGCAGCAAAGTTCGACGTCTCTGGGAGTATGTCGGAGAGGTGACGGCTCGCATCGACGCCGAGCAGCCGATGGTCCTGGATGTCGCATCTGTCATCAACAACGCAGCTCCGCAATGGACGGGGGAAAAACGAATGGTGTTTCTGACCATCCTAGCCGTAGCGAGACTAGTGACGTGGGTTACACGTCTTGATGAGGTTCATGGGGTTGGATCGGTTTCAGATCGCGATCTGGTAGTTTGCTTTAAACATCAACTTAAAGTGAAAATCAGATGCGATTGGAAGCGATTACATCGCATGGATTTCAATAGGAGATGGGTGCATGACACTAGTTTGTGCATCCGACGAGGCGCCAAGTTTGAGTTCGTGTTCCCTCCATAGTTATGGCACACGCGGTACTAGGTTCTACGGAACCCACCCCTGTAGACTTTTTTAATTAAAAGAGCAACTCTTAACTAGTAGGAATGAAAGATATCCTGTCCCTATATTATTTTTGCCGGCACTAGAGAGCTTCCAAAGATTCCCACTTCCATTGTTTTACTTTGTCCCCGGTCGCTTGAAACCTTTGGCATTACCATCTTGGAAGCCGCCATCCACCCCAGATCCCATTCCCGATGAAGTTATTTTTGAATACCCCTCTTTTAAATTCCCACTCCCATTTAGGGACTGACCCGCTTGTTTTCGGTCTTGGGCCGGAAAACAGAGGGTGGTCCAACACTTAGCACCGAGGGAAAGACGGGCCATACTAACCCCCCTTTTTTATCATTTTATTTGGTTCTTTATTTTTCTTTCTTTTTGGGTGTTTTTAATATTTTTTCCCACTCCCACGATAATTATCATTTACAACGTAAATTTTTTGGGATATGTTAAGTAGGGATCCATCCACAGAGTGAATGCGGTATTTTGGTGCAAGAATCTGGTTAAGAGTAAGCAAAAGTTTTTATTTTCTGTTTTTGTTGTATTTTTTGTTGAAAATAAAAAATGTTAAATGCTTGTCTCACTTATCCCCGACCCCCCCTCCCCCTACATCCCGGGCGCTATGCCTAAGGTCTGGTGAGTTCCCAAGGTTTGTAAAATCTCCATCTGTAGATAAAGATGGAGGTTGTCCGAGGGAATTCACCGGCCTAAATAACTTCTCGGCCTTTTGGCTGGGATTCAAGTGTAGTATCTGTTCCGATGGATACTACACCCTACAGACCGGTACCGTCTTTGCCTTCTGGCCTTGATTCCGCCGGTCTGTTGGTTTGTTCTGTGCAGTTCTAGGAGGTCCACTCTCCCAGGCTTTGCCTTACTTCTCGCCTTTTGAGAAGGGGTTAGTTTATTGCTAATCGCCTGAGGCGCCCCTACCGGGGAATGCCGACAGGGCTGCCCAGGCATTTTTTGTAGGCCAGATTGCTCTTCTTCTCGGGCGCTGGCTTTTCACATCTCACTTTCCCGACCTTGTGTCACATCTTACCTTGTGGGAGGAAGATAAATACAAAAAAAGGTATAGTTAAACCGACAAATTCTGTTATTTTTAACAATGTTTGCACACACACACACACACACACACACACACACACACATATATATATATATATATATATATATATATATATATATATATATATATATTTCATTACAGATCAAGACAACATCGGTACCGTCGGTTTCAAATCCAAACCAAGGAGACCTATGCCGGACTCTCTTCAGCCTGTGTTTATGTCTGGCTCCTCGAAACTTATATATATATATATATATATATATATATATATATATATATATATATATATATATATATATATATATATATATAATTCTGGACGCTTTGGCATCATGCAATAACATGTATCCCTTGGTGTTCAGTCTAAAATACATTGTTGTCATAATAGTTGGCGAGAACAAAGGTGTTCCTGCTTCGATTATTTCTCCATAATCAAATCATTGGTTCTCACATGGGCAGGTCGACAATACACGAATGCCTAACTGAGCTTTTTGGGGTTTTTTTTAAAAAGAATTTTTCTAAGGCTTTATTCAACAGTCACAACAAATTGAACAATGATTTAATTTCCCTTCTCTAACAATATAGGATAATTGACAAATAATTATACATTTGTTCAGGAGTCAGCACCACGTTCTTCGTTTTTTTGTTATGTTGTTATTGTATGGCTCTTAAATATAGGAGGGGGTGGCAGTGTATATGGCGTGCTTCTCAAATCAAATCAAATTTCTTGGCCCCAAAAATATCAAAAAGTGCAACAAGCCATGTAAAAAGACAGTTAGAATACATGTATCTCTATAGACCTTTTTAATGTTTGTCCAATCTAAGTATGGTATCTCTATATACCTTTTTAATGTTTGTCAAATCTAAGTATGGTATCTCTATAGACCTTTTTAATGTTTGTCTAATCTAAGTATGGTATCTCTATAGACCTTTTTAATGTTTGTCTAATCTAAGTATGGTATCTCTATAGACCTTTTTAATGTTTGTCCAATCTAAGCATGGTATCTCTATAGATCTTTTTAATGTTTGTCCAATCTAAGTATGGTAGCTCTATAGACCTTTTTAATGTTTGTCTAATCTAAGTATGGTATCCCTATAGAGCTTTTTAATGTTTGTCCAATCTAAGTATGGTATCTCTATAGACCTTTTTAATGTTTGTCTAATCTAAGTATGGTATCTCTATAGACCTTTTTAAATGTTTGTCTAATCTAAGTATGGTATCTCTATAGACCTTTTTAATGTTTGTCCAATCTAAGTATGGTATCTCTATAGACCTTTTTAATGTTTGTCCAATCTAAGTATGGTATCTCTATAGATCTTTTTAATGTTTGTCCAATCTAAGTATGGTATCTCTATAGACCTTTTTAATGTATGTCCAATCGAAGTATGGTATCTCTATAGACCTTTTTAATGTGTGTTCAATCGAAGTATGGTATCTCTATAGACCTTTTTAAATGTTTGTCCAATCGAAGTATGGTATCTCTATAGACCTTTTTAATGTTTGTCCAATCTAAGTATGGTATCTCTATAGACCTTTTTAATGTTTGTCCAATCGAAGTATGGTATCTCTATAGACCTTTTTAATGTGTGTTCAATCGAAGTATGGTATCTCTATAGACCTTTTTAATGTTTGTCCAATCTAAGTATGGTATCTCTATAGACCTTTTTAATGTGTGTTCAATCGAAGTATGGTATCTCTATAGACCTTTTTAATGTTTGTCCAATCTAAGTATGGTATCTCTATAGACCTTTTTAATGTTTGTCCAATCTAAGTATGGTATCTCTATAGACCTTTTTTATGTTTGTCCAATCTAAGTATGGTATCTCTATAGACCTTTTTTAATGTTTGTCCGATCTAAGTATGGTATCTCTATAGACCTTTTTTAATGTTTGTCCAATCGAAGTATGGTATCTC
Organism: Sepiola atlantica; assembly: GCA_963556195.1. Lineage (NCBI taxonomy): Eukaryota > Metazoa > Mollusca > Cephalopoda > Sepiida > Sepiolidae > Sepiola > Sepiola atlantica. Next base: position 21,966,518 of record OY744547.1, on the reverse strand, counting down.
TATAGACCTTTTTAATGTTTGTCCAATCTAAGTATGGTATCTCTATAGACCTTTTTAATGTTTGTCCAATCTAAGTATGGTATCTCTATAGACCTTTTTAATGTCTGTCCAATCTAAGTATGGTATCTCTATAGACCTTTTTAATGTTTGTCAAATCTAAGTATGGTATCTCTATAGACCTTTTTTAATGTTTGTCCGATCTAAGTATGGTATCTCTATAGACCTTTTTAATGTTTGTCCAATCTAAGTATGGTATCTCTATAGACCTTTTTTAATGTTTGTCCGATCTAAGTATGGTATCTCTATAGACCTTTTTTAATGTTTGTCCGATCTAAGTATGGTATCTCTATAGACTTTTTTAATGTTTGTCCGATCTAAGTATGGTATCTCTATAGACCTTTTTTAATGTTTGTCCAATCGAAGTATGGTATCTCTATAGACCTTTTTAATGTTTGTCCAATCTAAGTATGGTATCTCTATAGACCTTTTTAATGTGTGTCCAATCGAAGTATGGTATCTCTATAGACCTTTTTAATGTGTGTTCAATCGAAGTATGGTATCTCTATAGACCTTTTTAATGTTTGTCCAATCTAAGTATGGTATCTCTATAGACCTTTTTAATGTTTGTCCAATCTAAGTATGGTATCTCTATAGACCTTTTTTATGTTTGTCCAATCTAAGTATGGTATCTCTATAGACCTTTTTTAATGTTTGTCCGATCTAAGTATGGTATCTCTATAGACCTTTTTTAATGTTTGTCCAATCGAAGTATGGTATCTCTATAGACCTTTTTAATGTTTGTCCAATCTAAGTATGGTATCTCTATAGACCTTTTTAATGTTTGTCCAATCTAAGTATGGTATCTCTATAGACCTTTTTAATGTCTGTCCAATCTAAGTATGGTATCTCTATAGACCTTTTTAATGTTTGTCCAATCTAAGAATGGTATCTCTATAGACCTTTTTTAATGTTTGTCCGATCTAAGTATGGTATCTCTATAGACCTTTTTAATGTTTGTCCAATCTAAGTATGGTATCTCTATAGACCTTTTTAATGTTTGTCCAATCTAAGTATGGTATCTCTATAGACCTTTTTTAATGTTGGTCTAATCTAAGTATCGTATCTCTATAGACCTTTTTAATGTTTGTCCAATCTAAGTATCGTATCTCTATAGACCTTTTTAATGTTTGTCCAAGGTGATCTTTAATCTAGATATGGTAGGCATCGTCACTATCTCCACGGAAGAGAATGATACCCTTCTTCTATTGAGCATATCAAAGGTTACCTACCTTTGAATACTTTAATCGATTTAGAGACTCATCGGAATTAATAAAAGTTTATAGAGATAATTCATAGGAAGCGATTACAATGCGTGGATGTACCAGATATAAGCGTGATTAAAGCAAGACAATTTATTTACCTCCCCAGGAGGTTAGGCACAAGGCCAGTTTTATCTTGCTCCCACAAGGTAAGATGTGACCCAAGGTCGGGTCGGGAAAGTGAGACTTGAAAAGCCAGCGCCCGAGAAGGTGAGCACCCTGGCCATTAAACATTTCCTGGACAGCCTCGTCGGCATTCCCCGGCGCCTCAGGCAGTAAGCAATAAACTTACTCCTCCCCAAAGAGGGGAGGCAAAGCCTGGGAGGGTGGACCTTCTAGAACTGCACAGGACAGACCCAAAGACCGGCGTAAATCAAGTCCCGAAGGTCAAGACGATACCAGTTTATGGGGTGTAGTATCCATCGGAACAGATACTGCACTTTGATCCCGGCCAAAAGCAATTAAAGCAAGATAAGACGAATACGAAAAGGAAATGTGTTTTTCTGTTTTCCTTTTATATTTATTATTTCTTATTATTATGATTTTTTTTCTTTTAATTACAAATCTTATTTACCTTCAATGTCACTAGATGCTGAGATCCGCATGACATAATATTTCGGGAAAAATCCTTTCTTCAGAAGACGGCGAATGCTCATCTCTGTTCTTTTTAATGTACTATCAAGGACTATAGGCCACTCAAGGATAAAGGTTTATGAGTTTGTAAGGAGGACATCGAAACAAAAACGTAGGGATTGCTAAATATGGATGAGACTGGTAAGAATTAGATTCTGTAAGAGGGCGGCTAAACAAGAATTTGTTAACATTGGACTTAACAACGATCATGTTATAGTCAGCTGGGAAGCAGCCCCCGTGGTATTGTGTTCCACAGACAGATAGATATTGGAAAGAAACTTTGCTCAAGGAGGTCCGTTTAGTTTTAGGTACACAGACGGAAAATGAAAATTATTTACAGTGGTTGTAGCTAGACGAGTCTTTGCTATACAAGTTTTACAGGGGAAACACAGATTGAGCTCAGTCGAGCAACTACGATAAAAATAATGTTAGAGTAGAGAAAGACTAGCAACCTCGCTTCTGTGAGAGAGAGGCGGCAGGGAATAGAAGAACATACGAAAGATAGCCGTTGAAATTAGCTTTGCAGTAAATATAGTGCGCTATAGATATCATTTTTTTAGTTTAATATTGATAGGCTTTGATTATTTTATTGGCTTTTCTTTGTTTTCATTATTATTATTATTATTATTATTATTATTATTATTATTATTATTTTCTTATTAATTATTTATTTGTTTATTTATATTTTATAATTTTTCAATTTATTTAATTTATTTAATAAGAGTTTATTGACTCTAAAATGTTTACTTTTTTTTACGTTAATATTTGAAATACTGAAATTATATTTGGCTCGCTAGCGACACCCTGTGGAACTGCCACGTTTGCTGTTTTCATCTACCTGCATAATTTACTGTTACTGATATTTCGTTTGAAATAATACATTTCTGAAGGACGAGTGTGAGGTGAGAGAGAGAGAGAGAAATCGTATATGGAAAATAATAGGTAAGAAAAGCATGTGTCCACAAAAGAGTATTCTATAGAGTTCAACACAGATTGCTTACACAGGTTTAAAACAAAAGAATACCTGTTCTGAGGATAAGTGTCTTTGCAAAACAAAAGTAATTCAGGGAGCATTTGAAAGGCAATGCAAGCTTTGGTAAATACAAAAGACGTCAGGTTCATTTTTGTGTAGCGCCGTTAAGGATGTTCAAGGTGTGAAAATACAAGGAAGATATTAAAAGGAAGGAGGTAATTCACTTAGCTAATAATGAAGGTTTAGTCGACAATTAAATGCTATGAAATATTCACAGGACAGAACAGTCGTGAAGATAAATTCAATTTTTGCCTTTTATATATGCTCGAAAGTCTCTGAAGTGGATCCGAAATAGTAACTTGATAATTTCACACAGAGACTTCTGATTGGCTAAAGAATAATCCAACCGGAAATCTGCGCTCAGCTATATGCGCACAAACGATTTTAGACACTTTTATTTTGTACCACAGCGACGTATTTATGTAAGGATTAATAATACAGGGTGGGCAAAAATAAGGGTCCTATTTTTAAAAATTCATAACTTTTTTATTTATTGATTAAAAAAAATTTTTTTTTTAGAATAAGTAAAGGACCCCTTCCGAAGCAAGCATGAGCCGTATTAGCCCTAAGGAACGTACCCTCATTTAGAAAACATTATTTTTGCTTAAAAAACTCAAAACAGTGTAAAAAACAATACTTTAGTTTTTGTAAGTTTTAAGAAGTGTTTTTCGGCTAAAATTTGTTTTGTTTATTTCAAAAAATCTCGGAAGGGTCAGTCTACACACACATAAAGTTTGGTGAGTTTAACTTTTATTTTGTGGAAGTTATTCAAATTTAAGTTATTCAAATTTAAAGATAGGACCCTTATTTTGGCCCACGTATTAAGCAAACATTTTCTCTTTCTTCTCCACTAAAAATTATTGCCATTGTAAGTTAAATATTCTTTAAGTAAATAAACTGAATATGTATCTTCTTTATTTATTGAAATTTGTAACAATTTATATACTTTTAAAACAATAAATATTCTTTTTATTCTTACCGTAAAAAATAATTGTAAGTTAAATATTTTTCTTTCAATCAAATAAAACGAAAGTTTTAACTGTTTTATTTTATTTATTTATTGCTACAATTAAAATCGTTTACAAAATAAATAACCTCTTCCCTTTTGCCATAAAAATAATTGTCAGCTAAATATTATTTGAATAAATAAATTTTCGGCGATCCTATCTTTAAACAAAAGGGGTGACTGGTGATAACCTACCTACGGACATCAAATTGACTTAGCGTATTATTATATAGATTTCTAATGTTATTATAAAATCAAGTCAAATTTCTGGGCAAACACTGTGAAGTGCAACAAGCCTCGTCAACAGTGAGAGGGGATTATTTACTGAAGTCAACAGAACAAAAAAGGGGCAAAAAACGAAAACAAATATGCAACAAATAAATGTTACCAAAGGCAAGATAAGTTACTCTTCTATCTACCTGGATAATTTTATTTGTATTTTAACTTATGTTAAAGCGTTTTGCACTTAAATAAAGCAAGTAGGATCGAAGAAATCACGTTAGACTGAAAAAAGAATGGCGGCAAGTGATCGTGTGAGGTGTTGAGTCGCTCACCCAAAAATCGGAAATTAAACAAAAATACAGCTAATTAAACAAAAATACAGCTAATAAAATGTCCAGTTCGGTTGAACATTGCATTTTCGCCTGATTGGTGACAGTTATTAGCTGTGTGTTCTACAAGTATTTTGTTTAATTTTCGATTCTTGAACGATTATCAGGGGTCCTCGTGCAGGTCTTATCAGCGCCATCTTTTTTTTTCATTATAACTGATCAGAGTCAGGTTTGTTTTTACCACCACCACCTCCACCACCACCACCACCACCACCACCACCACCACCACCACCACCACCAACAACAACAACAACAACAAAAAACGCTTTAAAATAAGTTAAAGCACAAAAAAACTTATCCAGGTAGGTAAAAGAGTTACTTATCTTGCCTTTGGTAACATTTATTTGTTGCATATTTGTTTTTTACCCCTTTTTTTTGTTCTGTTGACTTCAGTAAACAATATCAAGCGAGATAATTCTGCTAGGGTGAAAACTGATTAAAAAATAGATTTAAATTCCTGTTGATTATGCTGTATGTCAGAATCGCGTTGCCCTGCAGCCTCCGCCAGGCGTGATTATCTAAAGATCAGCAGCCATGATGCATCCAGCGCCGCCATTGACAGTTTGGGCATCTGCAGGCTGACCACAGCTTCTGACAGCTTGTTTCACAGTGCAGCGAATTCGAACCGAAAAAGACGCCTTTCAATCAACGATTCAGCCAAAATCGGCTCAAGTACAACTTTTCTGAGTTTCCATGAAGCCCTCTCTGCGGAACTGGTGACAATTCTCTCTCGATTCTTCCTTTTCCTTTCTCAGGAGACATAGCTGAAATGCACTAAGAAGGAAAAGACGAACTTATTAACTTGAAATATACTTTACATAATCTTTACTGTGGATATCCATATTTCCTTAACAAAGAGCTGCTTATGATTATCTTCAGAAAGATTCATGATACCTAAGCTCCCTTATCTATCCAAATCTTATATTAAATGTTCCAGTCATTAAAATTCAAACTGCAACTTATTATATCACTTCAAATCCTTTCTATGTAACATGACTTAACAAGCCAATAAAATATCTATCCTTGTAACTGACCATGAGAGTCAAATTTTGCTGAGCATATTTTTAATGTTCTTTATATACTAATGAGTCACCACTTACTAAGGCATAAAAGCTACTCAAGGATAAGGGTCAATGAGGTTGTCAATTGATATTACAGGGTTGCCAAGAAGTCACTGAGTGATTTTTTACTTGAATAGATTCTTTATTTGTTGATGGTACCTTAATGGAATTCTTAAATAATATGACGAAGACAATGGAGATTGGTTTGCAAAAAAGAACAAAAATGAAAAAGTTGGCAATGTCAACTGGCTTTCACGTTCCGCAGACTTGACTAATGCTGACTTTTTCTTGTGGGGGTATCTCAAATAAAAAGTTTACATCAACAAACCTGAAACTCTACAGGAAGTGAAGAAGAACATCAGGAATGAAGTCGAGAAATCAAATCGTAACCGACTGATCCTGCAATCCGTCATGGATAATGTTTTAGAAAGGGTACAAATTTGTTTGCAAAAAAGAACAAAAATGCAAAAGTTGGCAATGTCAACTGGCTTTCATGTTCTGCAGACTTGACTAACGCTGACTTTTTCTTCAAATAAAAAGGTTACATCAACAAACCTAAAACTCTACAGGAATTGAAGGAGACCATCAGGAATGAAGTTGGGGAATCAAATCATAATCGAGTGATCCTGCAATCGGTCATGGATAATGTTTTGGAAAGGGCACGAATTTGTGAAGCTGAAAAAATGGAAACCATTTAAAAGATGTTATTTTTCATGAATAAATATTTTTCATTTTTCTTCTTGGTCACCCTGTATAAGACGATTGGAAACGATGGGTAGAAAGTGCAGGATTGAGTTTCTTAAGAGAATGACACAAGTATTTGTTGACATTGGACTTAAAGAGACCCATGTTGTAGTCAGCAAGGAAGCAGTCTCGTGATATTTGAGTTCCATAGATTGGAAGTTCTTGAAAAGAAACTCTGTTCATTGAAATGATATGTAACGTTGGGATTTAAAGATAATGTGGCAGAAAAAAATGTAATTAATTAAAAATGTAAAGCAAATAATTTAAAGAATAAGCTTGTTTGTTTGTCTTCGTGTAAAAAGTTTTTAATAAATCATTTAAACATAACATCGATATTGTGTTTTGGCATTAAGGGACCCGCAAAAATGTTGATATGCAAGAAGCCATTTCAGAATTAAATTTCTAGATTTAAATAAATTTAATTTATTGAATTTTCAAAATTTTCAAAATTAAAATAAAAATCTTTTTATTTAAAATCAGAAAAAAATCTTTTTTATTAAAATCAGAAAAAAATATTTTTTATTAAAATCAGAAAAACACTTTTTATTAAAATCAGAAAATATCTATTTATCACAATCAGAAAAAAATATTTTTTATTAAAATCAGCAAAGAAAAATCTTTTTTATTAAAATCAGAAAAATATATTTTTATTTAATTCAGAAAAAATATTTGCATTAAAATCAGAAAAACACTTTTTATTAAAATCAGAAAAAAATCTTTTTATTAAAATCAGAAAAAAATCTTTTTATTAAAATCAGAAAAAAATATTTTTTATTAAAATCAGAAAAAAATATTTTTATTAAAATCAGAAAAATGTTTTTTATTAAAATCAGAAAAAATCTTTTTATTAAAATCAGAAAAAAATCTTTTTATAAAATAAAAAAATATTTTTTATTAAAATCAGAAAAAAATATTTTTATTAAAATCAGAAAAAAATCTTTTTATTAAAATCAGAAAAAAATCTTTTTATTTAAATCAGAAAAATTATGTTTATTAAAAATCAGAAACAAATATTTTTATTTAAATCAAAAATAAATCTTTTACTAATGAGTCACCGCTTCTCGAATGTGGAAGCACACTTACATGACCTACGAATCATGACCAGCCTCAGGGAAGTTGCAATAGAAATAAAACAAAGACAAAAACATAGAAAAAACACCATCAAATGAACCCAAGGGAACTGAAACTGCAAGACATCTCATTAACTCCCCCCTCCCCCACACACAATGTGATGACACCAGCCTCAGCTGATATCACACAAAATAGTCATGAAGGGTCAAGGATGATGAAACGACCGAGGAGGGAGAGCACTAACCAGACCTCCACTGGGAAGGTGTAGATAAACTGGGACTCTTGTCGACGAATGATCGTTGCCAGTGAGGAATCAATAGTAAGCGGTTGTTGCGATAACGCAAAATCATTTGCAATGGTTATTGAAAGTGGTGAAGAATACTGGAAATATGGGGAGACTTGCTGTCACTAGGCTCCCGGGAACAGCATTGGTTAATTTCAGTCAGCAATCACTGATGATGACCTGTGAAGGAATTCCTACTAAGTTAATAATAATAATAATAATAATAATAATAATAATAATAATAATAATAATAATAATAATAATAATATGTGGGCAGTATCACGAGTAAAAAACTCTGGACCTTTCATAAGCTGGACTAATGAAGAACCAAGGAACCTCGATCAGAGTACTAGAAAATTAATGACCATGCACAACGCACTGCATCCAAAAAATGATACTGACAGACTCTACATGAAAAGAAACGAAGGGGGAAGAGGACTGGTAAGTATAGAAGAGTGTGTGGAAGACTAAAAAAAAAAGAGCTGGAGAAATACATAACTCAGAACACAGAAAGATTAATTACCGCAGCAAGAGACACCATTCCAATGAACAACTGGGGAAGCACCGAAACCAGAAACAAAAACACAAGAAAAGAAAAGTTGGGAAGAAAAAACAACTACATGAACGTTTACCAAGACTGACAAGAGAAGAGACCCACGAAAATAGCTGGGCATGGCTAAGAAAAGGACACATGAACAAAGAAACGGTATCGTTACTGACAGCTGCACATAACAATGTGATTATGACTAACTACATTAAAGCTAAAATAGATAAACCCAACAAAGACAAAGAGATGAAACAGTAAATCACATAATAAGTGAATGCAGCAAACTAGCCCAAAAAGAATACAAAAACAGACATGACTGTGTGGAGAAGCAGTGCACTGGGAACTATGCAAACGACTGTATTTCGAACACGCGGGCAAATGGTAGAAACATAAAACAGAGACAGAAATACTGGAAAACGAAAATCACAAAATCCTCTGGGATATGGAGGTGCAAACAGATAAAATCATACAAGCAAGGAGACCGGATGTCATAATAATCGACAAGAAGGACAAATTCTGCCAAATTGCAGATTTTGCTGTACCAGCAGACAACAGATTAAAGATCATGGAGGCAGAAAAACGAAGCAAATACACAGAACTCGTCAGATAATTAAAAGGGATATGGAATATGAAGAAAATCAATATAATAGCAATAATCGTAGGAGCACTAGGAACAATCCCGAAAAACCTGGAAAAAAGACTAGAGGAAATTGAAATCAAAGTAAAGACTGAGACCATACGGTAGGAAAATCCTTAAATGTGGAAACCAACCCACCTAAGGTATGAATACTAACCAGTCACATGGAAGTTGCAATAGGAAAAAAGCAAAAAACACAGAAAGAACACTACCGCAAGATACCTAAGAACAGAAAATGAAAGAAATTTCATAAACAAACGCTCCCCCCCCCCTCAAAAAAAAAGAAGATGAATTGATGGAAACAGCTTCTGCTGATAACACATAAAATAGTCGTGAATGGTCAAGGTGGATGGAAGAGCAGCACTAACCAGACCTCCACTGGGAGAGTGCTGATAGTACTGTGACTTTAGGGAGGCTTCTTGCCATCTAAATCTAAGAGACGACGAATGATCGTTGCTAGTGAGAAATCAATGGTAAGCAGTTGTTGCGATAACGCAAAATCATTTGCAATAGTTATTGAAAGATGTGAACAATACTGGAATCTGGGGAGACTTGCTGTCACTCAGACTCCAGAGGACACCACCGGTTATTGTCAGTGAACAGTCACTGATAGTGACCTATGTAAGAAACATTATAAGCTCCCCTCACCCCCCAAAAAAATGGCGCCCACACCACACGAAATATTTGAAGACGGTTAAAGAGGATCAGAAGACCAAGGAAAGAAAACACAAACCAATCAACCACTGGAAGAAATCCCAAAGTAGACCAATGGTTCTTACTAGCGAGAAATCAATGGTGAGCGGCAGTTGCGATACCGCAGGTGGCTATCGAAAAGAGCTGCAGAGACTGGAATTCTGGGGAGGCTTTTTGTTACTCAGACTCCAGGGAACACCATTGGTTCTTGTCGGTGAGCAATCACTGACGATTACCTGTGTGATAACTCCTAGTGAGTACAAACAGTAATAACAAAATTAATAGTAATGATAATAATAATAGTATTTATAATCATAATAAGGTAATACTAGTAATAGTAATAATCAAATCGAATAAAGAGAATAAGGATAATATTATAGGAATAGAAAATAATAATAAACATAGTGATTAATAACAATAATGATGAAAAATAATGATAATTAAATGATGGTGGAATAGAAATACAAATGAGAAGGTGATACAATTAATAAGGCAAGCGTAGTAATAATAATAATAATAATAATAATAATAATAATAATAATAATAATAATAATAATCATGGACGGCGGCACCGAGGGGGGGGGCAGGGGGGCTTAAGCCCCCCCTCCACTTTTTGACTTGTCCCCCCCCCCCACTTTACAGTCATCAATAATGAAGTCATACACATATGCATGTGTTTAACCGCCCCCCCCCCCACACTTTTATAACTGTCCCGCCGGTCCTGATAATAATAATAATAATAATAATAATAATAATAATAATAATAAATCTATTAATAATGGAGATTATGTATATGTCTGCCTGCCTGTCTGTCTGTCTGTCTGTCTGTCTGTCTGTCTGTCTGAAGCTAAAACTAAACTATTTAAGACTATTGTACTTATTATGAAATAGTATAGTATATACTGAAATAGTATATACTATACTATTTTATAAGTACAATAGTCTTAAATAGTTTAGTTTTGGTTTCAGACAGACAGTAATGTACTATATTTAAATTCTCAATTCAGGGGCATTGTGTAGTGTAGGGTTAGGGTTAGTACCATCCTCCCAGGCATTACCTCTTCCTTTTTTAAGAGGTGTGGAGGTAATGTAGTATATGTTCTGTTGTCAGAATATCATCATCCCAGGCATTACCTCATCCTCTTTTGAGAGGTGTGAAGGTAGTGCAGTATCTGTTCTGTTTTCATGATATCATCCTCCGAGGTATTACGTCCTCCTTTTTTGAGAGGTGTAGCGGTAGCATAGTATCTGTTCTGTTGTCATGATAGCATCCTCCTATCCATTATCCCCCCCCCTTTTTAAGAGGTGTGGAGGTAGTGTAGTATCCGTTCTGTTTTCATGATACCATCCTCCCAGGCATTACCTGCTCCTTTTTAAGAGGTGTGGGTGTAGGGGTAGTGTATTATCGGTTCTGATTCCATCCTCCCAGGCATTACCCTCTCCTTTTTTGAGAGGTGTGGAGGTAGTGTAGTATCCGTTCTGTTTTCATGATACCATCCTCCCAGGCATTACCTGCTCCTTTTTAAGAGGTGTGGGTGTAGGGGTAGTGTATTATCGGTTCTGTTGTCATGATTCCATCCTCCCAGGCATTACCCTCTCCTTTTTTGAGAGGTGTGGAGGTAATGTAGTATATGTTCTGTTGTCATTATACCATTCTCCCAGGCATTTCCTTCCTCCGTTTTTTTAGAGGTGTGGAGGTAGTGTAGTATCTGTTCTGTTGTCATTATACTATTCTCCCATGCATTTCCTTCTTTCTTTTTTTTGAGAGGTGTGGAGGTATAGTAGTATTTGTTCTGTTTTATATTATACCAACCTTCCAGGCATTACCCCCGTCTTTTATGAGAGGTGTAGATGTAGAGTAGTATCTGTTCTGTTGTCATTATACCAACCTCCCAGACATTACCTCCTTTTTTTTTTGAGAGGTGTAGATGTAGTGTAGTATCTGTTCTGTTGTCATTATACCATCCTCCCAGGCATTACCTTCTCCTTTCTTTGAGAGGTGTGGATATAGTATAGTATCTGTTCTGCTTCCAACTAGCAAAAATATTCGCCCGGAGGGAGCATATATTTGCAAGTAATAATAATAATAATAATAATAATAATAATAATAATAATAATGATAATAATGATGATAATAATAATAATAATAATAATAATAATAATAATAATAATAATAATAATAATAATCCGTACTAATAATAATATTAATGGTATTAATAACCACATTAATAAGCTATTGTAATTATAGTTTTAATAATAATAGAATAATTTAATTTAATAATCATA
>OY744547.1:21929594-21947094 GCA_963556195.1 Sepiola atlantica | reverse complement strand
ACACATATATGGATATAAGTAAACATTTCAAACGATACAAGTATTAAGAAGTTATATTAATATAATAAAATAAATAAAATATAGATAGGGAATTTCATTTAAATTAAGTTACAAATTATAGATAACAATAACAATAAAAATGAATAAAATAATTGAAAAATATATATAAAAATGGAAATAATGAGAACAGTTAATAATAATAATAATAATAATAATAATAATAATAATAATAATAATAATAATGATAATAATAATAATAATAATAATAATAATAATATATCAATAATAATAATGTTGACAATAAAAATAAAGAAATAGAATCGACATATAGTAACGGAAGCGTACATACAAATATCTAAAGAGTGTACACACACACACACATATATATATATATATATATATATATATATATATACAAACACATAGATAAAAATATACACGCACACATATGTATATAGAGATATAAATACACATAGATACATACATACATACATACACCCAGACATATGAACACATGAACACCACACACATATATACACATACATATACACATACACATACATGTATACATGTATACACATATACACATATATACACATACATATATACACATGCATATATATATATATATATAGACACACAAGCAGAACTATATATATACAAACATAAATGAACAGAAGGATATATGTGAATACATATTTTTTTCATACATACATACATAAATAAATCAATATATTGATACACGTGTGTGTACCTTCCTTTGTTTTGTGTCACGCTACCAGAAATACATGAGAATAAGCTACAGCATCTACAAGAGTTACAACTGTGCTTTATATTCCTCAACGATTTCCATGTGAATTTATATTTTAGATGATTTTATTTTTAAATTGTAAATCATCCGCAAGAAATGTATTTCTATTATTTTATCTACCTCGTTTCCAGTAAGTTAGACACAAGGTCATGCGCGGTTTTGAAAAAAAGACACACGCGCGAAAATAAGTGAACTTTGGCCTACCAAAAATGCCTGAGCAGCTCACCGGTCGGCATTCCCGGATAGGGGCGCCTCAGGCGATTAGCAATTAACTTACTCCTTCTCAGAGATAAAGTAAAGCCTGAGAGAGTAGGCCTCCTAGAATTGAACATGCCGTTCTAACAGAAGGGAAACTACACCGGTTCTCACTATAAATAGTGCGAGTAGACAATCACCAGGGAGAAAAAGGACAGTATTGTAACTGTCTAGCCGAGTGCCAGTCAGTTTCCTTACCTTTGTACCTTTTATGTTAATACACTTGTTATCTTAACCCAACCTCGACTTGACTTCTTCTTTTTACTGTTGGACTACTTCACAACAATAAGTAAGGAAATTGACAACATTATTGAAGCACGCATTAGAATGTATTGAAGTGAAATATTTTGAAAATCAACAATCGTGCAATTTAAATGAAAAATTCATTTATTTATTTATTCATTTATAAAAATTAATTTATTTAATTTGGAAATATATATATATATATATACAGGGTGTCCCAAAATAATGTATACACCCTTTGAATCGTTATAACTCGTTCAATTTACTGAGTTTGATTTGCAAACAAAATTGATAAAAGAGTAGAACAGTAAGATACACATTTAAAAATACTGAAAGTAAAATTAACAAAAACATAGAAAATTAACTTTTAATAAACGTAAAGGCTACAATGTTTAAAGCAAGAAACCTGAAGTAATTGCAAACAAATGGGAGTAGTAATTGTAGTAGAATGTACTCAAATACCGGAGTAAATGTCGCAGGACGTTTGTAGGTACAATTCTTCACGTCTTCACTATATGGAAAGTGTATTGAGCAGAACGGGTTGGGGTTAGGATGAGGGTTCATTTTATGAACATTCTGAAATTACCCTAAGTAGCCTTTATCTTTGTTAAAAGTTAATTTTCTATGTTTTTGTTAATTTTACTGTCAGTATTTTTAAATGAATATTCTTACTCAATCTTGTTTATCAATCTTGCAAATAAAAATCAGTAAATTGAACGACTTATAACAATTCAAAGGGTGTATACATTATTTTGGGACACCCTGTATATATATATATATATATATATATATATATATATATATATATATATATATATATATATATATATATATATTAATTGTTCAAGTTCAAATATTTTTACATAATGAACGAAAACAAATCAATGTGCAAAAAACAAAGTGGAGCTTTTTTATAAAATTAAATAGAGTTTGGTGACAATCTATACTAATAATTACAAATTGATTAGTGTAGATTGTCACCAATGTTTATACATATGCTTTCAATTCCATATAAATGGGATATATTTGAAGTTTTAACGGGACGGATATATATATATATATATATATATATATATATATATATATATATATATATATATATATAATATTATATTTTATACCGATCTACTTAATTTAAATATACTATACAATTTCGGGAAAAGAAGCTTCCCTTTGTCAAAAATAATAAACACCAGAGGAAAACTCCGTCTGTGCAGAGAATCTGCCAAAATGGATGCCAGAAGACAGAAGACAGAAGACGGAAGTTTCTTTTCCCGAAATATTAAATAAATGATTTTTATAATAATCCGGACATCACACACACAACTAACACCACACTTTCTGTTATGTAAGATTTTAAGAAAAATAAATAGTAAGTCACATTTCGAATTCGATTTATTATTTTTGTTCCTTCCAGCTTACATCTTACCCGGGATTTGCATTGCCTACAGCCTTTTAAAATCATACTACTACTATTCCCAGCAATGCTTCAAGCAAACTACTATCCTCTCTCTCTCTCTCTCTCTCTCTCTCTCTCTCTCTCTCTATATATATATATATATATATATATATATATATATATATATATATATAACTTCCGGCGAGAGTTATCTTTTTTTATTCAAAATAATTTTGCTCTTGCTCAGGGGTCAGACGTTTTTAGATATTACGCAAGCTCACTCTCGAACGGGTCAACTGTCTCCAAATTACACCCTGTGATATTCTGCCTAATTACTTGCGTGGTCTACCTTTCTGCGATTTAAGACACCCATGCTTTATTGACGTTGAATAGAATAAAAAAAGATAACACTAGTCTAAATGCCATAACTAAATAACACACAACTTTTGAAAATATTTTAAAATTGACCGTCTGAAACTGTTACTTTCCTGCACTGATGAGAGCAATAAGCTTGAAACGCTAGCGTCTGTAGGTATAAATAATTTCATATTTATTTATAAATATTAAATATTAAAATAAGCCTCTTTAAGAAATTAAAGTTGAGCATTCTCGGGGATGTTAAAAATAGACTGTCAAAAAGCTCTACGGCAAAGTTCCGAATACGTTCGTCGAACACTCTCGACTAGTCTTCTACTCGCTTCTATGTACATATAGATCTTAATTCCCCTTAATTACGTGACAGTTTCCGTTGGCCGAGTGGATATGGCGATTCTTGGAGATTCTAGTCTGACTCTGTGAATCGGGTTCGCGCCTCCCGACCGTCTGAAATTGTTACTTTCGTGCACTGATGAGAGCAATAAGCTTGAAACGCTAGCGTCTGTAGGTATTAATAATTTAATATTAATTTATAAATATTATATATATTTTAATATTTTTATTTACGCCTTAAAAATAAGATATTTGATTAGTCAAGCTTAAAGAACTTATTTACTTCATTTTCACTAAACAAATTAATTGCTTTAAATTAAAATTAAAAAAAAAGAATGTATAGCTAAAATATATAAGATTAAAGAAATAAAGTATGGGTACATTTGTATATAAACAGTCTCCGCTAAATGCCCCCCCTCCAAATTAAATTACGTATGAAGAGTGAATACTGTGGAAAACGGAAAGACACACACACACACACACACAAATTATTTTAGAATTTAGAGTAGCCGATCAGTTGCATATATATTAACGTAAAATGATCCTCCATCTCCGGGCGATTCTAACTTGTTCGGGGAATCAATCAATTTTTTTGAACCACTAACCCTAAGTCCGAGTGTTAAGATCACAAAACCACATGTAAAGTAGACCCCCCCCCCAAAAAAAAAATAAACGCGACAGATTTAGCTCCCATAGCAAACAAAAAAGAGAATTTAGCTAACTGCTCTAAAACGCTAGAATAGTCCGAAAATGAGGGAATCATTTTAAATTAAATGTATGTACGAAACTGATCCCTACTCTAAATTCTAAAATAAGCGTTTTTTTCTTCTTCTTTCCGCTAAGTTTTTAAGGGTGTTCATACGTAATCGCCTAAAAAAGAAGAATCTATTTTTTGTTTCCTAGAATGTGGGGTGATTTAACAGAGGATGGTAATCTACAATTATACTACGAATCCATTTTATTTCGTAATTTGGACAGACTAGTAAAAAGGCGGTTTGTAAACAAAATATTAATAAATAAGTTCATTGTTATTTATTTATTTTTCACGGAAAATGTAAAAACTGCGAAAATTAAATGCTGAAATAAATTAAAAAAAAACTTTTTAAAAGCGTTTAGTTATAAAATTATGTTTAAAATTCTACATCAGGAATAATGAATTTTTATGGGTAGTTTTTACGTTAAAAAAAGGTAAAAACTACGCATAAAAATGAGGTAAGTTAAAAAAAAACTTGTTTTGCTTGTCGATTGTTGTTGAGTTGGCAGAGGGGAATTAGAAATAACTAATTTGTCAGAAGAAATTATCCCCCTTGTACAAGGGGGGAAGGAGCACGTCCTTTGAAAAGTAATGAACATTGTTTTGATTTTTTGTCATTTTTGTTACCACTTTAACTAATTACTGGTAATATCAACAAAACTATTCCATATATATAAGCAAATAGTACAACAAATTGCAATCGAATAACAGCAAACAATTATTTATTTTTAACTGTTTAAAAATATAATTATGCAAATTAGGTAGTTTTGTTTTACGGCATATCAACCCTTTTTGGGTTATTTAATGCCGAATCTGGTCATTATAGTGAAAGTTTTTATGCTTCAAGTTCTTTATATCTTCAAATGTTTAATCATGGTTTTTGGTTTGGTAGTTTTGTTCTACGGCATATCAACCCCTTCTGGGCCATTCAATGCCGAATCTGGTCATTATAGTGAAAGTTTTTATGCTTCAAGTTCTTTATATCTTCAAATGTTTAATCAGGGTTTTTGGTTTGGTAGTTTTGTTTTACGGCATATCAACCCTTTTTGGGTTATTTAATGCCGAATCTGGTCTTGTTTTCTTCTCTTTTTTGTTTCTTTCCCCTTTTAATATCTGTTTCTATTTAACCCATAGTTGAGACCCTAACAGGTACTACCACTCCGGGTCAGGGTGGACCTGGGAGCAATGGTAATTAAGAGGAGGCTCCACATTCCCCAAAGTCCGTAAGCCGGATCTCACCATCGGATGTAGTTTAAGGTCATATCCAGGACCGGGAGTAGGGTAGGAAAAATAAAAATAAAAAAGGGGAGGGAGAAAGGGAGAGGGGCTGTTGTTTTTGGTTTTGGTTTTGTAGAACATAATTAAGTTTTACAAAAAAAAAAAAACAAAAAAAAACGTCAATGTAGGTGAATTTTGTCTCAGGGAGCCACAGGGCAGCCTGATCTGGTATCACCAGGCAAATTAGGTAAACAAAAGATTGTGTTTTTAACTTTATTTGACTATAAATAGAGTATTTCAAAAAAATATAGTGTATAAATTATTTAAATTAAAATAACCTTATTTGATTGTAATATAGGAGTGATAAATAAGACAATATTTCGCATATTCATTTAGATATATGCACAGAACCAAATGATTTAATAGTCTGCATTCGATCACCTTCTGCACTCGCTGGTTTTGTGAAATACAAAAAAACTTTAAAAAAAAATTAAATTTGAAATAAAAATGATTTTCAATCGCATGAATCGATTAATTTCTTTCCGAAAAACACAGAAAAACACTAAAAATGGTGTTTTCGGTGAAAGCACGAGAAATCAAGAATAACGAAAATGGAAAATGAAATCTTTCGAAAAAAAAAGTAAGTAAAAAGCATTTACATTAGTTGCCCATTTATTTTGATCTCATTCCTAATTGAAAAATTATTTAATACATGTAAAAATATCATTAATATATAATGTTTATCTGAGATAAAAGATACACTTAAGATTATTTCGAGACATGGAGACGGTGCAGAAGCAATGAAAAAAAAAGGCAAAGCTATTTGAATTCTTCGCATCTCCAATAGGTGACGCCAAAATCAGAAATAGAAGAGTTTCTAATTTTGTGCGTTTCTTTTTAATCTATAATGCTAAAACTTTCAACATATCTAAAACAGCATCAGTGAACTGTATGTTAGATCCTATACACATGTAAATTTAACGTAAACACGTTGGTTTTCTGTGCGTGCATAAAAGAAAGCGACAGCAACGACGGTGATGTGTGTGACATTAATGGTAAATTAATGTATGTGTTTAATTTATGTGTGAGCCATGAGACGCTTAAACATCTAGCAGCCGCGCTAGTCTCGTAGTATCAACATAGACTGTTAGTATTTACGTACACAAACATGAAAGAAGTAAATAGACATCCGTATTTTCACTAATAATGAATACTACACCCTCATACACAGACACACGCGAATTGGTCACACAATTTTATTATTATAGAGATGTGTATGGTTGGGAGTGCAGTAGACAGTTTATAAGTTGTTCTAGAGTTTAATTTTCGGTGTGGGTGTAGAGAATGAGCCGTCTTCCTAGATGAGCAAATCCGCTTAAGAAATCTGCTCAATCCACTTGTTGTTTCTAATCCTCGTGTGGTGGCACGCATCGCCCAAACCGATATCTTTAACCCTTGTCCTCGAGTGCTCCTCCACCCTTTATAAGCATTGAAACTTTAGTAAGAACAAAGACCGAGAAATTGCTTGTTCTGTAATTAAAGTTTCTTATACCTTTTAAAAGACTAAACTCGACACACATCTTATGGAAGAAAGTGACCCATTTTTTTCCGGCGGGATATTCGTTCCAAACCTCAGACCAGTAGTTGAAAGGAGACACAGAAAAAGATTGAAGACACCAATTAGTTATATCTTGTCAGTCCGTCTCGTTACGTTCATGCCCGTGCGCGCTTTTAATCAAACTGCTTTCTGTCACCCCTTCTCTCTTGGCCCATGTGACGTCATATTCATTTTTAATTCATTTCCACAGCCTAGCTAATTTTTACCCCGGGTTCAAGAAGTTGACCTTCTCTGACTTTTCGCCTGTCATATTTCCTGTGATTCTCAACTAAATTATGTACTAGTTGATCTACCCGTTCAATAAGTGTTATGGTGTAATGATGATCTACCCGTTCAATAAGTGTTATGGTGTAATGATGATCTACCCGTTCAATAAGTGTTATGGTATAATGATGATCTACCCTATTTCAGGAGTAGATGAACTCTTCCAGAGACTATGAATAGATGATTGTTTCTGTTTTTTTAATTAAGGGGTCACCACTGATCAAGGCCCAAATACCAGCCGAGGACAAGTATTAATGAGTAGGACAAGACCGTGATGATAGGTATTGATGGAAGTTTGACACAATTTGATTATTTAGGAGGACGGCTCAACAAGAATTTGTTTACATTGGACTTGAAAACGACGATGTTGTAGTCACAAAGAAATGTCGTAGCAGTCATGGTGGGAGTCATAGCCACACTGTCGGACGCAGACTTTCTGTAACATACTGTTCTGAACCTTTGTAAATACACTCTTGTAAATGAGAAAGGAAGGGTGAGAGTCATCCAACGTAATGGGAAATGAAAAAGGAAAAAAAAAAACAAGCGATATTTTTTATATATTCATTAACATTTTGTCTTTATTGTAAGACTTCCTCAGGATGATAATTTGAAGAAAAATGTCATGCAAGTACATCGACATTTTGGGTTGACATGATGGGTGATAAGGAAAAGTAGTAGCCGTGGCTACTAAGAGCGCTGGACGAGGGTCCGGGCTGCGAGAAGTCAGTAGTGGCAAAGAGTGAAATGAATATGGAAAGCTTTGAGTGGGTACCATTAAGGCAGCAGTGAAAAAGGGAGGAGTGAGAGTATAAGTGAATTTGCCTTAGCGTGGGAGAGAGGAAAGGGGGCTGAGGTTTTTGTCGTGGTGAGGTGTGGCATGGATTTTGAGCCACTGTGGAAAGAGGAGGGAAGGGTGAACTGTGTGTTTAGCATGTAGGTGGTATCATAGTTTTAGAAAATGATTTGAAGAAATGAAAATAACTTTAAAATGGGCGGGGGGGGGGGTAAATATAGCACTGGGTTGTCTTAATTATTAACGGCTCTTCAATGTCACAACACTGGCGACGAGGATTCGAACCTATGCTTTACAACAATATGTGAAACCAGTAAAAACATTCGTACACACTACATGTGTTTCACCTTCGTCCCTTCACTTGATTTAAACACCGTATTCTGTTTCTATACTAATTATTTTAATATGAATAACTTTATAGCATTTAAGACAAGTAACGTTTACGGTACTAGAACACTGTGAACAAAGATGGTGATCTGCATATTAATCAAAATTGTGTGACCATTTATCGTGTGTCTGTGTATGTGTGTTTCCCGACTCTATGTGGTCTAGACATTATTATTTTTTATTTATTTACCATTAATCAATTATTTATTGAAATAAAAAAATGCAATAGTGTAAAGTACCAAAAATATTTTTTTTATAAATCCCATTTTTTAAAATATAGATTTTTATATAAAAAAATGTTTTAACATCATTTAATTACGAAATTAAATCCACCAGAATGCATTTTGGAGTGTTTGTAAACAAATCAGCTATTTTAATCTTTTGTTAATAGCTGCTCTCCTTCTCTTACGTCGCTACTGCTACTACTTTTCCTTTACTTCCTTATTTACATAATTAAATTACATTATCCCCAATCTCTCTTCCTTTGCAGCTGCTATTACTACCACCAGTTCCTCTATCGTACTCCTTTGGCTACACCCTTCCCGTATTTCCCCTTCCCATTACTTCTCGTCTTATTCACTTTCTCTTCCACTATATAAAATATTCAATATGTGAGCAAGCAAGCAAGATTATCAGTTTTAATATCATATAGATTACTAGTTGTACTTACCCGATACAGCTCTGTATTGAGGAATGCATAGTTATATCCCCTTTTTCAAAGATGACGTCCGTATGAAAATAATTCCGATCCAGTCAAAGTAATTTCTGAAAAGAAATTTAATCAAATTACATGTTATTGTTCTTAAAAACAGGTTGCAACGATCCACCAAAAGAACTGACGAACCAGAATCAAATATTGATTTTGTAGGAAGAAAGCTATCGATGACAAAAATCGATAAAGAGACTGACTTTACCTTTATATATTAGATTGAATGAATTCTTTGCCTTCATCATCATCATCATCATCATCATCATCATCATCATCATCATCATCATCATAATCATCATCATCAGTTAAATATCTGTTTTAAATGCTGGTATATGTTGGACGGCTTTAAGAAATTGACTTCAAAATAATCTCTTGCCAGGTCTTTATGTATTCCTCTTTATCTCAAACTCCTTTTTATTACTTCCTCCCATGTTTTCCTTTGACCATCCCCTGTAGACTGGACCTGCTACCTTAACTGTTCTACATCTACTGACCCAATAACTCTTATCCGTTCTTTTAACGTGGCTATACCATCAAAGTCTCCTGTTCTGCACACATACTTTCCAGATTTAATATTCGTTTAGTGTCATCAAATCTAAGTCTTTCTTTAAGACACACATCACCCATTCATCGGATAATTCTCACATCATTTCACTCCGCACAACGCATGCCCTCAATTCACACTGGTCAGGTTTAACTTCCATAGACAATCACACTCCGTACATATGTCTGATAGAGTATTCCCTTGGTTGACAGTGGTAACGCTCTGCTGGTTAGTAATGGCAGAAGTTCCCTGATCTTTCTCCATCCACTCCTAACTCTTGCAATCTCACTAGCACCTGCTCCTCCCTGTGCTACATTGTATTGATTTACTCCTCTCGAGGAGTTAGGCACAAGGCCAGTTTTTATCTTACTCCCACAAGTAAGATGTGACCCAAGGTCGGGTCGGGAAAGTGGGGGTTAAAAATTGCCTGGGCAGCCCCGTCGGCATTCCCCGGTAGGTGCGCCTCAGGCAGTAAGCAATAAACTTACTCCTCCCCAAAGAGGGGAGGCGAAGCCTGGGAGAGTAGACCTTCTAGAACTGCACAGGACAGACCCATAGACTGGCGTAAATCAAGCCCGAAGGCCAAGACAATACCAGTTTATGGGGTGCAGTATCCATCGGAACAGATACTACACTTTGATCTTAGCCAAAAGGCAAAGATTGTAGCCATCTTCAAATTATGAACTCGGAGTCCAATGCCACTACCTCCCTATTTGGCACAGACAGTTTGTCTCTTACACATTTTGACGATAGTTTATTTTCTTTCTTTGTGAGTTAGCAGGGAAGAAGGGAGCCATTTTGGAAAACCATAATTACCCCAAATTGAATGGATTGCAAACCCTCAATCCCCAAAAGAAAACATTATAAAAATATTGAAAAAAAAAAAAACATTCACAAAGATAACATCTTAGATTAATAATTGTGGAAAGATCAAAATTAAAGAGAAATTGATAAAAACATTTTTTGAAAAATAAATTTAGAATAAAAGATCACAAGGAATCTTCAGCAAGTCAAAAAAAGCAGGCACAGAAAATTCTTGAAAATCATGATGAATTGCTTGTTGAAAAATACATAAATATTTTGACAGAGTGAAAAATCGAAGATTCCATTAATTTCATTTTGTAAAAAAATTCAGATATACTTATTGATTTGTACTTAATTATATATATATATATATATATATATATATATATATATATATATATATATATATATATATATGTGTGTGTGTGTGTGTGTGTGTGTATGTGTGTGTTTCTAGCAACACTGAAAAGATGTGATATGGCAAAAAATTATGTGTTGATGACCATATATAGATGTATTATAGTACCTTTGAATATATATATATATATATATATATATATATATATATATATATATATATATATATATATATATATATTGGTACAGAAAAATTAGTACAATATTCGTACCGTCGGTTTCAAGCACAGAAGGACTTAGCCAACCGGCGCTCTTCAGCTTCTGTTGTCATCTGTTTCGGATGGCTAAGCCCTTCTGTGCTTGAAACCGACGGTACGAATGTTGTACGCATTTTTCTGTACCAACATCAATAAATATTACGCTCTTAATTTTTAATTTTTAATTTTAATTCTAAATTAATCGAGCATTCTGCTGAGATTTTTCCTGCTATATTACAAAGAAGTTGTATATATATATATATATATATATATGTTTGAAAAAAGACAAACGGAAAATAGGTTGGAATGCAGGAGAAAAACAAAAACAAGACATTTGACTGCTTTCATTCGTATTATCGAACGTCTTCAGAAAGTGAAGATTTGGAAACAATTTTATTTTGAAGGCACACACATGGGAGAAGGAAAAGATGATCCGATTGGACGATATGAGAAGACTTTTAGTGACATTGAAATATGACAAGTGGGTGACATATTCTTCTTTATTTCTTATTCTTTTTTTATATTTTTATTTATTTTCTTTTTCTTTTCCATTTTCGCTAGTATAGGGGAGGCGGTAGGCGGAGGGGGTAAAGACGATAAGAGGGAAGACGACAGAGAAACTAACCAGGATAAACACACATACAGTGGACGATATATATATATATATATATATATATATATAAACATGCATACAATTATGTATGTAAATATATATAAGTATAAATAAACACAAACTAAATCATCACAACATAGGAGTGGGCATGAAATTGATACACCGATCACAAGCCTCCAAAAATGAATTGTCTTTTTTTCAAACATTTTATCTACCACGGCATTTCATTTTCATGACTTATCGTATACCTTACCCCATTTTTCTGACACCGTCTAGTGGTTGGTGCATCATCTCAGATGTGACAACAATACTCCATGCATGGGCGAATGGTGGTTTTGTAAAGATTTAGGAAAATGAGAAGTTTTCTAGCTCGGTATATAGAGCCCACTTCCTTGCAGCAGACTTGGCAGAATCTTCTATGTATTTATTCTATATCTACCTATTTTCTCCCTCTCCCTCCCTCTCTCTCTCTCTCTCTCCTTATCGCCAACTGCCATTAGCTTTAAGGCATAGCTCATTGGGTAAAACTAATTCGAGCTCCCGGCACTTGACAATGTTTACATTGAGATATCACTTACATTCAGTCAGTCTCGTATTATAGTGCAGGGGTAGAGGCGCTGGACGATTGAGTTTCAATCACGGCTTGAGGCATTACCTGGTGTAGCCGCACTGAAGAGCTGCGATACAGCGAGATTGTATGTATGTGAATGACTATATATATATATATATATATATATATATATATATATATATATATATATATATATATGACATAACTCAATAAGTTATGGGCTTTACACATAGATTGCACCATAATTCAAAATTCATATAAGTTTAATAGCGAAACATGTCAAAATTTGAGCCCAATCGGATTATTAGTTTACAGCTTTTGCCTAACTCCTGGAGAGGAGTAAATAAATACTCCTCCAAATTTTCTAAACAACGGAAATATCTGCATTTCGTGTGTCGATGAAACATTGTTTTCTGATGGAAAAATACTCTTCAATACGAAAAATAGCTTGATAAGTGTTTTTAGGACCCTGTTCCATCGATAGCAACGGTCAAGATATGCTATGCTGACTTTAAAAGCGGTCGTACAGACACAAATGATGCTTAAGGCTCAGATTGCCCAAATTCAACAGTTGTCCCTGCAAAAAAAAAGTCCACAAACTTGTTTTGTCCAATCGTAAATTCAAGTTAAATGAGATAACAGAGGATTTAAAGATATCAGAAGGCAGTTTATTCACCATTTTCCACGAATGCTTGTCAATAAGTAAGCTATGTTAAAAGTGGGTGCCGCATTTGCTCACAGTCAATACAACAATGCACTATTTCGATGCAACAAAAAAGAGGTTTTACGTCAATATGTGACAATGGATGTTAGTTGAGCGGACAGCACCAGATCAAAGCCGTCTAAAGCGAACGAAGACACCAACATCAGCAGATAAGTGTTGGGCCTCCGTATTTTGGGAAGTGCAATGGATAATCGATTACTTTGAGAACTCAATAGCGAAAATTATATAGCATTATTTGTGCGGTTGAAGGTAACAAACGGCCACAAATAAAAAAGAAAAAAATGATGTTTCACCAAGACAATGAACTACATGATTTGCCCTTTGAATTGCTTCTGCACCCATCATATTTTCTAGATCGGCCCCCAGCGACTACTAGCTGTTTGTAAGTCTCAAAAGTATTCTTCAGAGAAAAATAGTTGGCTCCAATGAAGAAGCGATATCAGAAATTTAACCGTATTTTGAGACCAAAGAAAAATCGTTCTACAAAAAAGCCATCGAATTATTAGAAAAGCGTTGGAATCAATGTATCACCTTAGAAGGAGACTATGTTGATGAATAACGCCCAACGAGTCATGTGTTGTATAGATATAGATAAAAACACACCACTACCACCACCACCACCACCATCATCATCATCATCATCATCATCATCATCATCATCAGCAGCAGCAGCAGCAGCAGCAGCAGCAGCAGCAACAGCATCGGTTTAACGCCCGTTTTATATGCTAGCATCTTTTGAACGATTTTGAGAAATTAACTTCCAAACTAACCTATCTCTGACAAGGTCTTTATTCATCCCACTTTCTCTTAAGTACATTTTTATCATTTCTTCACACGTTTTATTTGGCCTTCCCCTGTGAAGTGGACCAGCTACCTCTATTCTTTCAACGTGGCTAAACCATCGAAGTCTCCTGTTCTGCACACATGTCGCTTTACTGTCCTGATTTCATCTATCTCTGAGGTCATCAGAACTAAGCCTGTTTTTAAAACACAAATTACACGGCAATCGTATCATTTTCCAATCATTTCTCTCCATACAACGCATGCCCTATCACTGGTCAGGTTTCACTTCTATACATCATCACGCTACGTACGCACGTCTGATAGACTCTTCCCTTGGGCGACAGTTGTAACGTTTTATTTGCTAGTAATGGCATAAGTGCCCTGAACCTACTCCAACGACTTCTAACTCTTGAGATCACGCTAGCACCTGCTCCACCCCGTGCTCCAATAGAATCACAAAGGTAACAAAACTTCTCCACGACCTGAATGATTCACCATTTAAATATACTTATATATATATATATATATATATATATATCGTACGTACTGAATACTTACAACATACATATATATATATATATAAACATATATATATATATATATATATATATATATATATATATATATATAAACATATATATGAATTGATATTATTTTATATATGTGTTTATTTCTCGAATCCTGTCTATATTAAGTTAATAATTAAACCTTATATATATATATATATATATATATATATATATATATATACATATATATATATACACGCCAATCGTATCATTTTCCCATATATATATATATATATATATATATATATATATATATATATATATATATATATATATATATATAAGGTTTTATTATTAACTTAATATAGACAGGATTCGAGAAATAAACACATATATAAAATAATATCAATTCATATATATGTTTATATATATATATATGTATATATATATATATATATATATATATATGTATATATATATATTTATATATATATATATTTATATATATATATATGTATGTTATAAGTATTCAGTAAATAATTAAATCACTCTCTCTCTTTCTCTTTTATATATATATATATATATATATATATAAATATATATATGCACATATATACGTATGTGCATAAATATACATATATGCTAATATATACATATATTTATGCATATAAAAACATATATACACATATATATACGAATATTTATATATCGATATTAATACGTATATATAATCTTATATACTTATATATATATACACATATGAATAGATATGTATACATATGTCAATGTATCCATATTTAATATATACATATATTTGTGCATATATATATATATATATATATATATATATATATATATATAACGAAATATTCGCGGCTAAAATTGATGAGGTTATATGATTTTATTTAGATTGAAAGATTAAAAAAGTGTACATCGACAGTTTGGAAATTCTATTCTAATTGTGTTTTTATTTATTATTTTTCTCCAATTTTTATATATAGTTTATATTTGTCTGTTTTCGTTTTTGCTGTTGGCTTAAGCATTTTCATTACGCAAAAGGGTTATGATGCATCTGATTCCTGAAATTGGGATCCCAACTAATGTCAAAAATGTTTTTACAATTTTAGGGGAAGAAAAATAAAACAAATCAAAGAATCAAAATAAATTAAATATTATAGAAAAATTAATGTATCATATTTTTCTGTTTCTTTTGCCTATGGACTCTCTCTCCCCCCCCTCTCTCTCTTCATCTCTGTCTCTTTCTCTCTCTCTCTCTCTCTCTCTCTATATATATATATATATATATATATATATATACAGGGTGTCCCAAAATAATGTATACACCCTTTGAATTGTTATAACTCGTTCAATTTACTGATTTTTATTTGCAAGATTGATAAACAAGATTGAGTAAGAATATTCATTTAAAAATACTGACAGTAAAATTAACAAAAACATAGAAAATTAACTTTTAACAAAGATAAAGGCTACGTAGGGTAATTTCAGAATGTTCACAAAATGAACCCTCATCCTAACCCCAACCCGTTCTGCTCAATACACTTTCCATTTAGTGAAGACGTGAAGAATTGTACCTACAAACGTCCTGCGACATTTACTCCAGTATTTGAGCACATTCTACTACAATTACTACTCCCATTTGTTTGCAATTACTTCAGGTTTCTTGCTTTAAACATTGTAGACTTTACCTTTATTAAAAGTTAATTTTCTATGTTTTTGTTAATTTTACTTTCAGTATCTTTAAATGTGTATCTTACTGTTCTACTCTTTTATCAATTTTGTTTGCAAATCAAACTCGGTAAATTGAACGAGTTATAACGATTCAAACGATGTATACATTATTTTGGGACACCCTGTATATATATATATATATATATAATTATTTCATATATCCACATAAAATGTTATAAAGGGATATAATCTTTTATGTATCAATTTTCAGTAAAATCAACCGAACCTTTGTTTGTGAGAAGCCCAGCGATTGGCTAAGAGAATAACAAAGAATCTGATTGGTTAACTAGCTAGACTAAACACCATGTATATACATAAAAACACTCGACAACACAAACTCCGTGAATTTTAGCCTGACGATTCCCTACTAGGTTGAAACGCGGAAGCCTCTGTGTAGCTTAATTGCCATAAATATGTTTTCATAAATTACTATATATATATATATATATATATATATATATATATATATATATATATATATATATATATATATATGAGGTATTTTTGCCAGTTCACTATCGCTTCAGCAAGTTCGGTACTTGAAATACTTGAAACGAACATGTTAAATAATAAACATTTTATTTATATGTTTGTTGTAAACACAAGACAAAACTTTAGCATTTATTCATATAAATAGATATTAGCATTTTATTAATTTGATACAAATTTATTTATCCTTAATAAGACATCGTCAAAAAATGAAAAGAAAGAGGAAATCAATTCGCCTAAGTGAGTGTACCCGTGTGGTCTCTTTTTTTCATTGAATTTAAAAACAATAAAAAAGGTGCCGTTGGTCGTTAACGGGATGTAGCAGTCGATCACCTTGGAAAGAGAGACCGAAAGCGAGAGAGAGATAGGGAGAGAGAGAGAGAGAGAGAGAGAGAGAGGGGGCAGAGAGGGGTAGGTCAATCACGTTCTCTTTTCTGAACTCTAGATTATGTCTCATACATCTTTCTTTCTAGTTAATATGATTTAAATTATCTCCCCTGAAAAGTAATCACCGAATATTTTAAGAAAAGTTGAATAATTTATCTTTTTTTTTCAAATTTTATAACACCAACCAGTAATTTTTTATGAACTGTTTTAAAAAAGTAGTTATGCAAATGAGCCATATAAAGAGCTGTTTTAGAGCCGTTTGTCTCTACTATATATATAGTATTTTAAAATACTATGTTATATTCTTGATTCATAGAATTATAAAACAAATTAGTCCAACAGTAGTTTATTGCTGGTGGAATGCTGTCCTGTTTAATCCAAGGAGGTCCACCTTCCCATGCATAACCTTCCCTCTGAGAGGGGTTGGTTTATTATCAATCATTTAAGGCGCCTCTATTGGGTAATGCCGACGAGGCTTCTCAAGTCTTTTTCGTGGGTCCGACTGGATTTATCCTTGTGTGTATGGTTCTCAAAACCACATCTGACCTTGTGTC